>JAJJWW010011698.1:0-361981 GCA_023531295.1 Papaver armeniacum | reverse complement strand
GGGAAAAAAGAGGTTGCATAATGTCTTGTGCAACCATGTTCTTGAGTGTATAATAGGTTATGCGGCCATTTTAGCAGTCGCATAACAGTATAAACAACCGCCACGGAAAAAAAGGATTATACAACCGCCACGGAAAAATGCACTCAACAATATAAATACCGAACACGAAAAAAAACAAGAAAAAATGAACTTGCAAAAATCCTTCAATTAAAATAATAATAAGTCTTACAATTACAACAAAAATACAATTACATTAACATTCAACGAAAGAAAAGTTTATAGTCTGCACCAACCTTTCCAGTGAAAAAAAAAACAGGAAAAGCTTATACGCACCAACACACCATACTAGAGTAACCATCACCATTAGGGTGTCACTACCCTCCATCATCATAATCTGCAAGAATAAAAAATATTTCTAGTCTGCACCTACCTTGCCAGTGGAAGAATACATAGTCGCTTTTAGGAAAATTATTAGACAGTCTTATGCATAGAATAAGAATACAACAAGTATCGTGTGGCAAAAGTGATGTGCAAATATTTTTTGACAGTCTTATGCATAAAAATAATTTGACAGTCTTATGCACAAATGTAAGTGCATGTAACACCGAAAACATTTCTTTTAATCTTTAGTATCAGCATGTTTTAACAAGCTCAACAAACAAAATTAAACAAAGAGAGGTTCACCTGCTAATTGTTGCCGGGTACTGCTCTGCCTTTCTCTTCCAAACCTGCAGGCAACCCCTTCCAATTCTCATGTTGCACTCCTAAAGACACTATGCAACATGACCTAACAAAAAAAAAAAATGGTAACATAAAATAAATTACCCACCAATACGTTTCAGATCAATGTTGTTCAAGGGATGATTGAGGTTTGTTCCACCCGTAGACAAACTCCGAATTTTACTTGTCCTCAAGAAACAAATTAAGAAATCCTAACTATACCCCGTCGCAGTCTCTCGAATGCATTTAGCGTATGCACTAAGCCTTTAAACCCCTAGGTGTCCCTAGTGGACGAGTTGTAGTCTCGTGAGGGTTTACAGGTGTACCCACAAAACCTTCTCCAACTTCGAGTGTAAAAGAGTCTCAAGCATCCAAGGAGCTATGAGGACATAGAGTTTACGCATGCTAGTAACACGAAGTTAGAACTACCAAAGAACGCATTCTCATCCTTAAGTGCTGAGAGAGAAGTAACCATACAATATGAAAGAATTCGGGTTCGATTGTGATCATAAGCCTCGACTTCTGCCTCACCATTAGGGTTTTATGATAATTGCACTCAAAAGATCGCTTTTTAGTCTCTCATGTGTGCAGGCAGGAATAAAGAGAGAAATCACACGTTGAAGGTAAGAAGGATAACCTTCCAGAAATAATTTTGGAGACTCCACGAAGTTGTGGACAAAAAGAATCTTTTCTGATGATCTCTAAGAAAGGAAATCAACCATTAGCAAGGATGGGAGTACTCACTTACCTTTTCACCCGATCGGCAATTAACATCATTCTCTCATAGGAACCATAGAAACGTCTTCAATCTTCGGTCATCAATTGTTGATGACGAACCCACCGAACTTCAAAAACTTGACAAACATTTTTTTCTTTTTTATGGAATGAAAATAACAATAAAACAATAAAACTTGTATTGTCTTGATTTCATAAACTTCACTAATCCTCATCTTCTTTTTCTTTGTTGCATGTAACCTTGGACTATCTCAACTTTTCCTTCAAATATTCGATGTTGCTCCGCTTGCCGATGATGTGTTTCTATGGGTCTGTTGATTGAGAGAGAGTGATGCTAACGCAAATCGGTATTTAGAAGGAGTTTTCATCTTTAAACGTCACCCTCATGATTAACAAAATTAGCACTCAAGAGATCAAAAATAGTCTTTGAAAGTGGTGCGAAGTTGGGTAGCTCACCATTCCTACTGGGAATTGACGTACGGTGACACACACTCTAACAAACTTTTTCTAGAAAGTCACAAAGAGTGAAGGTCGGTACCTCGCTTGATGTAAAATGGGTAGTCTCCACTATGGGTGATCACAATTCTACTACCAAATAGCTAAACAACACCTAATTCGCCCTCCGGTATGGTTAAATCCAACTTTAACGCTCTAATCAACTAAGAAACCCGATTGCGTTCTCCAGTACTTCCAAGTTCTGTTATTTCGGTCAGACTCTCTATGTAAACATAGCTAGAAGCATGCTAGTGACTCTAAAATCTCTAAAAGTTGGAGGTTTTTATGCAAGTATTTACAAAGAGTTTTGAAATTTTGATTTTGATTTTTTTTTTTTTTTTTTTTTTTAAATAAAAGACTAAAAACTCTACATGCAAATGCACCCCCAAACCTAAATCAAACATTGTCCTCAATGTTTCAACAGATAATAAACAGCATACCATGAGAACTATTACATAAGAGAAAAGGGAAGAGATTAGGATGTGGCGGAGCAAGGTTAGAGCTTCATTTCACAAGGCTAGAATCCAACATTCTCAGTGGAGATCATATCGGATTAGCACAATATATGCGCAAGAAGACTAAACCGATTCAAGAAAGAAAAATTTAACAAGTCCTACTGGATTATATACAATGAAAATTCACCATATACCAACAATCTAAAGAGTTGAGGATCAACCCAAAATACGATATGTACAAACATCAACAGCCTTACACAAATATAATATGAGAGTAAAGGAAAGATTGCATATGTGAACAGGTTACCCCCAAACCTAAACTTGTCAACAGATGTGTTCTTGAGCACAAAATCTTGCAATTTTAAAGGTACATCATGCAAAAGGTCTAACTCAAATTGAGTTTTGCTAAGAACAGATGTATATACACATTCCAACCGTGGCTCCTTAAAAGTGTTATACTTGATGCAAAATAGTCCAAGAGGACTTGGGAAGCACAAAGCTCTAGGCCTAAATTAGGCATTTTCGGAAAAGTTGGTTTTGCAATTTTGTTACAAACTACACCTAGGTTTGGTGGAGGAGTTTCAATTTGTGCCTTAGGAGAGAGATTAGGTACATCTAAGTTGTTTTCATGTATAAAATCATTTGCACCATCACATACTTTCCTAAGGTCAGAAGAAGGTAAATCATGCTCACCTGCATATAACAATTCATTCAATCTCCATGTCATAATCATCATTATCCATAAGCTTTGTGTCATGCATAGGCAAATCAGAGGAAGCAACATATTGTGACATGGGTAGGGAATCAGACACAAAAATACTATCATGATCCATAAGAACAATAGTGTCAACAGAAGATTCATCCTTTCTTAAGTCACAAACAAGTTGGTAGGCTAGAGAATGGGTTTATTCTTATGCCTACTTGTGATACTTAAGTGCCTGAGCGCCCGTTGGAGGCGTGGCAGATGTCTGGTCGATCCCGAGAGACTTGTGGTGTTGTATGGTTGATCTAAGCTTTGCTCTACTGATTTTCTAAGTTATTGTAACACACTGTGGTTTTGTCGATACGACTAAGTGGATGTTATGACAAAGGAAGAAGGTAAACTACAAGCAAAGAGAATAAAGGAGTACTAGGATTGTCAAGTCTACCACTAAATCATGTTATGTGTTCAACTAAATGGAGCTTTCTTGTTCCTTTGACAGATAAGGATAATGTGTCAAGTGTATCACCTATCTAAGGAGTTTCACCAAATGATAACTCAATTATCGATAAGGTACTAACCTGAGGCACTAGTTGTCTAATTAAGCACAACTAGTCAAGGGAATTAGCAAATATCTCTAAGGCTTGAGCTGAAGCATAACCAATACAGTTTTAGCATAACTACAATGCATACATGGCATTCATTGTGAGAGTAAAGCATTGGAAAGCTAGAGTTGAGATTATCTTTATAGTTTTAGCATTCAAGAGCACCCACACAAAGTAGAACAACATGACAGAGAATTAGGGTTTCATTGAAATCCTAGCAAACTATTTTAGAACATGATTAAAACATAAAACAACTACAATTGGTGCTCTGGCTAGTCCAGGCATACCCCTTCACAAACACAGTTCTCTTCTTTATATATGCAAAATATCAAACCCTAATTCTCTTTAAAACAGAAATTAAAGACAAACCCCACTGCCCATACCCTATGAATCGTGCTCTCCTCTTGTCAATTCGTCTCAGAGCTCCATGAGTCGACTGATTTGATGTAACCCTAACCCTAGTTATCTCTAACCTAGCTTCTAGGGAATGGAGAAGCTATGAAAGAGATAACTCGAGAGAGAGTGGTGGAGTAGGTGGCTCTTTGGTCTGTGATTGGTGGTCGAGGCACTGTGGCGAGATGGAGAAGGTGGTGATGGCTCTGCTCGAGAGCTTGGTCGGGAGAGAAATGGTTTTTCTCTGGAATTGTCGTGGGAGAGAAAAATGGAAGTGAGAAATGGGGGAAGGTCGATGAGGTGTAGGTATAGGGAGCTTCGGCTGTGGAACGGGCATCAAGGGACGATGGAAAGGTTGGAGCGAGCATTGGATGCGGATGGGTGAGATCTGAACGGTTCAGAGAGAATCGGGCTGTTTTGGTGTGGAGCGGGAGTATCAAGAGATGATGTGTAGGAGTGCAGCGAGCGTTGGATGTGGTGATAGCAATCTCAACGGATCAGGGTGAACGGGCTCGGATCCGGGCTATGTGCCGGGTCTTGGTTAGCTTGGGCCCATGTCTTGTAGATGGGTTGCTCCTTGTTGGGTTGCAACCTGCACTGCGCGCGGCTTCGGGCTTGTGCTCCATAGACGCTTGCCTCCAATTTTCTCTCTTTTGGCTCTCGGATTCTCCGAACTTTATTTATTACCTAAAAACACAAAAATTAATTAATACAAATATTTATTTTGGAAAACAAAGAAAACACTGAGATGCAGGATAATATCTCGATTTCGAACACAAAAGATGAGCTAAATGCCAATAAAAAAGGTGTATAAATATGCAATATTTAGCACTCATCATAGACCCACCCAAAACATCTACTTCACTCCCATGCAGTGTTCGCTGCACTTTCTGGTTAATTTCAAAACGATGACATCACTTAATTTTAACTCTAAAGAACAAACAAAAATAAAGAATCCAATAAACAGTGATCTTACCTTCTTCTTCCAAATCCAACCAAACTATAGACGATTTATGTTAATATCATACTAGTAAAATGTTCTCTTCTTGGCAGGAAGTAAAAATTGAATTGTTTACTAATTCCAATCATGATTCATTTTCAGTGTTCCATTTTTTCTTTTAAAAACTTTGTAGTTTAGGCACAAAAAAGTGAACACTCTACCTAAAATATAAGCTACAAACATCCTTACAAAAGGGAAATTAAGGAAAGCATAAAAATTTATGGCATATTCATAGCATCAAATGTTGATTTTACACAGTTTCAGATGTTCATTTTATCGTCTCTAGACTCCGTACCTCTAATTTTACAACTTAAAGAGATCATGCCAGATAAAAGTAAGCCACTTTACATTTTCATGCGAGACCGCGCAATATACAGGAACATATCTCGTAAGAGGAAAATAGGATTACTACTACTTTTTGTTAAAAGAAAAAAGAAGTATCTACGACCTTAGGTAGATGGAGTCGTCATGGAGTTAGCCTTTTTCTGCATTCTCTAAAGTATGATATTATAAATACACAAAGGCATTGGATTAGAAAACCACAAAAGTGAAACATGAATGACATACGCTCTCACATCTACCACACTGGTAAACTACACACTCCAACTTAGAAATATGGGTATCCATTGATCATACTTAGGGTTAACTTTGTCACAAATTACCACATTTTATCACAAATTCAAAGGATAATTAAGGAAATAAAAAGAAATTTACTAACAAAACAGTAACCATATGCAGAAAGGAGTAGAGAGAGATTTGGCATATACCTTTAAACAAGTCGACCCTCATCAATATTAGCATCAAAAATACATCTTTAGATTCAGATGTTAATGATTTTTCCATTTCACCATTTTCATTGCATTTCTCATCACCCAAAACACAAAAACACTTAATTTTTAATTTAAATCTTTAAAAATTCCAGAAAACCAAAATTCCAAATAACCTCGAAATTTAAAAGTTAACCAAATTAAAATTAATTCTATGTGTAACAGAGACTAAGATGTCTTGAATTCAAATATGAACATAGATTTTTGGTAAAGATAATAAATTGGGAGATAAATCAAATTTCACTTAAGAACCGTAGAAAAAAACTGTTAAATTTTTGGAATTTTTTTTCACAAAAGAGATCAAGATTAGAAGACGAATGATCTTTATTCTGATTAAGAAATTGGTCGTAATCAGAGTTTTGAATTTTTTGAAATCGCAAAATCATTTATCAGAAAAATAAAAAGTTCTTAACGATTGAAGAACTTATCTACGCGATCATTTCTGACAATTAATCTTCTGATGTAACTGTGTTTATGATGATCTTAATCTATTCCTCCCCCTCGGTGATTCACAGAAATCTCCAGAAACACAAACTACTTGCGTTGAAACTAGGTTTCAACTGGAATTGAGCCGAATATAAGAAAGGGTGTATCCGAGAGGGTATTAAAGGAACTGAAAAAAAAATACAAAACATAATTTCAAAAATTCTGGGCCTACGCAAAATTGTTAGGCTAAGAATGGGTGCGCACGTCAACTTCTCCGCCCCTGGGTTTGCGAATGAGAAACAATGAGAAAATGGGTCTAGCAGTAGTTTTCACAAATAAAAACCCACCATTAAGATTTGATTTTTGTTATAGGGAAAACTGATTTGTTTAGGGGGGAAAGCTAAAAGTATTTGACTATGGTATAATTATTTTGACTTCGTGACATTAAAGGGGAGGATTAAAAAGTTGTCTTTCCCCTTAACAAAACACGGAAATTTACTATTTCGTCCTCGAATTAACCTAACCTAATATTCGATCGGTCTTAACCTAATCCCAAGTTTACAATAAGTTTTCATAAAAACTAACAAGTTTACTTAAATGTTATATCAATTTCTTTCCCATCAAGATCAAATCGATTAAGGCTGTCATTATATAATCGACATGAAATTTCTCATTTTTCTTTTATATAAGTTTTTGCCTCTTAAGAGGAAATCCAGTCACATCAAATAAGTAGCGTTCTATAAGAGGCTATAGGTAGTGCTCCAACTGAGTCAACCAGATCCACATTCTCAAATATAATATCTTCTCACTTAAATATGAGATTATAATGCCCGCGAACACCGGTACCGATAATTTGAGAATTTTCAAGATAATCATAAACTTGAGAATTGTGTGGGTTTGTAATTAGTTAATATATTGTTGAATATTCATTTAAAGTAGCTACTTGAAATAAATGATGATGTTCTCGAACCCTTTTGCAAAGGAATATCGACATATGTGATTGGTTGGCATACAATCCAAGTTATATTAGATTAATTTCTCGATTGATGCAATTTTGGATCCATACTTAACACCTTAAACATGCCAAGCCTATAAATTACAGGTTGGTGTTGTCATATTGCGTCTTTATACGATAAATATGTCCGTTGTAAAAACGATTTGAGGGTTTTATTTTCGCTTAGACCCTAGGATTGGTTTAATAATTGTTCTTCTTATAAGACACGATTGGCGTGGTAGTCCTTGAAGGACTCGTATGTGGTCGGAGAACATATTCAAATTTGTAATCCTTGGAGGATTCAAGTTATATTCAGACAGCCACATAACTCGATTATATCAGGTTCAACAATCCTTTATGTGTTTTCCAAAATCTTTGCAAAGTAATAAAATCCGGATTAGTTTATGATATCAACTTTGTAGGTCTCTTGAAGAGTCCTTAAAAACACAGGAATCCACGCCTTTGCAGTATTTTAATTATTTATATTCTTTTTTTTTTCGCAAATGCAGTTCAAAAATTATGCATGCATGAACGTTATCTATTGTGATACATGATATAGATTTATATATCTATTTTGATGGTTGCTTTTTTGTAATACTCATATACTTGAGTTAGCATCCATAAATCGTCAAAAGTTGTACTCTTTTCCCTTCGTTTCAGGTTTTGTCCCATCGGGTTTTCCTGACAAGGTTTCAATGAGGCAACATCTTGTTAGCATCCATAATGGCCAAACCTATTTTGCTTCCACACATAGTAATTGTTTCCTTTGCTTTCAGAAAACATGGTATCTGGAAAAAATTCAAGAGAAGATTGAATTTTGGTGTGATTTGAATGTTTTTATGGATTGAGTATTTTTAGCGGGAAAATAGCCATTAGAAAATCCGAGATCGAGCCGAGTCTCGGCCCAGTGTGGTCTGGTCGTCTCCAACTGCTCCGGCCTGCTTATTTTGACTCAAACAGCCCTCTCCCCACTGCCGAAAACTCAGTTTGTCCATCCACCTGGACAGGCATACAAACAAATTAGATGGTGTCCACTGGAGTTGCTCTTACATCCATATCATCTGTATCGTTTAAATTTTGATGCACAATATATCGACGTTGGAATATAAAAATGATAAATACCGAAAATTTAGTTGTGTAAATGTTTGGTGATGAATACTGAAACGCTAATGCTCTGTTCGATTGGATCATCTACTTTTGTTCAAGTTTTCTTATTTGAGATTTTTTCTTGCTTTAATGTAGGTGTGTCCAGAACTCACCTAGCGGGTATATACCTCAATTTTTTTATGAAAGTAAATTATTCTTCATGTTGTCCACCATAGACAGTTATTAAAATGTATTTGAGTTTTAATGCGAAATTTGTGTTTTGAACTCTTTTGGAAATTTAGGAAATATTCTTTACCATATATCTGAGAGTTTTTAGTATCATAAAGTGGATCTCGTTAAGAAATTAAACATAAAACCTATATTTGGAAAAAAAAATTGTGTCAAAGGGTGTACTTGAAAAAAAGAACGCGAAATTGGGGGCTATAAAAAGGAATTGAGATATAAGATAAGGACAAAAACTGGATTCAAATATCAATTCGGGGTCACCCCTTATCTAAGTATTTTTTTAAATCCTAATCTACCCCTCACTAATCGGGATTAGTGATTAATAATAATTAGTAAAATCATAAGATTTTTTATAAATGATTAGTGTGTGTTTTATTTGATTTTGGGTGAGTGAGGTGAGAGTAGAAGGAGAGAAAAAGTATTTGAGAGAGAACTTTTTTGGGGGAAAATGGAGGATGATTGTGAAGAGAGGATTGCTGCTGCTGAATCTTTAGCTCAACTACAACAAGGATCATATCTTGAATCTTCAGCTAACGGCAACAACTCACAATTGCAACTCTTTGTTGAGCCAACACCCTTAAATGATGATTTTGATGAGTATGGAGAGTTTCTTGAAGAACCAACACAAGAAAGTAAACTTGCACAACATACTAGCATCCCCAACACACAGATAAAGCTGCTAAGATGTCGAAAAATCAAAATTTTTCTTTAAACCCGCTATTTTTTCAACTGAAAAACCTCGGTGCCGGCATGGTAGTTATATGAATACCATGCCGGTAGTCGCGGTACCGGCATTGTATTCATACTACGACCATGCCGGTAAACTGATATCCCTCATTTTGAATAATAAACCTAAGATAGAATTCTACCAAATAACTATGCCGGGTGCAATTAACCTTTTACGTAACAAGGAATATACTACGGAATATTCAACGTGCACGGTTTCATTGATCGGTTACCATGTCGGTCTTGAATGAAAAACATACGAGAAACAATTCCATTTCAAACCAAAACCGCATTGAAACTTTATAACCATCGACCACGGAATCGGGGTACCGCGTGGTACCATCAATATCGATAATGCCGGCAACAAAACCGGCGTGGTTCAGTTATAACTTTACAATGCCGACACCAACAAAAAATATGCAGGAATAAATGTTTTCCAAAGCTAAATTCCGGCATTCAATATCAATTATTTTCAATGCCGGAATGGTGTACCTTCATGGTTTCATTGATCGGTTACCATGCCGGTACTGAATGAAAAACATACAGGAAACAATTCCATCTCATACCAAAAACCGACATTGAAACTTAATAACCATCATCAAGAATCGTACCTATGTGGTACCATCAATATCGATAATGCCGCAACAAAACCGGCGTTGTTCAAGCACAACTTTACAATGCCGCACCTACAAAAAAACATGCAGGAATAAATTTTTTCCAAAGCTAAATTTCGGCATTCAATATCAATTATTTTCAATGTCAGAATGGTGTACCGGCATGGTTTCATTGATCGGTTACCATGCCGGTACTGAATGAAAAACATACATGAAACAATTCCATCTCAAACCAAAAACCGGCATTGAAACTTAATAAACATCAGCGCCGGAACTGGGTACCGGCATGGTACCATCAATATCGATAATGCCGGCAAAAAAACCGGCGTTGTTCAGTTACTACTTGACAATGCCGGCACCTACAAAAAACCTTGCAGGAATAAATGTTTTCCAAAGCTAAATTCCGGCATTCAATATCAATTATTTTCAATGCCGGAATGGTGTACCGGCATGGTTTCATTGATCGATTACCATGCCGGTACTGAATGAAAAACATATAGGAAACTATTCCATCTCAAACCAAAAACCGGCATTGAAACTTAATAAACATCAGCACTGGAACTGGGTACCGGCGTGGTACCATCAATATCGATAATGCCGACAACAAAACCGGCATTGTTCAGTTACAACTTTACAATGCCGGCACCTACAAAAAAACATGCAAGAATAAATATTCTCCAAAACTAAATTCCGGCATTAATATCAATTATTTTCAATGCCGGAATGGTGTACCGGCTTGGAACAATAGGTTACGATAATGGCGGCATCCTTGCTTTCGGAGTTGTTTTCTTATGAAACACATATGCCGGAATAGGTTTCAAATTTGGTCTTCCGTTTTGGTTAACTTAGACTATGCCGGAACAATGGTCGAGCATGTCGGTACGGGTTTCCGGCATAGTGTTTTAATGTTGTTGGGAACTAATTTCATTCGATCATTAGGTGGTGACATATATTGATCCAACAAATGCAAAGCCGCTTTAACGGGACATCGGAATACTATAAATCCCTCCGGTATGTGACCAAATAATACTTTTCACCTATTATCTTGAACATTACTAATGGATTGCTAGTAATGAACCTTCTAATGAATGCGAAATTGTTCTTATGTAGGGAATAACAGATCGAAAGGAAGCAATTGCTTGGGTTAAAGAGACGACCCTTAAGAACATGTGTATGTTGGTGAGGAATACCGAAGGTTCGAAGAGGCGTTTTGAGATGGCTTGCGAGAGAAGTGGGAAATACAAGGAGAAGAATAGCTACAAGAGAAAGGATTATAAATATCCATAGAAGACTAATAGGGTATACAAGACTCGTACGAGGAAGAATAATTTCCCGTTTAAGCTTGTATTCCGTTTAAATGACATGAACAATTGGGATTGTGAGGTTTTGTGTGGCTATCATAACCACCGGGATCCGAAAGATTTTGAGCATCTTCAGGGATGAAGGTCATCTCCCCAAAAGGGAAGTGCATGGTATCGGTTTTACCATGATACCTTTCGACGAAGCAATTGACAGTAACAGAATCAAGGTTCACATAATTTTCAACCAAAGCATATAGACCAGAATCCTTTACTATTGTTTGGACCTCTTCACATTCCTCGGACAAATCCCAACCATCCGCGGCTTGGTTTCGGCAAACACGCACAACCTTCTTATGATACTACAATTAGGAGAGACAATACAATTAAGAGATTTTACATAAATACACAACAATACATATGTACAAGATAGAAAATGCTTACATAGGTTTGATAGATAGTATGAACCAACGAGTGCTTGTATCCAAATAGTGTTTTTGGTTCCGGAGCTTCGCCCCAAATTCTACCACGTTCAAGATCAGGTATCATGTCATTAATATGAGGAAGGTGGGAACCTTTAACTTTCACTTTGACGTTGCCCTTCTTGCCATTGCCTTGTGTTGGTTGTTGACTTGGGCCACCAACTTCGCTTTGGGTTGCTAATTGACTTTCCTCTTCATGTTGTTCATCTTGATCATCGTGCTCACGGTTCGCAAATCCACTACGGTCACTACCACTCTCCCAAATTATCCCTCTTGTACCAGCCCCCAAACGCATCTTACGGCCTTCATCTTTCCCTCGAGGAGGCGGACCGAGGAGTATCAAGACCGTCCTTCCTTCTTCTCTTAGTGACAGCATCTTTATTTTTTCTTTTGTTGGCTTCCTTTGCTTTTGACCTAATATCGTAAGCACACGGAAAGCAATGAATATAAGACAACTAACCTTCAGTTTTAGTATCGGCATTGACTACCTTAAACTAAACCACGCCGGTTTAATGTTCCGGCAGAACACATTGACTATCGACAGTGCCGATACCAACTACCGGCATACAAATGCAACCTAAAATCTATGCCGGTATTATTGACAGTTTTCCTGTATGTTTTAAGTCCACTACCGGTTTGCTCGAATTATTACAAAAGAATGCCAGTACCGAAAACCGGCATGTAATGAAACCAAAAATCTATGTCGGTACTGGTGACAAATTCATAAACTCTCCTGTATGTTTTAATCCACTACCGGCATACACGAATTATTATCAAACACTGCCGGTACTAAAAACCGGCACTGTATTGATCCTAGATTGAATGCCGATAAAGAAAATTCAGTTTCTGGTTAATCTGGGGTTGAAAACCGGTATTTTATTCATCTTAGATTGAATGCCGGAACACATAAACCGACACTGTATTCATACAAAATTTCAATGCCGGTACTCTCTGAAACTCAACTGTTTGTGTTAAGGTTCGCGATTCTAACCTAAACCCATTGCTATAGATCGATTGAAACACCTACAAAGTAGTTTAAAATCACTTACCTTCTCACAGAAGCCATATTTCTGAGTAGTTGATTGTCCGAGAACGTTGCTTCGTCGTCCTCTTGCTCTTGAGCAATCTTAGAAATTCTTTCTGCCTGTTTTTGTTGAGCAATCGATGATGTTGAGTTCGATTGGGCATTTGGTTTCTTTCGTGGAGGCATTGTATATGATTCGGATAGGTTAATCGACGAAGAAATTTTTGAATCGACGATTAATCGACGAAGAACGGATGAAGAACGATGAAAAAAAACAAACAGAACCTAATCCTATGACAGTGCCGGAACAAATTGTGAAGAATGGGGATATGTTTTGGTTTTTTGATTTTAATGTTTTAGTAGAAAGGGTATTATGGTCTTTTCATAATGTTTTTTAATTAACCAAAGGGTATTTTAGTATTTTCATACCCAAAAATCACCCCTTAACACACACCATGGGTTGGGAGAAGTAATCAATATCTCCCAATTCCTTTTTATATCCCCCAATTTCGCGTTCGAAAAAAATTATAAATAGAGTTTTTATGATAATTGAAAAATATTTTATCATAAAGGGTGTCGTTAGCTCTTTCCCACATTAGCCTCTACTTGCTTGATGGATTATTGCCGAGCTTTGTCAGTAATAACCTCTATCTGATTATCAGTATGGTGCACGAAATGTACCGGGATTTAGTCCCAAAGTGAAACTCTATTTCTCTGCATATGAGGGCCAAGAATGGGAAGTTGGTTGGAATCGTGAGTATGGCTCATCAACATCTTTACTAGGAGGTAATGGAACGGAAAACCTAGTAGCTGAGAAGAAGGAGATGAAGTTTGAGGTTGTGGAGATGGAAGAAGTGGTGGTGATATTATTTCTTTGCTATTCATTTGGTAAGACTAAGTCTTATGGGGTGCTAGTCTAGCACCTAGATTAGCAGTCAGGAATACCTCCTAAGTCTTATGGGAGTGCTAGTCTAGCAGTCCACGTCACCAACACCGAACCATTCCGCGCCTGGGCCATAAACCATTCAGCGCTCGGCGCTAATGGTTCAACGCTCAAATCTCAGCCGCGATCAAAAATAAATCTCTCGGAAACCATTCCGCGAAAAGGTGGGTTTTCAAGCGCTGAATCATTCAGCGTAACTATCTAGCATGCTAGTTCACATACTAGCAACTGCTAGGAGAGAGAACTAGTGTTAACTTTTTTGCTACACTTTTTTTTTGAATTGCAACACTTAAGTGCTAATCTAGCACCTCCAATCTAGCCCATAAGACTTAGTGGCGGGGAAACGAAATCCCAGATTTCATTTCTCTGGGTATTTGATGGATCCTTAATGGACAATTTTTTAAGGCCCAACGCTACAAAAAGAAAGGAAAACGATTTTCCATTTAGGTGAGTTGGGTCGCGAGGTCGAGTCTCACCACCTTCAAACATCAAGAAGATTCAAAAGTTTTATATACAATGCAAACTGCTTGGCATTCTGAAGGGTTGTTAAATTTGAGAATAAACAAAAACTTACAAGCAAGACCAAAATTACGTGACAACTTTCATCTACTACATACATTTATACGACGCCGGCTAATCAAAAGTGGCGATATCTCCACTGAAAGCATCAAGGAACACCAACCAAAATACTGACATCATTAGTACAGAGTGCTTCATTGTTCAGGATGGTACAACAACTTCGTACTACGCCGGCCAGTTTAAAGCAGCGCTATCTCCACTGGAAGCATCAAGAACCATCACCCAAAATATAAACATTGTTAGTCCAGAGTGCTTCAGATAATACATATTTATACCACACCGGCCAGTTTAAAGCAGCTCTATCTCCACTGGAAGCATCATGGATCACACCCAAAATTCTGACATCAAAAGTGCAGAGTGCTTCAGTGTCCCCAAAATTGCTGCTTGAAGTCCTCCATTTCAAATCTTTTTCTACTCTTGTGGTAGAGGCTGAGCCCAAAAAGTTCCAAAAAATGATCGGCAATTCTGCAAGATCACAAGCATATCAGAACAAAACAAAACAAAAAAGGAAAAGAAAAGAAAATTGAAACAACAAATCAATAAGACCACCAGCAGAGAACATATTTGATCAAAGGAAACAAAAAACCTTTGTTCAAGATTCGGATTCGGAAAGAAGAAAACCCATGAAGGGGGAAGGAAAAAAAAAGAACACCAACAGAGTAATGAACGTGTTCCTACACATACTCCTATGTCAAGAGAAGTAAAATTCAAGGCACAGGGCACTAGCCAATTCAGGTTCTCTTCTAAAGTATGCACAACTGACTTGATCAGATTCAGAGGAATGCGCCGCAAACTCGAGTATAATTGATCCAACTGTGTATTATAAAGATTCTGATCTGATTGGCCACCTTTTAACCTAACTACAAGAACCCTTTAAAACCAAAAAGGATTAGGAAGATCAGTAGCTGTGCTGCCATACCTGGAGTGATTTCTTGGATAGTTGGCCCTGAGGAACCATCATTTTGGGTTTGTTGCTGCTGGTGTTGTTCTTGTAAGACCCCAGCCTGAGAAGGGTAGAAATTGGGGTCCCCAAGATTTCCAGGAAGGTTTGCGGAACCTGCATACCCTCTGTGGCCAGAAGGAATAGCAGTTGCTGAAGGAAAGCTGTTCGAGGGAACAGCTTTCTTGAACTGTGGCAGTGTATTCTTCATCCCTGCACCATGTACAGCAGCCGCGGATTGATGGTATGTGTTGTTACCACTGAATGCATGTTGGAAGGCTGAGAGTATATAATAGCTAGTCGGATGCAAGAAAGGATTGCCAGCCATATTAGCAAAAGGTCGAAGTGTTGGCTGAGAGTAAGATTGAAGAGATAGATGTTGAAATCAATGATACAAAGCAGCTCCCGGTGAAAATCGTTGAAATAGAAACAATCTAACGGGAATGATGATTGACATTCGAGGACATACCTGCTCCTGGGTGATCCGGTCAATCTCTTTTATCAACTCCCGGTGCTGCTTATCCATCTCCTCCATCTTCTCCTGGTGCTTCCTCTCATTCTCTTCCATCTCATTCCGAGCTCTCTTCTTTATCCTTTCCAAATCGGCATCCAAGGGTGACACAGTCCCTGCATTTTTCCCCCCAGCAACTCTATGAATTTGTCACTATCAGAATGAATACTAGCGACTGTGACATCAATGATTCTTCTTATTTCATAAGAAAACTGGAGAACTTTAACAAAAACCTTTGATAGATAAATTTTTATAAGTTAACTCCAAAAGAAAAACACAAATTTCATAGAATCATAGCGACAGTAATAAAAATCGATGAATCGTAACACAGAAGTAACCTGCTAGCTAGCACGCTACTATTGCATAAAACTAATTTAATGGTGTCATACAAGCATATCGAGTATGTAAGACAACAAGAAGTTAAGATTCTATTACCTTTACAGCAGCCTTGTGCTTCAATAATGAGAAATCGACCTTCACTGACACGAATTTTAACATCTTCTGCCTCCACACCTGGTAATTCGATAACATATGTGTGCAAACACTTATTCTTGGGTTTATCATTTGAGTCATTCACTTTCAACTGTCCCGGCAGAGATGATTGGTGACGATATGCCATTGCCTTTTCTGTTTTAGTCAAAAACCAAAGAAGAGATTAAAGTTAAAAGGATCGGTAAGAACAGGAGTGAGACTAGTTACGCCTGCAACTTAATGGATCAACAAAACATGTATAATAGAAATTGAGCTGGAGATACTTCAAAACTCAAAATTAAATGTCAAACTCTAAGAACAACATCTTCAAAAAAAGCCAAACATTTCTACGGTATAAAGTAAGCAATACAAATACCAATTGTGGGTTTTAGTTATTATTGTTTCTTGATAACTAACGCATACTAGTAAATGACCAGTGTTATATTAATCTAATGCTTCAAAATTCATGGTCAGGCAAATAACATAGAATGCGTCCTGACTCGTTAAAAGAATTCCATTAACAATCACCATTACAAACTACAACAAACAAAAATTAACTTGCAAATCACAAACTTGAAACCAATCCACATTTACCGATGCTGATGTAACTTAATACACATACCAGCTTAAACAATGTAACTGTACAAGAGGGAGCTAATTAACAAATCTATTCAGTTCAGTCATGCACAGAATCAAATCATAAATGACCAAATGTTAGGGTGATCATTTCTTACATTCGAGTGACCACATTTCTATTTGTGATCATTCTCTGTACCATATATTCGAAAATTCGATTGACTACGTTTCTAATGCGAATCAATAAAGAAACAATATAGCAGCATAAAGAAAAGATAAAATTACAATCCTTGAATCTATGAATCAGAAATTGGCTTCCATATCACAACACTACAAGGCAATATTATTTTCTAGAACCAATCTACACACAAAAAATCCAATTATAACCAAACAAGCAATGAACCATGAAAAACCAGATATTCAATTGTATCAAGGAAAAAATAAGTCCAAAATAACATTAAAAATCTTCACAATGTTAACCACCCATACCCCAAATCATGCCCTAAAAATCACAATTACTAAACAAGAAAAAAAAAAAAAAAAACAAATTTTTAGAACATTTATCTCTATAATCTACCTTGGCAGTAGAAGTTTACCTTGGATTGTAGGTCTAGCAGTTGTTCCTCTTTTAGTTCTAGGGTTTTAGAGTTAGAGGGAGGGTTTTTTTGTTTTGTTGATTTGTTACACCACAAGACTTTCTTCTTCAAAGGGTAAATGCAGATTCAAAAGAAAGAAACTTTGAGAGAGAAGAAAAGAGGGGGCTTTTAAAAGAAAACAGAAAATGAGGAAAATGTTGCATTGGGAAGATTGCATTAAAATACTTACACACTAAGTAGACTACACTCTACAGCATAGCAAGCAACTTGAGTGTGCTGTTTTGTCAACTCACTGTACTTAGAACTCTGTGCAGAGATTTTCTTTAACATTGCTAATAGGGGCACCATTTTTGTTATAGGGATCCTTTTATCTTGTATACCGGTATATATGTTAAGGTTCACTAAAATAATAAATTTCTGCATTGGAAACAAGATTTGTTTGTTTTATTGCATTGAAAATAACAATTCTTTGCATTGGGAACAAAATTTGTTGTTTTTAATGTAAGAAAAACCAATTTCTAGTAGAATAAGACAAAAAAACTCAATTTCCAAAGACATAAAATAATTCTTTATTAAATCTTAATATGTATACGGGTATACAAGTTAACAAAAGCCTTGTTATAGGGGTGGGACGCTACTAATTTATGTTTTGTTTTACACGAATTTTGGAGCACCAAAAACAATTGATACCTCCGTTAGAGCATCTCCAATGCAAGGGGTAGAGGTCTTAAATTAGCATGACACATAGGATTTAATACTTTTTTCACCAAAGTTTCATCTCCAATGCAAAGGTGAGGGTCATAGGTAAGATGACATGGCTAAAGTTGGGGTAAAGGAGAAAGTCTAAATAAGACTTTCTTCATGACCTTGGGTCATAAGAGCATCTCCAATGCATAGGGTCAAGGTCATCCTATGTGGAGGTCTTATTAACACATTCTTATGTGTGAGTCATTACTAAATGACAAAAAAAAATTAATGTAAATTTTTTTACCTCAAGTTGATCTCCAACCCCCAAGGTATTATCTAACAAACTTTATTTGAATCTAGAGACAAAATAATGATGTGGCTTTAAGACCCAAGGTCATAGAGAAAGTCTTATTTACACTTTCTACATTACCCCCACTTAGCCATGTCATTTATCTCTATGACCTTGACCCTTGTGTTGGAGATGGAAATTTGGTGCAAAAAGTCTTAAATCCTAGGTGTCATTCAATTTTAAGACCTTTACCCCTTGCATTAGAGATGCTCTAAGTCCACATCATCTTTTGTGTCTAGATTTAGACAAAAAGTATAAGATAGGACCTTGGGGATTGGAGATGAATTTTAGGTAGTGAGCCTTTCTCTTTATTAGTTTTTGTCCTATAGTAAATGACCCACAACCAAAAGGTATAAATAAGACATCCACATAGGATGACCTTGACCTCTAGCATTGGAGATGCTCTTAGCATCTATGAGGTTTTTTCATTTTTTTATTTTCCCAAATTTGCATGTTCTGAGTCTTCTGACTTCCTTTTGACTCGTTAATACCAGCTTCACTAGTGGAGTGTGACTATGTGCACCCCTCTTAACCCGGGGTACACATTCCTCCCCTCATGATAGGGTGTTTTAGTTAACCCTGATTAGATATTACATTTAATTACATTGAAATTTGTAGAAAAATAATAAACTCTCTCTCTTTTTTTAAACAACTACACTTATTATCTGATTCATTAATTGTTCTGCAACTTTGCTTTTTTTCTTTCAAATTCTTAGTGCATAAATAATGGATGATTTTGTTGATCTTCTTGAAATGAAAAGGTATAAATATAGCGGTGTCAATTTTATATAGAGAGAAAAACTCACTGAAATGAGATTTTTTGATTTGCAGAGAAAATTTTGGGATAGCGTTTGGATTTTCTGATTTCATGGTTCAAAGTTTTGTTAAGTACTGTGTAATAACAAACAAATAAAAGACTGATCAATTTTCCCAAACATGATAATCTTTTATTGAATTTTGGTAACTACTTTAAATTTGTGTTAATCATCAAAATCACGTTTACTTCGTTTTATTATTTCCTGATTTTCCAATATGTTGAGTTTAAAGTATACAATGAAGATCTCTTGGTTTCTTTTGGCAATTGATGCAAGATCATGTATCAAAATGATTTGGATTCCGTGTATATTAAGATTGTGGGGAAGATAAAATAGAGGGGAAGCTAGAAGAGAAACAGAAACAACAAAGCCTTAGGCCTCTTCCTATGCACATGCCAAAACATGGTATTTGGCATATATGCACCCACTATGGGTATGCCAAACTGCCAAACTCATATGCCAATATGTTATTTCTGCATATAGGCATACACGACATGAGTTTCCAGGCCGAGCGATAGAGTCTTCATCGCTCGATGGTCAAAATGTCGTTCGATGGTCATTAAATCGACAACACAGTCAAGTCAAGCTCGATACTTTGATAATCGCTCATCGATCTTCATCCAACGGCTAATATTTCCCCCTCTATAAATACCTAATTTTAATCTCATTTCAACTCACACCAAATTTCTTAATCTCTTAAGAATTTCTCAATCTCTCTAGAATTTCTTAATCTCCAATTCTTTTCATCACTCTTCCAGTTCCTTAGAGAGCATGGCTGATAATATGAATCCTACTGAGTGCATGGCAAACCACCGTATTATCCAAAATCGAAGAGCCGCTTGTCGTGCAATTGTAGACAAGTGAAACTAGGAGAAGTCAAATTAGGAGATGTCAAGTGAGGAGAAACCTAAAATTCAAAACTCTGCAGAAGATGAATGTATTTGCAGGAATTATATTGATTTGACAATGGAGCCAAAGATTTGATCACCAACTATTGTGGGAAAGGATTTTTTTAAATTTCAAGAACAAACAATGAACCTACGCGGTCGTAGTGTTTCGATTTGGTTCGACGCTTCGGTATAATTAAGCGGAAGTTACTAGGTATGTTGCTTTACTTAAGGAGAAGGTCCAACCTTGAGAAGTGGTGAAACCACGGTGGAATTTCAGAAAAGGTGTCGTGTGGAATATCGCCGCATCTACGGGCAAAAATTCCATTTTGAAAGTTGTTTCGAGGTTTTAAGATATTTGCCCCAATATTGTCCAACATTTGTGTTGTAATTTCAATATTTGTAATTAATATTAATTTTCAACAATATTCGTCAAATTTTCAAATTCATTAAACTTCACAAAATTAAAAACTTCAATATAATTAAAATAGTCATTTTACAAGACATAAAACTAGACAATAATTGGAAAGACTCTAAAAAAAAAAATTTGGAACAATGTTCTTCATCTTGTTCATCTTCTTCATTTCACTAAACTTCCAATCAATGCGCTCATGAACGGAGTCTCCTTTGTTTATCTTCTTCTTTGGCTTCAAATTTGTTTTGCCTTGATTTTCCTTGCCTTTAACCTTTCTTGGCCTTCTCTTGGTTGCGCAACTTGATTTATCTCTTGGTTGATATCCAAAACTTGGAGACTTCTTTGCTTCTTACTTATTTCTTTGAATCTATCACATATCTTCTCAACGGCACCTTCAAGTACTACTCCAGAAAAATCAAGTTGTGTTGCCGAATCAAGTTGGGTTAATTGTGCCATTTGGATCAAATAGAAGAAATAAATTAGATTGAGAAAAGAGAAATAGATCGAGAAGAAGAGAAATTTTTTGTGTAAAAAATTTGAGGTAAGTTGAGTTTGAAAGTTACCTATTTATAGCGATGAAGAAATAGCCGTTACCGCTAGAGTGAATATCGCCAGCGATATTGACAATATCGTCAGCGATAAAGACTTTATCGCTGGCGATATTGTCAATATCGCTCGCTAGGGAGTCGATCGCTCAGCGGTTTCCCCATAGTGGCGCAAATGGTTTGGCATGCCAGGTGGCATGCCAAACACCATTTTTTTGGCATGTGCATAGGAAGAGGCCTTAAGAGTGATATTAATGACATTTAGTTTTCTGCCCTACCAAGTTTTTCCGCCGCTTCCGATGTACATTTGTTGGAAATTTTGAATAAAAATTATGTTAGTTATAATTGAAGGGTTGTTTCCCGAGAAGTGACCTCTATGAATGGACTCTTTCCAAGAGTTGTGACTCTCCATGAAAGGACTCTTACAAAGAGATGTGACTCTTGGAGAAGAGACACTATGTCCTTTCCTAAGAGACACCAATCAAGTATATAAACCCCACTCATGTTTCATTCTAAATACAAGAAAAAGCACACAAAAAATCTGATTTCACTTGCATTCATTGTTGTCATAGTATTGAGAGATAAACACTAAATTTGGTTCGCCGTTTCCTTGAGTTTGGAGTGCTTCTACTCGAGGAAGAAAGATCGTTGTATCCTCGGGAGACGTTTACAAGTAAGACCCATTAGCACCGGAGTGGGGCGAATTTCTTCTTAAGGACAGAGTATCTAATACTCGACTCGATCTATACATAGGTTCTTAGTCTTCTAATCTCTCTATTTTTCTTTTGTTATTCTTTGGTTCTCGCGTTACGGATCAACAACAGTTGCATATAAGGAGAAGATATCCAACAATCTTAAGACGAAATCTCCTTCTTTTCTTCTGTACGGTGTATGCTTGGTTTGTTAGGCGACGGTTGTTTGAAAAACGAGCAATCATTGTTGAAAATTGAATCGCAAAGCTTCTTTATCTTCTCCCTTCTTCTTATGTACGTTGTACGCTCATTTATTTGGCGGCGGTTGGAATTAATTTCAAGGGAAGGAAGTTGAATAGGAAGATTAATTAAGTAGATTAGAATTCATTTCGAAGGAAGAAACTGAATCTAATCTGGTGTCAAGCACCAACTGTCCGGTTTGATTTGAAAGTCACGTTATTCATTAACGTCATTTTCAAATAGTTTCTCTGTCTTATATCTCTGATTCATTTAATTTGTTTCTTTACAAATTCTTTACATACTTTGTTAATTGGGGAGAGTACTGAACTCATCAGTTTTTTGTTTTACATAGGGGATAGCAACGGGAAACAAAATGGAAAATTGTGCACTAATTGCCGCGGAAGATCAAAAATGCTGTTGAAATTTTGATAGATCTCCCAAATGGAAAGGAATTTGGATAAATCCTTTTAACGTGTGTACATGACATTATGATGATACTCCACGCCAAATTTCAGAATTGTTGGAGTAGTGGAAGTATTTTTACAAATTCCAAAAAGCTAAGTCCCGTTTTTGCGGAATTTCTGAAGACCAGGAAATCAGTTCTAGCCCAGAATGATTTTCCAACATTTTTTGGTTGCTATTCAGTTATCGTGGTAAGAAATGGAAGTTGAACAGTTCGAAGAATTGTTCCACATGTTTGAACAGGGGTGTCTTTTCATCAAACGACATCAATTATGTGATTGTTGTTTGAGGGTATTGGAACAATTAATGGTTCATATATTGTTGGTGTATAATGACTAAACTACACACAGTCCACTTTAGTGGAGAGATTGCTGGTTCCCGCAATCAAAATGTAACTTATGGAAGAATAAGTTACTACTATAAATCAAAGTGGTTAATTATGTGTTTTATGATTGATTAAAGACAGTCAATGACTAGGTAATCAATTATATAAGACACATTGGTTGATTCAGTGATTTGGACTAGGCGTCCGAGCAATTCAAACTTATTTGGAATTATTGCTCATGCCAAACGGTCACTGTGAAAGATGTGTCAATTTCCTTTAACACCATTTCGACATTAAATTGGGCAGAAAATGGAAATGTTTTGTTAGTGTTAGTAGCAGGAAATTAAGAGCATCTGATGATGAATCTGCTAATTGAGTATATAGCCTTGAAATGTGGGGGTAAACCATATGTTATATACTGTCTAAGAAAAACAGGGGTGTTTATAAAATCCAAATTATTCATGTCAATCGTCAAATTTAGACGTAAATGGTGATTGAACACATGCGATTAGTTTGTAACAAATTGGATGAAAGGGCGGCCGACCTATCCAGAATTAGAGAGTTACAAAATCACGTTGGTTAGTACATGCACAGATGGACGTAAATTTGTACGGACATGATTTTGGAAATAATTTGTAGCAAGTAAAACTGGAAGAGAAATTACAAAAATTTGTAATAGTGCTACAAATAGTGACAAGTCTCTAGTAAATAGTCTCATAGGACCGCGCGCGAAAAATAATTTTGATGACTAGAGATAATGTTCATCGAGGGGAATAGGTTAATTTAAAGCCTACTAATTATGAGTGAAGATAATGGTAACCCAACCTAGTTGACTGGAGATCCCAAGATCTAGGTTCAAAAGGGACAACTAAGTTATGTATAACTCGGAGTAAACACTGTGGAGATAAAACTCCATCCTATTCCTATGATGAGACAGTGTATTTCCTGAAATGTGTTTTAGGATAAGCTATGCTTTTAATGATGCCTATATCTTGTATTTACAAGTGGGATATTACAGGGTATTCTTAATGGGACATCACCTATGTGAGTGTAGAATTGTGGCCGATTCTATGGAAATTTTATAAGGCTTTAATTTCCTAGAGCACTCATGAATCCGGGATTTGTTCAGGGCCGAAATGAACACAACCGTAGAACCAAATTAGTGAGAAAAGGCATTGTGTGATAACTATTGTCTTGGTTTACATTAAAAACTGAACAGTTCAAGACATCGCGTTCACTGGTTAGTGAGTAAATCCGATAGTTATTCACTAAGGAAGGTTCAAAGCCAAAAGCTACCTATCCCCATGCAATGACTTTTCACTTTATCTCTCTTTAGTGTCTGCATAACATTTGCATTCTTAGAAGTTCTATTCAAATGTGGGGGATTGTTGGAAATTTTGAATAGAAATTATGTTAGTTATAATTGAAGGGTTGTTTCCAAGAGAAGTGACCCTCTATGAATGGACTCTTTCCAAGAGTTGTGACTCTCCATGAAAGGACTCTTACAAAGAGATGTGACTCTTGGAGAAGAGACACTATGTCCTTTCCTAAGAGACACCAATCAAGTATATAAACCCCACTCATGTTTCATTCTAAATACAAGAAAAAGCACACACAAAAATCTGATTTCACTTGCATTCATTGTTGTCATAGTATTGAGAGATAAACACTAAATTTGGTTCGCCGTTTCCTTGAGTTTGGAGTGCTTCTACTCGAGGAAGAAAGATCGTTGTATCCTCGGGAGACGTTTACTTAAGTAAGACCCATTAGCACCGGAATGGGGCGAATTTCGTCTTAAGGACAGAGTATCTAATACTCGACTCGATCTATACATAGGTTCTTAGTCTTCTAATCTCTCTATTTTTCTTTTGTTATTCTTTGGTTCTCGCGTTACGGATCAACAACAGTTGCATATAAGGAGAAGATATCCAACAACATTTAGGTTCATAAAGTTCAAACCACCGAACAACCTGAGTTAACTAAACGCCCAATAACGTGGGGAGGAATGTGCACCCCGGGTTAAGAGGGGGTGCACATAGTCGGACTCTCACTAGTGGGTTTCAAAATGTATAGTCTCCTAAGTTGTACAAGGAAAAAAACCAGGAAGCATATGTCATCAAAAGTAATGTTCTGATTACGGTAAGCGCACAGTTAACTGAGTAGTTGTGCAAGGAAAAAACCAGGAAGCATATGTCATCAAAAGTAAGGTTTCTGATTACATTTTCGGTCCCTAATGGTCTTACAACTAGAAAAGGTAAAAGTAAAGTCTGCATCCGCAAAGCCCCGATCAACAAACTTTCAATGAAATTTTTCGGAACCATTCCATTTTGAGGGGACCTTTCCCCAATTTGGATTTAGGTCCTAGTTATTGCAATTCGCAAAGCTGTGAACTTGATCTCCCTGTTATGTTCTTTTTCTGGATTTTTCTCCTAATGCTTCGAGTGAAACAAGACTATGTAAGTGGGGAAATGCCTGTACCCATAATCTCGAAGAATCAATATCCCAAAGCTTTGTTAAAGTTGTAGTTCTTGAATCGTAACAACAGAGAACATCACGAAACCACAGTAAAACCTGCTTGCTCTTTGTAACTCCAAATGGATAATACATGGCGCCATCCCATGGTATACTAAATTCCTTAATCCAACTCCAGAAGTTGCTGAATCCGTCTTCTCCCATGTCATAACAATTACAGTGTTTCTTTTTCTTCAGTGACCATATGTTAACGAATGTTCCTTTTTGTTCTGTAATTACATGAAAAACAGATAAGTAACCTCCCAACAACTTAAGTGTAAAATAACCAAAATAAACTGACGGCAGTGCAATCGATAAGAATTTCTCATCTGCCAAATCAAAAGCCACAATTTTTCGTTCTTCCCCTATCCAATGGAGGGCACCGTTTGCACAGACACCGTTTTCACTGCCATCGGCTTCTGATTTGAGTATACAGATTTCAGCTCTGCCTTTATCTCTCCACCCTAGACTGTTACCGAGGGTGTATACTTGGACTTTGAGGCTCCGGTCCTTCGGATATGGATAACCACATCTACTGTACATTCTAACAACTTTATATTCATCAGTCGAATAACTGTAACCAAATCCACTAAAAAAATCACCTCCAAAACGATGAGGTAGTTCATAGTCTTCGTCGACCAATACGTATTTTGGAAGATTAACAAATTCTCCGGTGGTGGGATTACAGATATAAGTAGGATCATACACTAAGTCATGTTCGACCGCGAAACAAACTAGCCCATTACTTGAACCAACCAATTTGAACCAAGATCCTGCTGGCGGAGTAGGATGATTATCAAAGTTGCCAAGTGTCTTGCAAGAGTAGCTTCCATGGATATCAATATCATCATACTTTTGTTCTCCATGGTAAAGTTGAAGATCTTTTCGCATACCTCTCTTCATCCCAACAAGAAACAGGTAATCTAAATTAGTACTGCTTAGTAGATCACGCCATGGTTTACAAACTAGATTGCAGTTGACGATTGATTGGTAAGGTAAGCGTAATAATATGTCTAAGATGATATCTTGTGGTAGTTTCTCCATCCTATTAATTAATTCCTACACACAATTGGAGAAGGCTTACGAATCTAGTTTTATTAACAACCTATATAAACAAATTTTAGCCTTCCTGATTTGAGTTTGTGTGAAACTCAGATTTAGAAAGCAAAGCCTAATCGAGCTTGGTTTCCCGAAACTGGTCAGAATAAGCTAAAGCTAAACACTACTAAAACTTGAAGTTTCCTTCTTTTTGTAAATTTGGGAGTACCCTTATATAGATCTTTTGGCTACCTCAAGTTCGTCCGTGGACTGAACAGGAGACCGTTAGATGACCAAACAGATGACTCTTAATACATCAATGAGCTATGTTGGAGCATTTGAGGTGTATGATGGGCAATGTCCCAACCTGGGTGTCGTCTCAGTCAGGACTGAGAAAATCTTACTTCGGGGAGATTTTCCGTGAAATTCCAGAGTCTTTATTTTCAAATTGTATGCCGTACTATATATGTCAAGCATTATTCCCTCTGTTTCAAAATAATAGGCAGGTTCGTGTGTAAAACGGAAATAATATTTTTGTAAACAAAACTTCATTAATTAAGTAACCAACTAAAGAAGCTAGACTAAATAAAGACTTTAAGTTTGTTTTATTCAAGTTAGGTTTCACCTTTTGCAATAGCTTTTCCATTTGTGTTTTAGTTTTTTTTTTTTATACTGTCTGAGTTATTACAGTAATCCAACTGAAAATTGTTGGATACTGTCTGAGTTAGCAGGTTCATCAGACGTATCCCTCAAAATATAATTAGCGTTATTACAGTAATCCAACTGAAAATTGATGTTTGGAGAATTCTGTAACGCGAGCAAAATGGTTTGAAGATTCCTTCCCCTCCAGGTAGAGTCTGAGAAGTGATTGGATTGTCTAGTTATCCTTGCAAGATTTATAGCAGCAAAGTTTTGTTGGGCATTAACTGCACTGAGTTTCCCTAAGATGAAATCAATTGGAGCATTGTTGTTTTTGCCTCCTTGTAGTATGCTTGTGCCTCCTTTGAACCTGTTTTGAACTTTCAGTTGGTAACTTGATTTGATAGTTTGTAATGTTTTTTCCTCTTCAGCAGCGAAGTTGACATTCGTTTGCTTCATAGTCTTTCCCCATGTTAGGGCAAGTTGAGCTCCTCTTCTCGATCTTTCTGTTCTGCTGAGACCAGGGGTATGGTCTTTGAAGTTTTTCGTTCCCATGCATTGGCCTGTGAAGGACATGGAAACAAAGGCGTAATTAGTATAAGTATGAGCATCACTAGTAGCATGGCATGGGTCTACGGATTCAAAATGCATGCTAATAGTGATTCCAAATTTGTCAGAGGTATGTCTGTGATGGCTGTAATTCTCTGTAGGAGCATTAAAGTTGTCAGACTGGTAAAATAGGTTGTTCATGATATGCCCTTGTTTATGATGAACTCTAGAATGACTGCAGAGGTGTTGTGTTATGTTTGTAGTTGTAACATTAGCAGAAGGAGTGATTTTTCTAAACACCCAGTCACATATGGCTTTCCTGATGAACCAACAGATAGTTGCATAAGTTTCTTTCCAGCTGGCAGAGAGATTGTCAGCCTGGAACCAGCTATTGAACCAATAATGAAAGGAGGTGAAAGCCGAAAAGGTGTTATGGTGCTCCCCCAGGAGATACTTCCAGACTTCAGAGGCAGCTGGACAAGATAAAAGAGCATGAGTAATATCTTCAGCTCCATTATTGCAGTAGGAGCATAAAGGGCTTATGTAACTTAAGATGTTGGCAGTTTTACCATTGGTTGAAAGAATTCCATGGGCACATTTCCAGATGAACAAGTGAATGGCTGGATTTGTGTCTAGAGCCCAAATTTGACTCCATGGAGCAATCTGAATGTCATTGGCATACTTGTCTTGAATTAGTTTTCCATATAATGATTTGACAGAAAACTTGTTATTGGGAGTGAGAGACCACTGGATTTCATCATGATCAGAAGGGAAAGCCTGAGTTTGAAGTATTAGGTGTTGAATGTTGGGTGTGAACCATTGGTTTAGGATATTAATCTCCTATTCTCCAGAAGTGGTGAGAAGTTGGTTAACAGTGCTGAGGTTATCAGGGCAGAGGGTAGGTTTGGTGATTCTGGCAGAGTTGCCAGCTATCCAACTGTCTTCCCAAATGTGGATTTTTCTTCCATTGCCAATCTTCCAAATGTAGTTTTGCTGAATTAAAGTTATGCCTTCCAGGATTCCTTTCCATATTCATGAGTCATTGTACTTTGGTTTGGTATCCATTCTTATAACTTCTGTATTGGGAAAGTGCGACGCTTTCATGGTGCTACTTCAAAGGGATTCTGGCTCCTTGATTAATCTCCAGGCAATTTTGGAGAGCATATCCAAGTTGAATAGTTCCATATTCTTGAAGCCCAGTCCCCCAAGTTCCTTAGGTTTATTAACTGCATCCCAGGCAAAGTAGTAGATACCTTTAGATTTGTCTTGATCTTTATTCCAGAAGAAGTATCTTTGAATAACATTGATATCTTTGCAAGTGGTTTTTGGGATCTTAAAGCAGTTCATCTGGTAAATGCTAGAAGTAGAAGTTACAAATTGGATCATAGTCATCTTCCCAGCAGTGGAGAGATTAGTCTTCCATCCGGCCAACCTGAATTTAAGCTTATCAACACAAGGCTTGAAAGCTTGAACTTTACTCTTAGTTGTGTATAAAGGGGATCCCAGGTATTTATCTGAAGTATTTATTCTTTGGAACTTCATATAAGTGCTTATGCTGTCAGCTAAATCAGGGGCAGTGTTTCTGCTGAAGAATATGCCTGACTTAGAGAAGTTTATCAATTACCCTGAAGATTTCCCAAAGTTATGGAAGATCTGTATGAGATTGCTACATTCCTGCATGTTGGCTTTGCAGAAGATCATGCAGTTATCCGCAAAAAGAAGGTGGTTTATGGCTGGGGCATCTTTACAGATCTTGATCCCTTGAATTTGATGTTGGAATTCAGCATGTGTTAAGTATCTGGAGAGAGCTTCCACGCAGAAGAGAAAGAGGTATGGGGATAGGGGATCCCCTTTGTTGATGGTGGATTTTTATTTAAGGTTAAAATTGTAAAACCAGAAAATTATGCGCTGACATCTTGTAAAAGATAAAGCCATTTATAAGTGTTGGATACTCCCTCACTTAATTCACCAAGAATGGAGCATGTAGCAACAATCCCATTCTGTGAATACATGAAATTACTCCAGTTGGAGCATGTAGCAACAATCCCATCCTGTGAATTTCATATCAGCCTTGTATTTCCAGTACTCATTATCGGTGTGGCATGACGGCCGAGTGTTACTCTTACGAGTAACACGAACCTCCAAGCACTATAATGAAACCATGTACGAAATACCCGTACATGTGACTCTCGGTGTGTTATACTAGCCCGATTGAGCCCCTCTCGGTGTGTTATACTAGCCCGATTGAGCATCCGGACTGACCGTATCAGTCCGGATATGATCTGATTGCAGTCATCCAACTCCATAAGCATGATTGGATGACCCCAGATCAATTCCATCACCCCCAAGAAGGTATGGAATACCCACGACCGACCCCGCATGGTCGGTCATTGGCCTAGCTTGCCAAGAAACCGTTCATACCAAGCATTATGGACTTTAAAACCCTAAATTAGGGTTTGCGGCATATTACATGTGTTGCAAAGCAGTCTCAACCATCCATCTTCGCAGGTATAGATGGAGGGTGCAAATGTAGACTCAAAGGGCCCAGAGCATGTCAACACGATCACCGTGGGCCCGCCTACACACTTGACCAATCGGTCAAAACCAACCATGGTTGGTCGTGACAAAATTGTCACCCAAACAAGAGATGGCGCACGGCTTTGAAAGCCAAAATTAGGGTTTCAAGCCATCACGCGCGTCCATCTTCTCCTAAGCACGAATGGAGGGTCACAAATTAGATTAAGCGGGGCCGGTCATACCAAAGATGACCACCGTGGGCCCATCTACCTCCTCATGTGTTCGGCCAAGGCATATCATGCCTGGTTAATCCAAAACGTGCATCCAAACTAGCATGGCCACGCCTCCCAACCACAAACTGATCTCGACCGCTCAACTTCGCCGGACGATTTGGATGGCTCGGATCACGTTTTCATGAGATAATCAGGTATAAGTATGAACACCAGCCTACCACCTACACGCTGGTATGATCGACCAAGACCAACCAAGATGGGTCGTCTTGAAACGCGTGCCCGAACTAGGGATGTCACGCGGTTTCCAACTCCTTTGCGGCAATGGATTTATACCGCAAACTGATCTTAGCCACTCAACTTTACCGGTCAAGTTGAGTGGCCTAGATCGCGCCTTCATGGGACAGTGAGGTATGGACGTGCACACTGGAATGCTTTGTCTACACACATACCCTAGTCGGTCCTCTCCAAATCCCTTTCCATGCTTGGTTTCGACCAAGTCAAGAGTGATGCTTGCGCACCTCTTCAAAAACCCTAATATTCATTAACGGTCGCAGATGAGTGTCTCAAAGATCATCTCATCCGTCCAACTTCACCAGACTTGGTTATACAACCCCGGTCGGGAGTTATTTGGTCAGTGAGGCGTCATTACCCATCACTTTACCACACCATAATGCAAGACTCGCATAAAATACACACGATACTTCACAAGTATCGGCTTCCCGAATAACATAGTTATTCAATTCAAGATTACATGCTATCTTTCGTGGATCCACGATCCACACATTCCAGACATCAATCATGTCACAAACTGGGGTATTGGTATGGCGGTTTACAGCGTGCAGCGTGCAACGCGCCATCACAAGAACGTGTCAGGAAGTCATGGACGGTTAGAGATGAACAGGAGAAGTGGGCAAGAATGGTCGCGTGGCATCGACGCACAACTCCACTACTCCATCACTCCACTTCCTCCACTTCCCACGAGAGACGTGAATAAGGCTCATTGACTTGTATAAATAGGCTCTCCGCCCTATTTCAAACAACAACACAAGTTCAGACGAGACAGAAAACCAAGTGTTAATACAAAACGTATTCAAACACCCAGAGCCTGCTTGCATCAATCGTAAGCCTGCTCACCTTTCTGTTAAAAGTCATAAGCAAGCCAACACCTTCACAATCTCAGCACCTTCTTCGCTTCCCTCCCTAAGATCAACCCAATCTCCTTCACTTTGTGACCGAAACAAGTCTGGAACGACCATTTCTTGGTTTAGGCCGGACTTGCACGATTGATTTCCGAATCTACAAGCACTCACCATGCAAAGTGCATTTGTTTAGGGTTTAGATTCATTCCTCATCCACACACCCCAAATTACCAAATTCGGCAGGAGTAGTTTTCACCCATAAACAATTGGCGACCACAGTGGGAGGTTAATCTCTCGGTTGTAAAGTCAATTTCTTCAAAATCCGATTCAATTTAATCAATTTCAAAAAGGGTAGATCTTAGAACCAATTCAATCAACAATTCATTTCAAGATGGTGGAACTCAGGTCTGGATCAGCAATCAATTCCGATGGAGCTAGTGTGGATAACACTCCCGGTGTCGATGTACCTGTCAGTGGAGCTATCGTGGTCAATACATCTCGGGGAGCCGTCACTTCTATCACCAACGCTAGCGGAGCAGGAGATTTCCAGTAGGTGTAACTCCTCCCATCACCGTGAGCCCGGAGCAGCTGCAAATCCCGGCATCTCCTTAAGTGTAACACCTCCGGTAGTCACCAGAGCAACAACTTTCACTCCTGCATCAGGACGAGGAGCCGGAGGAACGAGAGGAGGACCACCGTCCATTACCATTGCAAACTTGATGGAGAAGCAGGAAGTTCTTGCTAAGACTCAAACGGATATGGCCGCAACTCAGAAAGAGGTACTCACTTTTCTTAAGACATTAACTGATCGATTTCCACAAGACCCGCAACAGCCCCTGGAGCTAACAAGGAATGCATTCAACGCACCGGAAAAGGTACTTCAGCGGCGTGGACTTACATGGACCTGATCAAAGAAGGGACATCAGATATGAGCGGTCCTGTCATGGAGACTCCTACACTGGGGACTGATCCTCACAATGATCCTCCTCAAGTCAATAGTTTCACTACGAACCAGAGACCAATGGATCAGGAAGCGGTATCTCTAGTGGAAAGCTTGTGTGAACTCTTGCACCTCTCGAAGAATCAACGGGCAGAGACGTTTGCTGCAATTAATAAAATAGCTCTGGACGTACACCTGACTCCTTCACTTCCATAAGTCCTAACTTAACCGGAAACATCTGTAAATAATGTTACATTTACAGAAGACGACATAATGGCAGAAGAAGGTCACAACCGGGCCCTACATGTTACCGCACGCACCAAGGGTTCAAAGTTCAGGAGGGCCCTCATCGACACAGGAGAATCTTTGAATGTGATTACTCTCAAGACTCTCAGAACAGCCAAGGTTCTCCCAGTTAAGTTCGTACGAAAGCCTACCACAATGACGGACTTCGAGGGAAACCAAACCAGCACATATGGGAGAAGCTCCGCGGAATGAATCAGACAAGTTCGTTGCATCCCACTCCCCACGTGGGCGTCAATTCAGGAAGAAGACCGGCTTGCATAATTGAGGGCTAGTACCCACGATGCATCTTTGCTGACGAAGCATTCTTCTCCATCCTGTGAAGCCACGACCCACGTTCACACAAAGAGGGAACAAACTTTTATGGTAAGTCGTGACCAGAAAAGGAAAATGATATACCGACACTGCCATTATCAGTTAGTAGAAGAGACTGTTACCCAGTCTCTCCACTCAATGGAATGCTACAACAGCAACGAACCACAAGAGAAAGTGCTAGATGCTCCACAACAGCTGCAAGAGGGCACCAACTCCACAACTGATGAGATTTAAATCGTTGGGGAATCTCCTAGTCCTATCTCCATCAGCTCAGCCTTGAGTACGGATAAACGCACGAAGCTCGTGGAACTTCTCAAAGAGTACCAAGACATATTCGCTTGGAGATATGAAAAAATGTCGGATTTAGATGAAAATTGGTCACCCATTATCTACATGTCATACCTGGATCCAAGTCGGTTAAACAGTTGCAGTTAGGAAAATGGATAGATCAGGTGCTGCGTAGACTTCAGAGACTTGAACAGGTGATGCTCCAAAAACGATCCTCCTCAACCTAACATCGACATGTTAGTAGATGCAACCAGCGGACACGGCATGTTCTCCTCCATGGATGGATGTAGCGGCTACAACCAGATAAGCATGTACGAGCATGACGCAAGTAAGATAGCTTTTCGAACTCCTCTCGGAATATTTTTATTATACCATACTTCCATTTAGTTTAAAGAATGCCGGTGCAACGTATCAACGCTCCGGCAATCTTCCACTGGAGCCGATACCTCAAGGGAGCAGCCTCAAGAAGATAACGATGTCCACGCTTCATATCGAACAAGATCCGGGTGAGTCACTTTATCAGACAGTGGTACATGTCTATCATGCTATGTTGGAGAATCCACGCTTTTTGTCATCCTCAGGAGCTGTTGAACGCTCATCTACAACAACATATGCCCTGATAGAAAGAACCAGGCCTGCCGGTAATGAAGAGCCTCATAATGTTCGTAAGGGCATATATGTCACCAACAGGCGATACAACCTTCAGCCTTCTACAAGCAGTTCCCTGAGGCACCAAGAGGAAAACTACCGAGATACAACATCCTGCGCGTCTGCCAACTGCAACTCCAGTTCACATGCACGACTCTCACAATGATGAAACAACATCCAAGATATTCCATACCTGGCTCGACAACAACCACTACGAACAAACCATGTAAACCACGCTTGGGGACTGAGGTTCAGCATGAAGTTCCTTCACAGTGAGTCAAGGACTTCTTCAACACGGGAAAGATGGTCAGTCAAGAATCATGGAATTCGCAAGGGTAAATCGAACTGAAGAGGAAGCCACTTCAATGCTCCCTCCAGCAGAAGCTGCTTCAATGGTCTATTCAAGAGCCGCCTCAATGCTCTCTCCGGGACCCCTGTTCGCTTCAGAACCCTGCTTCAACACTCTCTCCAGGATCCACCTCAACGTTCGCACCAGAAGCCACTTTAACATCCTCTCGAGTCGTTTCAACACTCAATCTACATCAATAATCTGCGCTCTGGTCGAGTTATCTTTGATGCACCCATTGTTCAACATACGTCCCATCCATCCTTCATGAGGACCCATCGGAGCATGAAAAACCCTGAAGTCGATAAGAGGGGGTTATCCTGTGGAACGAATATTTTCATATAGTTGAAAGGGCGCGGTGAACAACTCATCATCAATGTTCGGCATATCCTTGAAGCTGTCAACACCACCTGACTTGGAACCAGCATTATCTTCGGAAGACATCCCGACAGGAATTCTTTTCTTCATTCCACAATGAATAGGAGTTATAACTTGTATAAAAAACGTATGAGGCATGTAGTCACGCATGACAAGACACAACTCACGTTAAAATGCACAAAAGCTGGGATTGGGTCCAAACACCAGTATCACTCAAGTTTCAAGTCTGGTATTGGTTTCAAGTCCGGTACAAGTTTGTATTGGTTTCAAGTCCGGTACAAGTTTCAAGTCCGCTGTTGATCAAGTCTCAAGTCTGGTATTGATCAAGCTTCTAGTCCGGTACAAGTTTTCAAGTCTGGTATTGATCAAGCTTCTAGTCTGGTATTGCTCAAGTTTCAAGTCCGGTGTTGATCAAGTAACAAGTCCGGTATTGATCAAGTCACAAGTCCAGTATCACTCAAGTTTCAAGTGTGGTATTGGTTTCAATTCTGGTACAAGTTTCAAGTCCGGTGTTGATCAAGTCTCAAGTCCGGTGTTGATCAAGTCACAAGACCGGTATTGATCAAGTCACAAGTCCTATTGCTCAAGTTTCAAGTATGTTGTTGGTCAAGGGCACAAGGTCGGGTATTGCTCAAGCCGCAAAGGCTGGTGTTAATCAAGACACAAGGTCTGGTATAATAGGCGCACACAAGAGGCTGGCCATTCGAGCCAGGCCGACGTTTGAAGCATGTCCACAAAAAATGAACCCACGTTCAACCAAAGCAGACACAACAAGCCCACGTTCGATCAAGCAGGCGCAGTAGCCCCACGAACGAAGAAGGTGCAGCAGTCCGTCGATTAGGCACAACCCCACGATCGAGTGAAGCAGGCGCAATAGCCCCTCGACCTAATCGGGCATAATAAGGTCGATCCGCAAGACCGACATTCAAACGGAGCAATCACGGAGCGGGCCCTCGACCGAAGCAGGCATAGCAAGGTCGATTGAAGCAGGCAAGACCGACATCATGTTAGGGGAACACTCACCTGGACGTCTCTTGAACGTGACATGCTCGAAGGACAGGGCGACCCGTCTCTCCTAGTAACATCTAACTTTGTCTCATAAGTTTTATCTTTAACTGTCACCATCTCATGCCTACCCCACAATAGTGTAACCATTATGTGCTAGGCAGGGGACTTAATGATGATGGTGGATTTTCATTTAAGGTTAAAATTTTAAAACTAGAAAATTATGCGCTGACATCTTGCAAAAGATAAAGCCATTTATAAGTGTTGGATACTCCCTCATTTAATTCACAAAGAATGGATCATGTAGCAACAATCCCATTCTGTGAATAAATGAAATTCCTCCAGGTTAGAGCATGTAGCAACAATCCCATCCTGTGAATTTCATATCATCCTTGTATTTCCAGTACTCATTATCAGTGTGGCATGACGACTGAGTGTTACTCTTACATAGAAACACGAACCTCCAAGCACTATAATGAAACCATGTACGAAATACCCGTACAGGCGACTCTCGGTGTGTTATACTAGCCCGATTGAGCCCTCTCTCGGTGTGTTATACTAGCTCGATTGAGCATCCGGACTGACCGTATCGGTCCCGATATGATTCGATCGCAGTCATCCAACTCCATAAGTATGATTGGATGACCCCAGATCAATTCCATCACCCCCAAGCAGGTATGGAATACCCACGACCGACCCCGCATGGTCGGTCATTGTCCTAGCTTGCCAAGAAACCGTTCATACCAAGCATTATAGACGGAAAACCCTAAATTAGGGTTTGCGGCATATTACATGTGTTGCAAAGCGATCTCAACCATCCATCTTCGCGGTATAGATGGAGGGTGTAGATGTAGACTCAAAGGGCCCGTGAGCATGTCAACACGATCATCGTGGGCCCGCCTACACACTTGACCAATCGGTCAAAACCAACCATGGTTGGTCGTGACAAAATTGTCACCCAAACAAGAGATGGCGCACGGCTTTGAAAGCCAAAATTAGGGTTTCAAGCCATCACGCGCGTCCATCTTCTCCCCGCACGAATGGAGGGTCACAGATTAGATTAAGCGGGGCCGGTCATACCAAAGATGACCACCGTGGGCCCATCTACCTCCTCATGTGTTCGGCCAAGGCATATCATGTCTGGTTAATCCAAAACGTGCGTCCAAACTAGCATGGCCACGCCTCCCAACCACAAAGTGATATCGACCGCTCAACTTCGCCGAACGATTTGGATGGCTCGGATCACGTTTTCATGAGATAATCTGGTATAGGTATGAACACCAGCCTACCACCTACACGCTGGTATGATCGACCAAGATCGACCAAGATGGATCGTCTTGAAACGCGTGCCCGAACTAGGGATGTCACGCGGTTTCCAACTCCTTTGCGGCAATGGATTTCTTCCGCAAACTGATCTCAACCACTCAACTTTACCGGTCGAATTGAGTGGCCTAGATCGCGCCTTCATGGGACAGTGAGGTATGGACGTGCACACTTGCATGCTGTCTACACACATACCCGGTCGCTCCTCTCCAAATCCCTTTCCATGCTTGGTTTCGACCAAGCTGAAGAGTGATGCTTGCGCACCTCTTCAAAAACCCTAATATTCATTAACGGTCGCAGATGAGTGTCTCAAAGATCATCTCATCCGTCCAACTTCACCAGCTTGGTTATACAACCCTGGCCATGAGTTATTTGGTCAGTGAGGCATCATTACCCATCACTTTACCACACCATAATGCAAGACTGCATAAAATACACACGATACTTCCCAAGTATCGACTTCTTGAATAACACAGTTATGCAATTCAGCATTACATGCTATCTTTCGTGGATCCACGACCCACACATTCCAGACATCAATCATGTCACAAACTGGGGGATACATACTAGGGTATTGATCTGGCGGTTTACAGCGTGCAACGCGCCATCACAAGAACGTGTCAGGAAGTCATGGATGGTTAGAGATGAACAGGAGAAGTGGGCAAGAATGGTCGTGTGGCATCGACGCACAACTCCACTACTCCATCACCCCACTTCCTCCACTTCCCACGAGAGACGTGAATAAGGCTCAATGACTTGTATAAATAGGCTCTCCGCCTATTTCAAACAACAACACAAGTTCGGACGAGACAGAAAACCAAGTGTTAATACAAAACGTATTCAAACACCCGTGAGCCTCGCTTGCATCAATCATAAGCCCGCTCACCTTTCTGTTACAAGTCATAAGCAAGCCAACACCTTGACAATCTCAACACCTTCTTCGCTTCCCTCCCTAAGATCAACCCCATCTCCTTCACTTTGTGACCGAAACAAGTCTGGAACGGCCATTTCTTGGTTTAGGCCGGACTTGCACAAATTGATTTCCGAATCTACAAGCACTCACCGCGCAGTGCATTTGTTTAGGGTTTAGATTCATTCCTCATCCACACACCCCAAATTACCAAATTCGGCAGGAGTAGTTTTCACCCATAAACACCCTTGTCTCAAACCCCTAGAAGGCTTAAAGAATTTTCCTGGTGTCCCATTGACTAGGACAGCCATGCTTGTAGTAGATATGCATTGATGTATTAAGTTGCACCATTGAAAGCTGAAACCCATTTGAGATAAAACTTGAATAAGGAAATTCCAATTCACCTTGTCAAAGGCTTTGGCCATATCAATTTTGATGCCCATAGTTCTATTGCTTCCTTTATTCCCTCTTCTGGTATTCATGTGGTGGATTATTTCATGGGCTATAGCAATATTGTCAGAGATTTGTCTGCCATGTATGAATGCAGACTGAAAGGGGGATATGATTTTAGGGAGGAGGGGTTTGAGTCTTTGGGCTAAAAGTTTAGATATGATTTTTTAGGTGGTATTGCATAGGGAGATAGGCCTGAAGTGAGCTGGTGTGGTAGGTTTCTCAATTTTGGGGATAAGAGATATGAAGGTGGAGTTCATCTCTTTTAGGATGTGCCCTGAGGTGAAGAAGTTTTGGACCATGTGAGTGATATCTTCTCCCACAATGCCCCAATAAGCTTGGAAGAAGTTTGGAGGAAATCCATTGGGTCCTGGAGCTTTTTCCCCATCCATGCTAAATAGGATGTTTTTGATTTCCAGGGTATCATGTATTCTAATAAGGTTCTGATTTTCTTGAGTGGTTATGGTTGTAGGTATGAGATTTATAATGAGGGGATTGATGTTTATAGTTTCAGCAGTTTCCATGTCGTCAAAGTGATTTGTGAAAATAGTGTGGATTTCAGCACTGTCTTGAGACCAGGATCCATCATCTCTTTGTATAGAATCAATTTTGTTCCTTCTATATCTCTTTTTAGCAGCCTAGTGGAACTAACCAGTATTTCTATCTCCAAGTTTGATATGTTGGTCCCTGCTTTTGGTCTTCCAGAAGGATTCTTGAACATGTTGCCAATGCTCAACCTGCAATCTTGCTTCTTTAAGACCTTGCCCTCTATTTGAGGTGAACTGATTCTTGGTTAACCAATCAAGGTGTTGTATGCTTTCTTTAAGATTTGTTTTGATGTTGCCATAAACCTCTTTATTCCATTTCTTTAATTTTACTTTGATATCTCTGAGCTTCCTAGCAATTCTTATAGCTAGGGATCCCGTGTGGTTAACATTCCAGCATTCAGTTATTATGCTCTTGCAGTCACCATGGTTGAGCCAAGGTCCAAATAATTTGAAAGGGATGTGTCCTTGTTTCCAAGAGGGGTTGGTATTGAGTAGAATTGGATTGTGATCAGAACCAAGGGCAGGGATTTTAGAGATGGTAGTATTGGGTTGGGTTTCTAACCAGGCTTCATTAGCTAGACCTCTGTCCAATCTCTGCTCCGCAAGTTGGGTATTAGTTCTTTTGTTGGACCAGGTGAAAGGACATTCAGTATAACTTAAATCAGTGAGATTAGCCTCCTCAGTCTTGTTTAGAAACAATTCAGCTTCATCTTGATCAATAGGATGTTGACTGAACTTCTCATGCTCATGAAGGACAAAATTACAATCTCCCATGAGTAACCAAGGCAAGGGGTTAGTAGCACAAGTATTTTCAATCATCCTCCAGGAATGAAGTTTATCATTAGTAGAGTAAGGGCTACCATAATAGCCAGTGAACAGCCAAGGATCCCCTTGCAAGGGTTTTATAATTGCACTAATGTGGTGGTCTGAAAAGTCTTTTATTGTGACATCTAGATTGGTTTTCTAGGCAAGAACTAATCCACCAGCCGATTTGGTTTTTCCTCTTGGTTCTACATACCAAAAATTAGTGACACCTATGTTATCTAGAATTCTCTTAAGATTTCTAGATTGTTGTTTGGTTTCAGATAGGAATATAATATCAGGGTTATGTTTATTGAGCATGTTGTCTAGGTGTTTTATGGTGTTATTTTGTCCTAGGCGTTGACAGTTCCAAGCAATGATTGAGTAAAATTTCCAAAAATATGAAATGATAGGGTATGTAAAAATGAGGATAATGTATCCTAGAGTTATATGTAAGTGGATAGTGATACTGAGTAAGGTAATCCAACTATAAGAGTCCAAATTAAGGATGATAAATATGGTAACTTTATAAGTCAGCTTGTAAGAGATTACATGTGTGATGCTAAGGGGGTTAGCTCCTATCAGATTGCTAGTAGTAGTCTCTGTTAAGCGCTCCTCCTCCAAGTGGGTGGTCTGATTGTTGCTCCTCTTAGCAGATTGGTGCCCCTCCCACTGCATAGTATGGTTCTCAGTATTGCTGGATTGTGTGTAAAGTTTCCTCTTAGGGTCAACCAATTGGGGATGTTGCTCAGCATCAACTGCTTTCAATTTGAATTCAGATCTTTTCCTTTCCCATAGGATTTTCTTCTGTTTGTTGTGGTTCTCCATCATTTTTTTTTTTGAATATCAGCTAGAGAGGGTATGTTCTGTGGGGTATTGATTGAGGAAAGGCCCTCATTTGAGTGGTGAGTGTGGTTTCCAAATTTTGGAAATATTGTTGAGGGATCAATGGTCACCTCCAACTTAGAGGAAGTGGAGTTGTTGCTGTAATGCTGTCTTGCTGCAGTTTTGATGTTGTTTTTCTTTCTCATTTTTGGATCTTTGCTTATGTAGTTTTCCATCATTTTCTTGTGCCTCTTCTGTCAAGCAATGTCTTTAGGGTTGGTGGTGGGATAGGTAGTAGAGCTTGGTTGATCTAAGATAGCTTTGAAGATTATATGACCAGGGGATCCATCCATCTCCTCAGAAGAGTTTTTAAGAAGGGTCTGTTATTGTGTTATTCTCATTTTGATAGCAAATTCTTGAGCACCAGCTTTGTCAGTATAATTGTGTATGAGGGGTGGTGGTTGGGATTCCTTCCAGCTACTTGTTGGGGTGTGAGTGTTATTTGAAGGTGAGGGGGTATTGGGTGATGGTGGGTATTTGGCTTTGGAGGTAGAAGTATACTGATTCGTTGGGTTTTCTTGAGCATTTCTTTCCTCCTCAATTCAAAGGGGGCCAGGGTGATCAAGGGTTCTGCAGATTTTACAGAATGCTATACCATTAAGGGCATAAGCTAGTTCAAGCCAGTGAGAGGTAGTTTCATCCTCATAGGCATCAACGCCATACTTTAAAGCTATGGTAACATCCAGATTGATCAAGATTTCAAGATTCTTTTCATCTTCATCTCTTCCATAAGCTTTCTTGGAACCTTGATAAATTCCAACTGGTTCAATGATATTCCTAATATCAGGAATAATATGAGTTGGGATTCTCTTCACTAGCACCCAAGCAAAAACTTTGTAGAAATCTACTTCATCAATGAAATCTGGGCCTGATGGTGGGACTTCAGCGAGAACTATGAGCTTGTCAAAAATTCCTCTTGTTCCCCCTTTTCTGAAAATCTTGTAATCATCAATGCTAGTCAGTCTGATTTGGTAATAGTTTCTTCTTATCTTCCATAAAGATACTACAACATTTTTGTGTAGCTCCCAGTTGTTGTTGATGAAGTTAGTTATAACTCTAGTTTCATGGGAAATTTTGTTGTAGTATCTTCCAATAAAGACCCATTTCCAGTCTATCTTTTTCTTGGGTAGGATGTTGGCTTTGTTGATGAAAACTTTTGGGAATAGATCTTCTGGGAAATTTAGAGAGGAGTTCATTTGATTCACAAGATTGTCTATATTTCCAATGTTTTTAGTTCCAAAGGAAGAGGTCATGAGGATTTGTGTATTGGTGATTTTTCTGGTGAGTATCTTGAGATGGTATTCTGTGTATAGAATTTCTGGTTTGGAGGGAATATTTGTAATTTTGTGTAGTACTTTAATTTGAATTTTGAATTGCTGGTCAGGGTTGCTCAGATAGTACAATTTGTTGCTTTGTTGCAGACTAGTAGGTATCAGCTGAGTGTTTTGTAGGGGTTGGCACCATGGAGTACAACTTTGCTTGTTGGCCTTTGCTACTACTAACATTCTGATAGGGCGGGACCTGAAAATTAAGTAGAAGACAAGGAAAATTCTACAAAGCAATAGATAATAACCTAATGAAACACAGAGTTTATGAGTTTTGGATTGAAATTAATTTTCCGTAGTCAAACTTTGATAGTGATGTTTCATGCATTTTGTGACCCATGTGATGGAATTGTACTTTGTGTGATGGTTGTGTTTTATGTTGTGCACGCTACATGGGTTAAAATTATGATATCATATGTGGAGGTGGGCATGAAGAGTGTTGTGAGGTTGTAGGAGCTGTGAGATTCTTTTAGATATGGACTGTGATATGACAATGACATGTATTTCCTGGCAACTCCTAAGACTTTGATCTATATCTCGGATTTTAACATACCTGGCATACGTGCATTCACAAACCTTGTTTTCGAGATTGTAACTTGTCTTTCCTTTGAGTTGGGAGATTGGCATAGAGCAGCTTGGGGGTTGGAGTCAAAGCCATACACGGTTTCCAGCTGAGGGAAAAAGGTTATGGGTGGGCTTAAGCAGAAGGATGTAAAGGACTTGGCCTCTAGGATGAAATCTTATTGGGCTTCCACTATCGAGTTTAAACTCGTCACCGATCTTCGGGTCACGGTTTGCCCGTATTGGAAACCCGCTTGTCAACAGCCTGCCAAGTGTTAGTTGCCGCCTCTGAATGACCAATAAGCTGGGATAACGTTCAATAGGTCCTTGCATGTAAGTCGTAGGCCTGTGCCTCCACGATATCTCTATTAGTTGATCTCGGAGATTGAAATTGGATGGGTGAGATTTGCTGACGGTTTGATTTCTCATCCATAAGGCCTGTTGGGGAGAGAGTAAATCTAATTTCCAACTCTATAATTTTGTAAGTTCCACAATCCATCTTTGCAATTTCCAGTTAAAACTCCTTATTCTGCAGCTATGACTAAGCGAGATTATGTTGAGTATTTGAATCAGAATGATCACCCCTCCATGTCGACTAATCGGGGATCCAGGGTTGAACCAGAAGATAAGAAGGCCAAAGTTAATGTGCCAGAGAACCAGGTATTGATTTTTGATAATCATGGAAGCAGTTTTGGTTTCTGGATGTTGACAGATTATTTCATGTTTGTAAATTGTTTTATTGATGAATGTATCTGTGTTGTTCATTGGGGTTCCCTCCTTTTTCCAAATTGACAGACAAAGTCAAAGCGATGAGCAAATGGAGAAGAGCCAAGGCCAAGCATGCATGTTGGTGGTGAAGGTGCTAGATATGTCAAGGAGAAGAGAGTGATTGCGCATAATAGTTCCAGTGATTATGTGCTGGATTCTCAACTTCCTCAACTTCAAGGTGCAAAGGAGGGGTAGGTGGTATATGCTGTTATTTATGGGTGAAAATCGTTTCTGCTGATTTCGGTAATCTCGGTGGGTGAGTGAGGAACTGATTCAAACCCTAAACAAATGTGCTGCACGTGAGCACTTTATAGGTTCGAGAGATCAATCTGTACAAGTCCGGCCTAAACCAAGAAATGGCCGTTCCAGACTTGCTTCGGTCACAAAGTGGAGGAGAAGGGTTGATTTGGGGAGGGAAGCAAAGAAAGGTGTTGAGGAGAGTAGTATCTCGACTTGTATCAGAAAGTGGAAGCTTAGGGAGCTTGCAAGAGGTGGAAGCTTTTTGGGAGAGCTTGCAAAGTTGCCTTTCTGAGAGTGTAAGTGTAGTATATTTCTCCTGACCGAGACTTGTCGTCTGGTGGAAATAGGTAAGACCTATTTATACAAGTCGAGATTGAAACGTACCCTGGCCTCATGAAGGAAGAGAGTAAAGAGTGAAATAATGGGAGGAGGTGGTAACCGCATGGCTTAATGGGTGAAAACGTTCTTCACCATTATTTCCTCTTTTATTTGACCGCTTTATTCCTTTTCACGCTTTCTTAATGTGAGCGTAGTGTACGCTGCATGCTGTGACCGCCAAACCAAAACCCTAAAGAAGCATCCCCCAGTTTGTGTTGATGTCTCGAGTGTTGGTTGCATCTTGAGTGCAAGTGGCGCTGCTAGTGGCGCGTGTGGCATGTGCCAATGGCATGTGCGGAATGCCTTGGTGGTAAGTTGCACGGCTTGCAAGTTAGGTTACCAGCGTGTGTGTTTGGCATGTGCGAAATGCCTTGGTGGTAGGTTGCACGGTTTGCAAGTTAGGCTACCAGCGTGTGTGTTTGGCATGTGCCAATGTCATGCGTGGCCATTAGGGCCGTGACCTTGATAGGGAAACTAGCTAGCGAGCATGTTGGCATGTGCCAATGGCATGCGTGGCCATTAGGGCCGTGATTTTGCTAGGGAAACTAGCTAGCGAGCATGTTGGCATGTGCCAATGGCATGCATGGCCGTTAGGGCCGTGACCTTGATAGGGAAACTAGCTAGCGAGCATGTTGGCATGTGCCAATGGCATGCGTGGCCGTTAGGGCCGTGATTTTGCTAGGGAAACTAGCTAGCGAGCATGTTGGCATGTGCCAAAGGCATGCATGGCCGTTAGGGCCGTGATTTTGCTAGGGAGACTAGCTAGCGAGCATGTTGGCATGTGCCAATGGCATGCGTGGCCGTTAGGGCCGTGATTTTGCTAGGGAAACTAGCTAGCGAGCATGTTGGCATGTGCCAAAGGCATGCATGGCCGTTAGGGCCGTGATTTTGCTAGGGAAACTAGCTAGCGAGCATGTTGACATGTGCCAAAGGCATGCATGGCCGTTAGGGCCGTGATTTTGCTAGGGAAACTAGCTAGCGAGCATGTTGGCATGTGCCAAAGGCATGCATGGCCGTTAGGGTCGTGATTTTGCTAGGGAAACTAGCTAGAGAGCGTTTTGGCATGTGCCATTGGCGCGTACGGCCATGTTGACCTAGTTGCAAGTCTTGCAAGCCTAGGGCGCTATGTTGGGCGTGGGCCAAAGGCATAGCGGCTTGGAAATATGGCTTGCGGAACGTGTTGGCATGTGCCAATGGCACGTGCGGCCATGTTGACCTAGTTGCAAGTCTTGCAAGCCTAGGGCGCTATGTTGGGCGTGGGCCAAAGGCATAGCGGCTTGGAAATATGGCTTGCGGAACGTGTTGGCATGTGCCAATGGCACGTGCGGCCATGTTGACCTAGTTGCAAGTCTTGCAAGCCTAGGGCGCTATGTTGGGCATGGGCCAAAGGCATAGCGGCTTGGAATTTGGCGTTGTTGCCATGGTGCGCGGGTGCGGCTTGGTTTGGAATCGTTGCCATGGTGCGCGCAGAGTGCGGCTTGGTTTGGCATGGTTTCCATGGTGCGCGGAGTGCGGCTTGGTTTGGCATGGTTGCCATGGTGCTGCAAAGATGCGACTTGGTTTGGCATGGTTGCCATGGTGCGCAGATATGCGGCTTGGTTTGGCATGGTTGCCATGGTGCGCAAAGATGCGGCTTGGTTTGGCATGGTTGCCATGGTGCGCAAAGATGCGACTTGGTTTGGCATGGTTGCCATGGTGCGCAGAGAGCGGCTTGGTTTGGCATGGTTGCCATGGTGCGCAGATGATGCGACTTGGTTTGGCATGGTTGCCATGGTGCGCGATATGCGACTTGGTTTGGCATGGTTGCCATGGTGCGCAAAGATGCGGCTTGGTTTGGCATGGTTGCCATGGTGCGCAGATGCGACTTGGTTTGGCATGGTTGCCATGGTGCGCAAAGATGTGGGCTTGGTTTGGCATGGTTGCCATGGTGCGCAAAGATGCGGCTTGGTTTGGCATGGTTGCCATGGTGCGCAAAGATGCGACTTGGTTTGGCATTGTTGCCATGGTGCGCGAGATGCGGCTTAGTTTTGGAATTAGAGTTTTGTGTTGAAAACCCTAACCCGGTATTTTGAAAAATACCCCTATTAATTATTTACACCGAGTTAAATGCTCTTATTCAATGTGTTGCGGGTAACACTAGGTCATGGGGTTTTACGATTTTACCCCTTGTCTAAAAACCACCATCAACATTAAGTCCCCTGCTTAGCTCGGAACAGGGGGCTTTGTTGCGAGGTAAGCATAAGATGGTGACAAACCGTTAACAACAACCCGTAAAGAAAATTGAGAGAGGCTTGTCTGACCTTTTATAAATAGGATTTGGAATCCTTGCCTCTGGTAGTTTTGCTCAAATCGGGAGGCTGGCACAATTGGTGGGCCTGGTGCAGCTTAGGCGACGTTGGGAAGTTGGCGTGAGTCGGGAAACTGAGTGTGCTAGCTGGTGGGACCGGCGCGGAGTGTAGAAGTCGTTCGTGCTTGCAGGCGTGACTTGGGCGGCATTGAGAAGTCGCAAGTGGTGGGGCCGGTCCAATTTTGGAAACCATGTTTGCAGGCGTGACTTTGGGCGGCATTGGGAAGTCGCAATTGGTGGGGCCGGTCCAATCTTGGAAACCATGCTTGCAGGCGTGACTTGGGCGGCATTGGGAAGTCGCAATTGGTGGGGCCGGTCCAGGAAACCACGCTTGCAGGCGTGATTTTGGTAAAAGGGAAATCCTTCCCTATTTCGAAGTCTTTCACGCCTATATATATATATATATATATATAGCCCCTTTTTCCCCATTCTGCGTTTTATTATTTCTTCTTTTCATACTAGCGGCAAAGAGAGACCGGCTTCCAGGTATGTCTTCGAGTACTCTTCTTTCTCTATTTTTTTTTATAGGTATAAACCTTAAAAGTAGGCGCTTCCACAATCTTTGCATATGATTCCTTGGTGTGCCTCTGAGGAAAATACTCACAGGTGTGTATTTCAAACCGTAGAGAACCCTGTATGAATCCCGAAGAAGAATACTGTGTATATGCTTCATATGACTTCGAACCCGCAGGAAATATTGTATATTGTAGACACACTTGTACCCGCATAGAATGCCGCGTGTATAGTTTCGAACCCGAAGAAAAATATCGTGTATATAGTCTTGAACCCGAATAAAATACTGTGTATATAGTCTTGAAACCGAATTTGTTGGGTACGATTATGTGTCGTGAGATAACTTCGTTTTCTCCATTTGTTTTGTGCAGATATCTTATTACCAAATTATTACGAAGGAATTTGATAAGATGTTACCTGAACCACATTTCACTTCGTCGAAGGATGCTCATAATTTCAAACCGAACACAGATGATGAATTCTTCACTAGAGCCCTCGCCCCTGCTCGGAAGAATCACCCAGTGTTTCGTGCCAATTTTGCTAACCGGTGGTGAGGATGACAGAAAACACGTTCGGTTCGCCCGCAGAGCACCATTCGGTTTTGTCTTCATAAAGGGGTATATTCTTCTTCCAACATTGACTTTAGGATGTGTCAAAGTCCATTGCGTTCTTTTGACAGATGGGTTGAGTTCATGGTGAGCGAGGAGTTCCATCTTGACTCAAGCGAGGATGCGTATAAGACTTCCATCTTGACTCAAGGACATCCCGTGCTTAGTTGCTTTCATCTCCAGATGGTGTTCGGACACCCATACAATCATATGTAGATGGGGTCGATAACTTTCTCCTTGGAGAGTGTGGCTCTCTTGCTCGAATCTTCCTGAATCGGGAATCTCGTAATCCAATTATCTCGAAAGTGAGACGAAGATGCGGGATGACCTGGCCGCTAATTTGGGGGATTTCGCTCGGAAAGACTCCATTGCGAAGTCGAAGGACTCTGCCCGGAAAAGAGGATGAAAGGTGCCCTTATGGTTGGTAGATATCTCAATGGTTTCCTGGACGAGTTGGAGCCCGAATGTAAAAAGCGGTGATCTTCATGTCGCAAAGATTTTTGGCTCTCTCGGTTGTCTAGAGACATTTTTGATGACGGTTCGGCAAGAAGGGAATAAGACCAGAGTTGTTGGCGATTGCAGTGAAATTGGCAAAGGGTGAAGTTCTTCCCATTGGCAAGTCTGTTCCTTGGTTCCCTGTACGTACATCTGGATCACCTGGTTACGAACATGCGAGTTTCGAATGGTTTCATGAAAGTGGATTCATATGTGCATGTTGCTTTTCTGCAAGTCTGGCTATGGGAACACTTTGAGAAGTATGCTCCGAAACCGTTGCCTTCGCTTCCCGTGAGTTGGGGAGGCTCCCGAATTCTTCGATGGGTGAACAGGCGTCCAAGAGTTGGCGTGAGCTTGGTTAGTTTTCTTGATAAGTTGCATGAAATAAATTTTCGTCCATGGGGGCCAGTCCATAATTCAGTGACTCAAATTGGCACTTTTGCTTCTGCTCCGCTCATGTCTTTGTCTTCTGATGACGATTTGAGCGTTGGTGAAAACCTGTTCATTAAAAGTTGCTTGCCCTTATATGCCGTCTTTCTTCGTGGGGTCTTTCCGTATAGCTGCTTACAAATATTGACCGTGCTGCTCGTCACATGGGTTTCGATCAAGGGGTGCCTCTCGTTTACCGTACAAGTGATCCCTAAGGATTCGTTGCGTGTTGCCCTTGACGCCAGTGTCCTTAAGCCGGGTATCCGTCTTTCCTTTTTTCAAATGGGAAGAGTACCTTCGACGACCTTCGGCTATAATGAGTTTTGGTGCGACGAGTTTACTATGATCCGAGATTTTGTGAATAACGCGGTGGAAAACGTTCGTTGCAAACCTTCTCCAGCAGTTCTGAAGGAGTATCCAATGTTGAGAGATCCCAAGCGAAAGTTTCCTAGCAATTCGGAAAGCCCCGAGGTGCCAAGGAACGGAGAACGAAGAATCGTGGCTTGGCGGGTTCCGGACGGCTTCACAAGATCCTCCCACGGCTCTTGTGTCTTTCGCTTCTTCCAATAACCGTATGTGTCGCCTCTTCATGGGTTTGTCTCAAAACACACGTAAATTTCGGCTGAGAATACGTGTCTTGTTTCCTTCAGGGCTTCGGTAGTGTTAACGCTTTCGCTGCCCTTGCACGTTGCCAAGAGACGGCAGTTTCTTCAAGGAATTACGGCGGCACTGAGCCTACTCATAGCGGTGATGAGTCAGAGAAAGAAGAAAGCTCAACAAGCGAGAGTGATTCCTCCGCAAAGACTGGTTCTTCTTCGGAAGCGGTTCGGTGAGTTTCGCGCTTCTTTCTTTCTTCTTCTTCTGTTTCTTCTTTTGAAAAATGTCTAACTCAAGTTTGCAGGAGGAATCTGGTTCGGAGGATGATTCTGGGATGGAGTCACACGAAAACTTGCCTTTGGTGACCACCGCCGGTGACTTGGAGATGGGAGTTAGCCAATTGCCGGGCACAAACGTGGTTCAGACGGTGGATGATTCTCTGATGGTTGTTGCCGTAGACATGGAGGAAAACCCTTTGCGAGTCGTGAGGCCACTTGCAGGCGCCATTTTTGATCCCCCGTACTTGGTTCCTTATCCAAGTCATGTGCTTTGGTTGGCGGTTTTAGCGTCTTAGCTAAGCATGAGGCGTTGTACACCGTAACTGGGAGAAGCACGGACATATGGCTACAACTAAGAAAGTTACTAGTCGATTCGCGCTGGTTAAGCGTGTGGAAGAGGCTTTGTCTTCCATCGAGGATATGCGTGAGGTGACTGGTCACACCGTTTCAAGACGTTATTGCCGACCGGGAGCACCATCGCGACGTGTGCGTGGAAAAGGAGTTCAACACTTCGTGGTTTGTCGAAGGCCTTGCTTTGAGATCCAAAAGTTTAAAGATGCAGCAATCGAAATCCTTTCCGCCGAGGAGATCTCCTGACAGAGATGGAACTCGAAAAGCTTTCCAAGATGTTGACTATGAAGAGAGCGGCTCTTGAAGACGCAAAGTCGACTTTCTCCAAGAAGAGCAGACTTCTGTTGGACGATTTTCCTTGAACGTTTCTCTGTTAAACTTTCATTTAGGTTCTTTTTTTTTTTGAAAGACATATTGGATGTCTGGTTCAAAACTTAACCTTTGATAGATAGTCGGTAGCTTTTTAGGGTGTTGGATTATTTCTCGGGATAAATGGTTTTGATAATATAACTCTGATTATGTTTTGGGAAAGGAATATTGCTTTTATGAAAGTGTGTGCTAGCAATAGGCACAAGGCGCAATAGTATGGCGGTTTTATTAAGAACCTAAAAACAGATCGTATATCTTGCCCAATCTAAATCTACTCACTTGCAAACACGCCTCTTTCCAAGTAAAAGGCGGCTTTGTTTGTAGCAAGGCGGCTTTGCTTGGTAGCATCGCCATTAGTCCCCAATTGCTGGTAGCGTCTTGGCGAGTCCCCATTTTTCTGGTGTACTGATAACCGGGTTGTCTGTCAGTCGAGTCGGACTGAGTCGGAAGTCCCCAATCGCTGGTGGCATCTTCAACGAGTCCCCAGTTTTCTCGTGTAGTTTTTTGCAACTGGTAACCGAGTCGCCTGGTAGTTGAGTCGGATCGAGTTGCCCTCCCCTACCATCTTGACATCTGGGTCGAAAAACGAGATCGACAAATCGACATTATAGCCGATAGATCAATCCTCCCGCTGTGGTCGCCAATTGTTTATGGGTGAAAATCGTTTCTGCTGATTTCGGTAATCTCGGTGGGTGAGTGAGGAACTGATTCAAACCCTAAACAAATGTGCTGCACGTGAGCACTTTATAGGTTTGAGAGATCAATCTGTACAAGTCCGGCCTAAACCAAGAAATGGCCGTTCCAGACTTGCTTCGGTCACAAAGTGGAGGAGAAGGGTTGATTTGGGGAGGGAAGCAAAGAAAGGTGTTGAGGAGAGTAGTATCTCGACTTGTATCAGAAAGTGGAAGCTTAGGGAGCTTGCAAGAGGTGAAAGCTTTTTGAGAGAGCTTGCAAAGTTGCCTTTCTGAGAGTGTAAGTGTAGTATATTTCTCCTGACCGAGACTTGTCGTCTGGTGGAAATAGGTAAGACCTATTTATACAAGTCGAGATTGAAACGTACCCTGGCCTCATGAAGGAAGAGAGTAAAGAGTGAAATAATAGGAGGAGGTGGTAACCGCATGGTTTAATGGGTGAAAACGTTCTTCACCATTATTTCCTCTTTTATTTGACCGCTTTATTCCTTTTCACGCTTTCTTAATGTGAGCGTAGTGTAAGCTGCATGCTGTGACCTCCAAACCAAAACCCTAAAGAAGCATCCCCCAGTTTGTGTTGATGTCTCGAGTGTTGGTTGCATCTTGAGTGCAAGTGGCGCTGCTAGTGGCGCGTGTGGCATGTGCCAATGGCATGTGCGGAATGCCTTGGTGGTAAGTTGCACGACTTGCAAGTTAGGTTACCAGCGTGTGTGTTTGGCATATGCGAAATGCCTTGTTGGTAGGTTGCACGGTTTGCAAGTTAGGCTACCAGCGTGTGTGTTTGGCATGTGCCAATGGCATGCGTGGCCATTAGGGCCGTGACCTTGATAGGGAAACTAGCTAGCGAGCATGTTGGCATGTGCCAATGGCATGCGTGGCCGTTAGGGCCGTGATTTTGCTAGGGAAACTAGCTAGCGAGCATGTTGGCATGTGCCAATGGCATGCATTGCCGTTAGGGCCGTGACCTTGATAGGGAAACTAGCTAGCGAGCATGTTGGCATGTGCCAATGGCATGCATGGCCGTTAGGGCCGTGATTTTGCTAGGGAAACTAGCTAGCGAGCATGTTGGCATGTGCCAAAGGCATGCATGGCCGTTAGGGCCGTGATTTTGCTAGGGAGACTAGCTAGCGAGCATGTTGGCATGTGCCAATGGCATGCGTGGCCGTTAGGGCCGTGATTTTGCTAGGGAAACTAGCTAGCGAGCATGTTGGCATGTGCCAAAGGCATGCATGGCCGTTAGGGCCGTGATTTTGCTAGGGAGACTAGCTAGCAAGCATGTTGGCATGTGCCAATGGCATGCGTGGCCGTTAGGGCCGTGATTTTGCTAGGGAAACTAGTTAGCGAGCATGTTGGCATGTGCCAAAGGCATGCATGGCCGTTAGGGCCGTGATTTTGCTAGGGAAACTAGCTAGCGAGCATGTTGGCATGTGCCAAAGGCATGCATGGCCGTTAGGGCCGTGATTTTGCTAGGGAAACTAGCTAGCGAGCATGTTGGCATGTGCCAAAGGCATGCATGGCCGTTAGGGCCGTGATTTTGCTAGGGAAACTAGCTAGCGAGCGTTTTGGCATGTGCCATTGGCGCGTACGGCCATATTGACCTAGTTGCAAGTCTTGCAAGCCTAGGGCGCTATGTTGGGCGTGGGCCAAAGGCATAGCGGCTTGGAAATATGGCTTGCGGAACATGTTGGCATGTGCCAATGGCACGTGCGGCCATGTTGACCTAGTTGCAAGTCTTGCAAGCCTAGGGCGCTATGTTGGGCGTGGGCCAAAGGCATAGCGGCTTGGAAATATGGCTTGGGGAACGTGTTGGCATGTGCCAATGGCACGTGCGGCCATGTTGACCTAGTTGCAAGTCTTGCAAGCCTAGGGCGCTATGTTGGGCATGGGCCAAAGGCATAGCGGCTTGGAATTTGGCGTTGTTGCCATGGTGCACAGGGTGCGGCTTGGTTTGGCATGGTTGCCATGGTGCGCAGTATGCGGCTTGGTTTGACATGGTTGCCATGGTGCGCTTTGGTTTGGCATGGTTGCTTGGTTTGGCATGGTTGCCATGGTTGCCATGGTGATATGCAACTTGGTTTGGCATGGTTGCCATGGTGCGCGAATATGCGACTTGGTTTGGCATGGTTGCCATGGTGCGCGATATGCGGCTTGGTTTGGCATGGTTGCCATGGTGCGAGTGCGGCTTGGTTTGGCATGGTTGCCATGGTCTTGGTTTTTGGCATGGTTGTCATGGTGCGCAGAGTGCGGCTTGGTTTGGCATGGTTGCCATGGTGCTGTGATATGCGGCTTGGTTTGGCATGGTTGTCATGGTGCGCAGATGATGCGGCTTGGTTTGGCATGGTTGCCATGGTGCGCAGATATGCGGCTTGGTTTGGCATGGTTGCCATGGTGCGCAGATATGCGGCTTGGTTTGGCATGGTTGCCATGGTGCGCAGTATGCGGCTTGGTTTGGCATGGTTGCCATGGTGCGCAGTATGCGGCTTGGTTTGGCATGGTTGCCATGGTGCGCAGTATGCGGCTTGGTTTGGCATGGTTGCCATGGTGCGCATTATGCGGCTTGGTTTGGCATGGTTGCCATGGTGCGCAGTATGCGACTTGGTTTGGCATCGTTGCCATGGTGCGCAGTATGCGGCTTAGTTTTGGAATTAGGGTTCTATGTTGAAAACCCTAACCTGGTATTTTGAAAAAATACCCCTATTAATTATTTACACCTGAGTTAAATGCTCTTATTCAATGTGTTGCGGGTAACACTAGGTCATGGGGTTTTACGATTTTACCCCTTGTCTAAAAACCACCATCAACAGCTGTTCATCCTGACACAGGCCAATTTGTGGTTAATGAGGGGGTGGTGCTTTTTGGGGATGAGCAAGTAGTTTGTGGTGGTGCAAGACAGGGTTTCTATTCTGCACCAGTTCCTTTTGCAAGCAAGGCCAAGATTCGAGAGAATGAGTTTCTTGATCTCCCCAGTGATGTGGTCGTCTTCCCTAATAGCTTCTTGCTGGCACCAGTGATGCAACAACTGGCGAATTCTGCTTATGATCTTGCTATCTTTGGGCCAGGTGAGATAACCGATTCCAATGATGTTCCTGAAGATATTGTAGTGCCTTTGCCTCCTCCTAGGGGTAATTTTTCTGTGCCAAGGAGGAGAGCTGCACCAGAAAAGAATGTTGCTGGCAGGAATGTCGCACCAAGAGCTTGACCAGATTTCCACCATTGCCCACCAGTTGGTACAATAATACTTCCTAGCATAGTTTTTTTTTCTGACTCATGTAAAAGTTTTTCTTGGGTAAACTAGTAGAACTGGAATCGTTGGATGTATGTTTAAATGCCTTTTTTTTATAGACAATGGTTCCAAGGACAATGTTGGTTAATTGAATGTTTAGGTAGTTTTGGATGTTCTGGATGTTGATTTTATGATTGGGTAAGAGTCTGTTGTGTTTGAATTTGGTGTTGGTCTTGACATAGAAACCATATAGATCAATAAGAGCTTTTTGAGGGGTGGTTGTCAGGAGGACTTGCAATGGTGTTGGGAGGTTTATATGTTTATCAGGATTTTCAAAAAAACCTATCTAACTTGTGTCATAGATAAACAAACCAATCCAACTTGTATTATAGTTAGATTTTGTGACAAGGAAATAGTACATCAAGTGCTTACATGAATAAATAGGATATGATTGAATGTTCTTACCATAGTTGTACAGAGTTGATTGAGGGATTATTATACCCGCGTATATGATCGAGCAGTGATAGTACCTTTTAGAATCGACCAGGTAAGATCTCAGATAGCTTATGTTAATCCAAATCAACGAATTTCCTCTGGATTTCTGAGTAAAGGCGGTCTAAAGCTTTGCAGAATTAGAAATAGCCAAATCAGAGCTGGTATTGAGATGGGTAGACTTGAAACCATTTATAGCTTGCAGAACATGTATATCCGATACAAATCTAGAGGTGGTTAAAGGGTTGGTAATGAATTTGATGGGTGATTTGTTTGTGAGAATTGCTAGATTCAAAATCTAACAGGGTTCAAAGAGAGTGATGATTTTAGTAACTTGGGAGATTGGGTTGATGTATTTGTGAGTTTTTAGGTCGGTGATTGTAGAATTTCAGGTAGGGATGTGATTGTGCTCAATGCAGTTGCATTGGCCGTTGAGGGTTTGAGAATTGCTATCCATTAAGGGATTCCGGTTAGAACATCCGGAAGAAAATAGCCATTGAGGCGACCGTTGGCAGAAGAAGACAGAGAAGAATCGGGAGTTTCAGACGGACAGATGAGAGAAATCAGGCGAGGTGAGAGGAGAGAGGGGAGAGCTCATGTTTTTTGCATCACGACAAGAGTACACACGACCTAGATAGATTGAGTCTATAGTTCTTGTTGCTTTTATAATTCGGTCTCTAGAATAATGTTTTGAGTAACATTATTAGTAATTATAACCTCTATCTTCTATGGTTAACACCACCCTAAGGATCAAGCCGGAAAAGAAGAAGATAGAAAGTCAATGTTTGGGCAGCACACTGCAGATGAATGTAATTGCATGACCATCACCTTCACTCAAGCTTATCGAATACCTCTACTATCAACTAATCTCTTGTGGACTCAATCGTGTCAATCAAAAACACGGCACTGAACGAAGGACTTATGATCTTCAACACAACTACCTCCTCTGATGCAACTCTGACTCGAAGACGGCTGATCACGCTCTACTCCTCTATTTTGTTATTTTGGATTCGTGGAATACAATTCCAATTGTAACCTATTCATATTTGGGTATCATATACCTTGTGTAATAACCCTTAATTAGTTTAATATAATTTATTTCTCAAAAAAAAAAGTTAAGCATTTTGCACACTTTTACATATGTTAAGCGTGTATATATATAAAGAAACAACACCAATATTTAAGAAAGGTAAAACAAAGCGAATCTTTATCGGTTAAATTTTTGTTTCTAATCTTTTATAGGTTAAACTTGTCTCGACGGAATATTGGTCGGATCTCAACTATCTGGGTGAGTTTCTCGATCAAATCTCGTCTTGGCGAAACTGTGGTTTGAAGCAGTTTTTACTTTATATTCATCTCCCTTATGTGTTAACCCAGTTAGATAATCAAAGTAACCACATCAATCACAGATACCATATCAATCATATCCTTCAAACCATTTTCACAAAAATCAGTAGTCATAACATTAATTTTATCTACATTAAAACTAAACATACCCAACGCAAAATATGGAAATTTGTTCATCAGTCTTACAAACCATATTTAACCCACTGTCTTATAAATATTCAAACACCGAATTCAAAAATCTATTAGCACACTAGAAGTCCATGTTAACCCTAAAAAACAGAGCATAAGCAGAGTTCTCCACCATAACCCACTGTCCTTGAACACTGATTCATAAGCATATACGGTAGTTCATTGCCGAGTCTGGCTTCGACTCCCATGGATAACTCGTCGATCTCGGCTCTTAGTTATACGGGCTGGAATATGTCGTACTCGGTCTCTGACACGGGCTGGAAAAAGTGTTGGTGGAGCTGGAACTGCCACATCATCAATATCAGCATCACATATGGATCGGCTGGCACTGCTGGTTCATTGGATGGATCTTCAAACTCTTTATCTGGTCCAACACCGAATACCTCTTGTCCAAGACCAACAACATTTGGACAAAGCGCATCAAGAACCGATAAATGCATCGATCTGTGATAATCCCATGGCTGCATTGCAAGTATGCGAATGAAATGGCTAACATCTGCAAGCTTGCTGATAGACATAAAACCAATCTGCCCAATCCCGGCCATAAAAAACCGATCAGCAACAATTACTACACCTTAATGAACTACGAAAGGCCCAAAGCGGGGATGAACAACATACAGTTTCCATTCATCATCATCAGAATCATGTTTTGTCTTGGAAAAAGTTGGCTTTGGTTCATGCTTTTCTTCATCAGTCAGCATTGGTATTTTCCGCTTGGCTATCCTTTGATCATATTCTGCGATAGTCGGTTTCTCCTCATAATCTTCTTCAAGATCAACTCCTCCACCACCACTACTACTACCCACTTCATCGAACCTACTATGTAGTTCAAAAGGATTACGAGATGAAAACGCCGGGTTACCATGTACACCACCAACTTTTTCGTTTGGCAACATGTATGGACTTAAATTCAAATACACCACCAACATGTATGGACTTAAAACACACCACCAACTTTTTCTTAGGAAACCCGTATAGACTAAATTCAAATACAATTCCGAAAGTTCAACTTAATGAATTTCAATCAATGAATTATATGAAGAGGTTGTATATCTTTCTCTCACAATTAGAATGTTTGCAGAACCAAGTCTGCGAACCTCATTATGTGTGAGAGTACTTGGACGATTCCAAAAAGCAGTATCCAAGAACCAATCAAGTCAAATCCAACAAACAAGGATGGATATATCAACTCTGATTGATTTACATACAACCTGTGACATTTCAATTATAAAGATAAAAAAATATAATTGAAACTAGCCTACTAGCCGTATTAATCCGCTACAGACACTAGCCTACTATCAGAATTTCAGACTGGAATGTAGTTGAGACCTAATTAAATAGGCACGACAATTCAGTTAGAGTCGCCCTCCTTACCCCTCTTGAATCACGGAAGGACTCCACGCAATTGATTCCCTTAGCTAACGTCATTTATAGCCTAAGAGTTGCTTCAACTCAATTGAAGACTTTAAACCAATCTTCCTCCCACAGATAACCCTATTTGTGATTTCTGTTCTGATCAAAGATCAAAGTGTGGTAGGACATCGATAGGAAGAGACCAAGTCTAGCAAACCTCAATATCCGGTCTTATGACTCCCTAAGAGCAACCTAGATTATTATTCACCTCACAAGTATAAACTTGTGGTATCACAAAGTCTGAGATGAAGATACATTGTGATTTCTATCTATCCTATTTGAGTGAGCAACTCAACAATCAAACAAGATCAGGATACACAAACGATCAAGATAAAGATAGTTGGACCTGGCTTTACGAATCCCTATATGAAGTCTTTTTAGTCGCTAAACCCTAGAAGGGTTGAATGGGAGGAAGACTCTAGTTTACAACTAGGACACATAAGAATAGTTTCACGGATTCAAAGATCCCAGTTGTTAGAGGTTCTCCTTTTATAGATCAAGGTTGATTTCGGTAGGATAAGATAGATAGATTTGGAACCAAGCAATCAATAATCACTGTTAGATGAAAAACTTGACTTGAAATTAACACAATAGAATATACACTATGGTCAGGGTGAACCATAATTGAACCATGTATAATGACTGGTTCATTGAGGTTAGCCGAAACTAGCCAGTTGAACTATAAGTTTAACCATTTTTATATAATAGTTTAAGTCACACTCTTGATCAAAGATGTTTAGATAGTCTTTTTAGAGGGTTGTTCAAAACTGATTATCTCAAAGAAATAATTCTGATGCATCTGAAACTAGTCAAACAGGGTAAGTACGTATACCTGGTATGTGTATTATACCTGTTCGTGAATATATTTTTCCATGGTACATAATGTAGAAGTTGTTAGGATGAATACAACTCGGAGGTTGTAGGGGATGCGAAGGGACGAAGATAACTTGAATAAGTTGAAAGAAAAGAATAAGATATGTTACTCTGAAACAGAGATTGAATTAATAATCTGAAAATAATGATAATGTGTCTTAAAACAAAGTACGAGCCTGTTTATATAGGCACGAACAAGAGTCTAAAAAAAATAAAATCTAAAAGAAGTAAGTCTAAAAATAGGAAACAATAGAATTGGTATTCAAGTCATCTAATAGTTCTAGAAAGAACGAAAGAACGAAGAGATATGTTCTACATCAGTCCCCCCCTTCTTGAAAACAACTTATCCTCAAGTTGATCAACTTAAATCATTCTCCCCATGGAACATAAAAATTTCCTGCACATTAAATATGTTAGATATGTTCCATTTTGTAGGAAGATCCACCACATAAGCATTATCACTTATTTTTTTCAAAATCTTGAAAGGACCATACTTCTTCATTTTAATTTTGTTGTAAGTACCAGTTGGAAAACGTTTTTTTCGAAGATGTATCATGACAAGCTCTCCTTCTTCAAAGGTCTTGAGTCATCTGTGTTGATAAGCTACTGTCTTGTACTTGGCATTGGAATCCTCAAGTTTAGTTCTCACCTCTTTATGAAGCTGGGAAACTTTGTCGACCAGTTGATCTACTTTCACATGAGACTGTGAAAGTCTATGCAGCACTACTAAATCCAGAATATGATTTGGAACCTTGGAATATATAATTACAAAAGGAGACTTACCAGTAGAATGATTCACCGAAGTTTTAAATGCAAACTCCATATGGGGAAGAAAAGTTTCCCATTGTTTTTCGTTTAAATCAACAATTTTTGCACATATCAGATTTCCTAAGGATCTATTGACAACCTCAGTTTGTCCATCAGTTTGTGGATGTGTTGTAGTGTTGTATTGTAACTTAGTTCCCAATCTCATCCATAAAGACTTCCAAAAGTAACTGAGAATTATAGTATCACGATCTGAAGTGATAGATTTAGGTACTCCATGCAAGCGTACTATCTCCTTGAAGAATAAAGAAGCCATATTAGAAGCATCCGTAGTTTTTTTACAAGAAACAAAATGTGCCATCTTTGAATATCTGTCAACAACTACCATAAATGAATCATTTCCTTTAACCAATCTTGGTAATCCAAGTATAAAATCCATACTCACATCAACCCATTGAGCTTCAGGCACTGGTAATGGAGTATATAAACCAGTGTTTTGAATCGTACCTTTGTAGCGTTGGCACACCATGAATTTCTGAACAAACTTCTGTATATCTCTTTTTAAAGAAGGCTAAAAATATCGCTCATCTACTAAAGAAATTGTCTTATCTCGACCAAAATGACCACCAAGTCCACTGCCATGAAGTTCATGAATTAAATGAAGTCTTAATTAAGGAACACTGTGGAATGCAAAGTCGATTACCTTTGAAAAGAAATCCACCTTGATAAGGAAATCATCAAACCGTGAAGACATTTTCTTGCATTGTTCCCAAATTGTCTTAAAATCCTCATCATCAATATACAAGTCTTTGATGTAGTCAAAAGCTATACTTTCACTACGAAGAGTGACAAGAAGGTGAGCACGCCTGCTTAAAGCATCAGCTACTTGGTTCAAATTACCACTCTTGTGTTTAATAGAGAAGGTATACTGATTTATGGTAGACAACCATCTGTCATGCATTCTATTTATCTTAGCAAAAGTCTGCAAAAACTTGAAAGCTTGATTGTCAGTATTGACAATAAACTCATTATGCACTAAATAAGGATGCCAATGTTTTAAAGCTTGAACAAGAGCATATAATTCAAGTTCATAAGTTGACCACTTATTTTTAGCTTTAGAAGTCTTCTCACTATGAAAAGCAACTGGATGACCAATTTGAGATAATACGAATCCAATCCCAACAACAGATGCGCGCATCACAATCGATTTTAAAAGGTTTAGTAAAGTCAGGCATTGCAAGAACTGGTGCACTACATAACTTTTCCTTAAGAAAGTTAAAACTCTTATCTGCTTCTTCAGTCCGAAGAAAATTTTCTTGTTTCAAACAATCAGTTACTCCAACAACAATAGAACTAAAGTTGCGAATAAAACGCCTATAGAAAGATGCCAAACCATGAAAACTTCTGACATCTTTAATACTTGTTGGAGTAGCCCATTCATAAATGGCTTTAATCTTCGAATCATCCACTGAAATTCCTTGATCGAAATAACATAACCCAAAAAGGTGACAAATGTTAAGAATGTGCACTTTTTAATGTTCACATATAGTGCATTCTCAACAAGTGCTTGAAATACTTGAGAAAGATGAGAAAGATGTTCATCTTCATTACAATTGTATATCAAAATATCATCAAAATATACAATGATGAATTTACCAAGGAAGGGTTGTAGTACCTGATTCATTAATCTCATGAAAGTGCTAGGTGCATTTGATAATCCAAACGACATCACTAACCATTCATATAATCCTTCACGAGTTTTGAAAGTTGTTTTCCATTCGTCACCAATGCAAATGCGAATCTGATGATAACCACCGCGAAGATCTATTTTTGAAAATACCTTAGATCCCACAAGCATATCAATAAGATCATCCAATCTGGGTATAGGAAATCTATATGGAATAGTGATTCTGTTGAGAGTTCTACAATAAATACACATTCTCCAACCTCCATCTTTCTTATCAACAAGAAAAGCTGGACGAGCACAAGGAATCTTGCTAAATATTATTAAACCCTTTTCTAATAAATTATTTACTTGCCCCTGTAGAATCTCATGTTCTTTAGGACTCAATCTGTAATGAGCATGATTTGGAAGAGATGCTCCAGAAATGAAATCAATTTGATGTTGTAAATATCTCAAAAGTGGTAAAGATTTTGGTAGCTCATCAGGAAATATAACATGAAATTGATTTATCAAGGGTTGTACCTTTTCTGGAATGACTGTCATTGTCTTAGAATCTTCATGTGAATGTAAAGTATGTCCTTGCAGTTGCTTCACAATGCTAGCTACTAATGCACTAGTTTTGCCATCACTATGCTCTTTGTAAACGACTGTAGATTTAGAAGGAACTAAAATTTTATTCTTGCCATCTTTAAAAAAGGTATAAGTATTTTCAAAGCAATTGTGAACTACACACATATCATATTTCCAAGGCCTTCCAAGTAGTAAATGTACAGCAGTCATATTAATAACGTCACACAAAACTGAATCTTGATAACCCTTAAGTGAAAACTCAACAAGACATTGTGAGTAATATTTTGAGAAGTAAAGCTATTTACCCATCCAACAGAATAAGGATGAGGATGAGGAATCACTGGTAATCCCAGTTTTTCAACAACTTCAGCAGAAATATAGTTATCCATGCTGCTGTTGTCCATGATTAGATCACAGGTAAATCCATTAATTAAACATCTTAATCTAAAAATACTGTTTCTCTGTGAAAAAGTAGGTTGAAAAAGTAATAGAGGTCGAATCATAACCATTAAGTGTTTATTGCACAATTCTTCTACAATTTCATAACTTTCTACTTCATCCATAGTCTTCTAAAAATCATTATTATCATCCTTAATCAATCCACTGTACTTGTGCGTATCTTCTGGTTCTTCATGCACTAATCCATGGACTCTACGCACACTCAGCAGAAATATGACCCGGCAATTGGCATTTGTTGCACTTCTCACCCCTAAACTTAGCATAAGGATTATTTGTTTGGGTAATTAAAGGTGGAAAAGATGTTTTATCCTTTGATGAAAAACGACTATTTTGGTAGTAGCTTGGACGAGAATAAACTTGTTATTGTACGGGTTGAAGTTCAGTTGGATTAGAAAGAATTGGAGGATTATTCTTCGGTATCGGGTGCTGAGAATGAGTAAAATTGGGTGTTTGATATTGTGTCTTAGAAGAAGAATAATGTATATTGTGTTCTTAAGCATATGCATTCTCAGAATAACTAACTGAAGAATAGGGTTTACCTTGGAATCGATGATACTGCCTAGTTGAAGACTTTTGAGTACGAAAAAGGTGACGCTCTATCTTGATGGCTTGTTGTATAGCTTCTTCCATAGTATACACATATTGTGTCATTCCCTCTTGAATCACTCTATTCAACCCTTCTATGAATCTAGCAATAAGTTATTCTTCTGTTTCATGAAGTTCATTACGAGCAATTAGGTTGTAAAACTCGGTTACATATTCTTCAACCAACCTTGCACATTGTTGGAAATTCTGCAGTTTTATAAACAATTGTTGCCTGAAATCTCTAGGTAGAAACTTACTTCTTAAAAGATCACTCATTCTTTTCCAGGTCCGTATTGGTGGTTTTTCATAGTTCCTACGATCTTCACACAGTTTAGTCCACTAAGCAGTTGCACCTCCTTTAATCTTATAGGCTACAAGCTTTACTTTAGAATGTTCAGGCACTTCCATGAATTCAAAAAAAGTTTCAACCTCATAAAACCAATCTAAAATTTCCTTTATCTTGAACCTTCCATTGAAAGTTGGAATGTATGCTTTAAGCTTGTACTCAGGTAAAGATCCATTAGAGTGTTGACCTGATTACGTACGCTTTTCTTTCCGCCCAATTTTTATCTAAAATCTCTTCAACTTCATCTTCTTCTTGCATTGTTACCACGAGGATTTGGAAGCTTCTTGTAAGGGTGATGATATACCCTTCATATTGACTAATCTTGTTAAGTTTGTCTTTAACACCTTTTGGAGTACCAGTGTCTTCGATAAAATTATTTTTATTTCCATTCTTTGAAGAATATATGGATCTAGAGTGTTTTCCTTCACCCTTAGAACCTGTCTCATCTTCGGATTTTTCTTCACCTTCTGATTTTTCATCTTCAGGACCTTTTTCAACAAGAGAATTTATTTTAATATTCATCTTCTTAATCTCTTTTTGTAAATCTTGTAGGATACTTCTTATGTTTGCAGATGTTGTATCATGTTGATTCAAACTCTCTGTAATCTTGGTAAGCTCAGCTCTAGTAATTTGGTCTCCCATTAAAAACAAAACCTATTTTTTTTTTATAAGGGTTTGAAAAAGAAGCGGTTTTAAGGATCTGTCTTGAGATAAGAATCTCAAAACTCTGGCTTTGATACCACTTAATGTAGAACTTGTTAGGATGAATACAACTCGGAGGTTGTAGGGGATGCGAAGGAAGAAAAGGGAAGTGAAGGGACGAAGATAACTTGAATAAGTTGAAAGAAAAGAATAAGATAGGTTACTCTTAAACAGAGATTGAATTGATAATCTGAAAATAATGATAGTGTGTCTTAAAACAAAGTAAGAGCCTATTTATACCGGAAACTAGAGCCTAAAAATAAATAAACTCTAAAAGAAGTAAGTCTAAAAACAGGAAACAACAGACTTGGTATTCAAGTCATCTAATAGTTCTAGAAAGAAAGAAAGAACGAAGAGATATATTCTTCATCAGTACGTGTACCGGGTATGGATACCCTTAAGAAAAAAATGAGTTCAGGAACATTCCGATCTTTTATGGTTTTCATTCTAGGTATGCGTACATTTTCGGTAATGAAACCAATAGATCTTTTACTGTTTGCATACTTGGTATGCGTACTTTTCTTAGTTCAAGATCAATAGACTTTTTATGGTATGGATACCGGGTATGCATACCAAAAAGTCATTGTCGTACTATATCTATACCGGTACGTGTACTGGGTACATGTATTGTGGCTATGAACTTATAATAGTTTTCCCAGTATGTGAACTGGTATGCATACGGTCTTATGTCCAGATTAACAGTAGTTTCTCTCTCTTTAATAATCAATTCAAAACATTCTTAAGTAACATCAATGACACATATCACTATTCCAGGATATTTTCAAATGATTATATCTTATATTATTATTTTGGTTATGAACGATAAATCGTTTTAAACCAAATTCATCAAGTATGAACAAATGTTCTTAAGTTAGTCATATTTCTAGAATGAATTCAAGATAATTGATTCAAAATTTATGTTATGCATGTACTGTCTAATTTAGTCATGTGACAATGTCTAATTCAGAATACACTTACCTTTTGTTGTTGAAGTTCTCCAGACGGTTGATATTCTCCTTTCAAACAGTAGAACACAGTGATATCCGATACTCAAATACACACTTCTATATTAATCCGAGAATTGACTAAATGTAGACTAGAAATCAAGATATAGTTTTGAAAACTAAATTTGACTATAACCTTGAGATAGAAACACTTGTGAGTTCGACCTAGCAATTCCCTAACAATTATTTCTATGTTATTTTTTTGGTATGTTGGAAATCGAAATCCCAGACTTCATCTCTATGGGTAAACGGTGAACGGTGACTTGGTCGACGTACGCCAACAATTTTCACAATGGCATTTCGTACTTTTTAGTCTTGTAAGTGCAATCCACCTATGCTGACTATATGTAATTTTAGACAAGTTTCTTTGTAGTATATACTTGAATGCCGAGTATTGCCCGTAATAATCTATCTTTAGAGACCCATCATTGAATACTTGGCTCGATTAACTTCGTTTTTTTGCGTATTTCGAATTAAGTTTTAAGTCCAGAAATCATTGTGAAGGAAACGAGGTAAGATTTCGGGAGAGGTTCTGAACGAATGATTATATGAACATCATGAAAGCAGTGAGCCAAATGAACACACGTCGGATGCGTAATGAAGAGATGCGTTATGTTTCCATCCGGACCTATGCTTTTTTGAATTGCGTAGTCTTTCTCTTTAGAAATAAATAAATAATAATAATCGACCTGTCACCTCTTTATCTCACTATTCCTTCCTTTAAATTTTCTCAATTGCATTGTAAATGGTGGACAAAAAGGCACGACTATCCTTGTTATCCTCTTTTAGTATGCGAAGAATATTAAGTGGTGAAATACTCATTTTCCTCGTTTTAGCTGTTTTGTCCATTTATTGAGGAATGAGCTTTGCGGCCATGTAATGTGCTTCTGGATGGTCTGGAAGACGGTGGTTACGGTGACTTTCCGCAACCTTGTATAGAACCTATCTTTTTAATTTTTTGTTGTAGTTAAATACAAGCTTGAACGGGAAATCAGTCTTCTTTGAGATGGTTGTATTCGTCCTCCCGGTCTTTACTTTATTCACATAACCCTTCACCTTGTAATTTTCTCTCTCACCACTTCTCTCACAAACCAATCCAAAGCGGGTTTGGCTTACTTTCCCATTCAAAACTAATACACCCATATATAATTTCTTTTTGCATGTGCTCTATCCCGACTCTTTGCCTCACTAGGACTTTCGGATGTCTACGTTGAGAAAAATATAAAATTTCAGAAATATAAACATACTTCAAAATATTCAACTACACATAAATTGTTTGTTATCCTACCAAGTCAGTCGTATGCAGAAGACGGTTGATCATCTATAGATATAGGTTCACACTAGATCTACGAGAATATCACAATATCAATTGAAATCACAAGCAAGTAATATAAGCAAGTGCGACGATGTGGGAAATTTCGTCGACTAAGCCGATTTCGATAATGTAGGCAACTTTGCAATCATGCCTATTAAGTATTTTTAAGAGTTCGGCACGGAAAGGTAGTCGAACTTTATACTCATGTTTTCCCTTAGGCTACAAAAATGGTGGACTCGACCGAACAAAACACTATTATGTATACCCTAGAATGAAAGTTCAGCTACCAGTACTGGAAATATGATAGCCAAATAAAGTGAAAATTTATGTTAAAGGTAAACTCGGCTACTTATGTCTTCATAAACATTAGCCGAACCACATTGGTCGATTAATTTGGCTACCTAGAATCCAATCACCATCCAAAAAGAATATCTCATTTTTGGAACATTGTGAAGATGTACAAATCCATATATTGGAGACGAAGGTTCTGATTTGGAGGAGTTGTCATTCAAATCATTCATTTCGAATTCAACCATCTCAAAAAGAAAAGAAAAGAATAAATAAATATTTTTTCACAACCCGCTTTTTCTTCTTGTTGTTCTTCTCTCTCAATTATTCCAACACTTCTAATAATGAAACCAACCTATATTAATTTAATCCCACTAGTTAATAATTAGCATGACTGAATCATTGAACTAAACTACATCATAATTTCCCAACAAAGGAGATGTCATCAAAAGTAGGTCTAACTTTGTTGTTTAGATGTCTTCCCACTACACCACCATCCCTTTCATTGTTCGTAAATGCAACCCAAGGCCACAAGATAAAGTCCTCGATTAAGTTGCTCATTTAGGTTTCTCATTACATTCTTTTGACGACATCAATAACCATTCATATAATCCTTCACGAGTTTTGAAAGCTGTTTTCCATTCGTCACCAATGCGAATGCGAATCTGATGATAACCACCGCGAAGATCTATTTTTGAAAATACCTTAGATCCAACAAGCATATTAATAAGATCATCCAATCTGGGTATAGGAAATCTATATGGAATAGTGATTCTGTTGAGAGTTCTACAATAAATACACATTCTCCAACCTCCATCTTTCTTATCAACAAAAAAAGCTGGACTAGCACAAGGAATCTTGCTAAATATTATTAAACCCTTTTCTAATAAATTATTTACTTGCCCCTGTAGAATCTCATGTTCTTTAGGACTCAATCTGTAATGAGCATGATTTGGAAGAGATGCTCCAGGAATGAAATCAATTTGATGTTGTAAATATCTCAACAGTGGTAAAGATTTTGGTAGCTCATCAGGAAATATAACATGAAATTGATTTATCAAGGGTTGTACCTTTTCTGGAATGACTGTCATTGTCTTAGAATCTTCATGTGAATGTAAAGTATGTCCTTGCAGTTGCTTCACAATGCTAGCTACTAATGCACTAGTTTTGCCATCACTATGCTCTTTGTAAACGGCTGTAGATTTAGAAGGAACTAAAATTTTCTTCTTGCCATCTTTGAAAAAGGTATAAGTATTTTCAAAGCAATTGTGAACTACACACATATCATATTTCCAAGGCCTTCCAAGTAGTAAATGTGCAGCAGTCATATTAATAACGTCACACAAAACTGAATCTTGATAACCCTTAAGTGAAAAATCAACAAGACATTGGTGAGTAATATTTTGAGAAGTAAAGCTATTTACCCATCTAACAGAATAAGGATGAGGAATCACTGGTAATCCTAGTTTTTCAACAACTTCAGCAGAAATATAGTTATCCATGCTGCCACTGTCCATGATTAGATCACAGGTAAATCCATTAATTAAACATCTTAATCTAAAAATATTGTTTCTCTGTGAAAAAGTAGGTTGAAAAAGTAATAGAGGTCGAATCATAACCATTAAGTTTTTATTGCACAATTCTTCTACAATTTCATAACTTTCTACTTCATCCATAGTCTTCTCAAAATCATTATTATCATCCTTAATCAATCCACTATACTTGTGCGTATCTTCTGGTTCTTCATGCACTAATCCATGGACTCTACGCACACTCAGCAGAAATATGACCAGGCAATTGGCATTTGTTTCACTTCTCACCCCTAAACTTAGCATAAGGATTATTTGTTTGGGTAATTAAAGGTGGAAAAGATGTTTTATCCTTTGATGAAAAACGACTATTTTGGTTGTAGCTCGGACGAGAATAAACTTGTTATTGTACGGGTTGAAGTTCAGTTGGATTAGAAAGAATTGGAGGATTATTCTTCGGTAGCGGGTGCTGAGAATGAGTAAAATTGGGTGTTTGATATTGTGTCTTAGAAGAAGAATAATGTATATTGTGTTCTTAAGCATATGCATTCTCAGAATAACTAACTGAAGAATAGGGTTTACCTTGGAATCGATGATACTGCCTTGTTGAAGACTTTTGAGTACGAAAAAGGTGACGCTCTATCTTGATGGCTTGTTGTATAGCTTCTTCCATAGTATACACATATTGTGTCATTCCCTCTTGAATCACTCTATTCAACCCTTCTATGAATCTAGCAATAAGTTGTTCTTCTGTTTCATGAAGTTCATTACGAGCAATTAGGTTGTAAAACTCGGTTACATATTCTTCAACCAACCTTGTGCATTGTTGGAAATTCTGCAGTTTTATAAACAATTGTTGCCTGAAATCTCTAGGTAGAAACTTACTTCTTAAAAGATCACTTATTCTTTTCCAGGTCCGTATTGGTGGTTTTTCATAGTTCCTACGATCTTCACACAGTTTAGTCCACCAAGCAGCTGCACCTCCTTTAAGCTTATAGGCTACAAGCTTTACTTTAGAATGTTCAGGCACTTCCATAAATTCAAAAAAAAGTTTCAACCTCATAAAACCACTCTAAAATTTCCTTTATCTTGAACCTTCCATTGAAAGTTGGAATGTATGCTTTAAGCTTGTACTCAGGTAAAGATCCATTAGAGTGTTGACCTGATTACAGACGCTTTTCTTCTGCCCAATTTTTATCTAAAATCTCTTCAACTTCATCTTCTTCGCTACTGTTACCACGAGGATTTGCAAGCTTCTTGTAAGGGTGACAGATATACCCTTCATATTGACTAATCTTGTTAAGTTTGTCTTTAACACCTTTTGGAGTACTAGTGTCTTCGATAAAATTATTTTTATTTCCATTCTTTGAAGAATATATGGATCTAGAGTGTTTTCCTTCACCCTTAGAACCTGTCTCATCTTCGGATTTTTCTTCACGTTCTGATTTTTCATCTTCAGGACCTTTTTCAACAAGAGAATTTATTTTAATATTCATCTTCTTAATCTCTTTTTGTAAATCTTGTAGGATATTGCTTATGTTTTCAGATGTTGTATCATGTTGATTCAACCTTTATGTAATCTTGGTAAGCTCAGCTCTAGTAATTTGGTCTCCCATTAAAAACAAAACCTAATTTTTTTTTTATAAGGGTTTGAAAAAGAAGCGGTTTTAAGGATCTGTCTTGAGATAAGAATCTCAAAACTCTGGCTCTGATACCACTTAATGTAGAACTTGTTAGGATGAATACAACTCGGAGGTTGTAGGGGATGTGAAGGAAGAAAAGAGATGCGAAGGGACGAAGATAACTTGAATAAGTTGAAAGAAAAGAATAAGATAGGTTACTCTTAAACAGAGATTGAATTGATAATCTGAAAATAATGATAGTGTGTCTTAAAACAAAGTAAGAGCCTATTTATACTGGAAACTAGAGCCTAAAAATAAATAAACTCTAAAAGAAGTAAGTCTAAAAACAGGAAACAATAGATTTGGTATTCAAGTCATCTAATAGTTCTAGAAAGAAAGAAAGAACGAAGAGATATATTCTTCATCAGTACGTGTACCGGGTATGGATACCCTTAAGAAAAAAATGAGTTCAGGAACATACCGATCTTTTATGGTTTTCATTCTAGGTATGCGTACATTTTCGGTAATGAAACCAACAGATCTTTTACGGTTTGCATACTTGGTATGCGTACTTTTCTTAGTTCAAGATCAATAGACTTTTTATGGTTTGGATACCGGGTATGCATACCAAAAAGTCATTGTCGTACTATATCTATACCAGTACGTGTACTGGGTACATGTATTGTGGCTATGAACTTATAATAGTTTTCCCAAAGATGTGAACTGGTATGCATACGGTCTTATGTCCAGATTAACAGTAGTTTCTCTCTCTTTAATAATCAATTCAAAACATTCTTAAGTAACATCAATGACACATATCACTATTCCAGGATATTTTCAAATGATTATATCTTATATTATTATTTTGGTTATGAACAATAAATCGTTTTAAACCAAATTCATCAAGTATGAACAAATGTTCTTAAGTTAGTCATATTTCTAGAATGAATTCAAGATAATTGATTCAAAATTTATGTTATGCATGTACTGTCTAATTTAGTCATGTGACAATGTCTAATTCAGAATACACTTACCTTTTGTTGTTGAAGTTCTCCAGACGGTTGATATTCTCCTTTCAAACAGTAGAACACAGTGATATCCGATACTCAACTACACACTTCTATAGTAATCCGAGAATTGACTAAATGTAGACTAGAAATCAAGATATAGTTTTGACAACTAAATTTGACTATAACATTGAGATAAAAACACTTGTGAGTTCGACCTAGCAATTCCCTAACAATTATTTCTATCTTATTTTTTTGGTATGTTGGAAATCGAAATCCCAGACTTCATCTCTATGGGTAAATGGTGAACGGTGACTTGGTCGATGTACGCCAACAATTATCACAATGGCATTTCGTACTTGTTAGTCTTATAAGTGCAATCCACCTATGCCGACTATAGGTAATTTTAGACAAGTTTCTTTGCAGTATATACTTGAATACCGAGTATTGCCCGTAATAATCTATCTTTAGAGACCCATCATTGAATACTTGGCTCGATTAACTTCGTTTTTTTGCGTATTTGCAAGCCTAAATCGATTATTGTCGAATTAAGTTTTAAGTCCAGAAATCATTGTGAAGGCAACGAGGTAAGATTTCGGGAGAGGTTATGAACGAATGATTATATGAAGATCATGAAAGCAGTGAGCCAAATGAACACACGTCGGATGCGTAATGAAGAGATGTGTTATGTTTCCATCCGGACCTATGCTTTTTTGAATTGCGTAGTCTTTCTCTTTAGAAATAAATAAATAATAATAATCGACCTGTCACCTCTTTATCTCTCTATTCCTTCCTTTAAATTTTCTCAATTGCATTGTAAATGGTGGACAAAGAGGCACGGCTATCTTTGTTATCCTCTTTTAGTATGCGAAGAATATTAAGTGGTGAAATACTCATTTTCCTCGTTTTAGTTGTTTTGTTCATTTATTGAGGAATGAACTTTGCGGCCATGTAATGTCCTTCTGGATGGTCTGGAAGACGGTGGTTACGGTGACCTTCCGCAACCTTGTATAGAACCCATTTTTTCAATTTTTTGTTGTAGTTAAATACTAGCTTGAACGGGAAATCAGTCTTCTTTGAGATGGTTGTATTCGTCCTCCCGGTCTTTACTTTATTCACATAACCCTTCATCTTGTAATTTTCTCTCTCACCACTTCTCTCACAAACCAATCCAAAGCGGGTTTGGCTTTCTTTCCCATTCAAAACTAATACACCCATATATAATTTCTTTTTGCATGTGCTCTATCCCGACTCTTTGCCTCACTAGGACTTTCGGATGTCTACGTTGAGAAAAATATAATATTTCAGAAATAAACATACTTCAAAATATTAAACTACACATAAATTGTTTGTTATCCTACCAAGTCATTCGTATGCAGAAGACGGTTGATCATCTATAGATATAGGTTCACACTAGATCTACGAGAATATCACAATATCAATTGAAATCACAAGCAAGTAATATAAGCAAGTGCGATGATGTGGGAAATTTCGTCGACTAAGCCGATTTCGATAATGTAGGCAACTTTGCAATCATGCCTATTAAGTATTTTTAAGAGTTCGGCACGGAAAGGTAGTCGAACTTTATACTCATATTTTCCCTTAGGCTACAAAAATGGTGGACTCCACCGAACAAAACACTACTATGTATACCCTAGAATGAAAGTTCAGCTACCAGTACTGGAAATATGATAGCCAAATAAAGTGAAAATTTATGTTAAAGGTAAACTTGGCTACTTATGTCTTCATAAACATTAGCCGAACCACATTGGTCGATTAATTTGGCTACCTAGAATCCAATCACCATCCAAAAAGAATATCTCATTTTTGGAACATTGTGAAGATGTACGAATCCATATATCGGAGACGAAGGTTCTGATTTGGAGGAGTTGTCATTCGAATCATTCATTTCGAATTCAACCATCTCAAAAAGAAAAGAATAAATAAATATTTTTTCAAAACCCGCTTTTTCTTCTTATTGTTCTTCTCTCTCAATTATTCCAGCACTTCTAATAATGAAACCAACCTATATTAATTTAATCCCACTAGTTAATAATTAGCATGACTGAATCATTGAACTAAACTACATCATAATTTCCCAACAAAGGAGATGTCATCAAAAGTAGGTCTAACCTGTTGTTTAGATGTCTTCCCACTACACCACCATCCCTTTCGCTGTTATCGTCTGCAACCGGCGGCCACAATATAAAGTCCTCGATTAAGTTGCTCATTTAGGTTTCTCATTACATTCTTTTTTTTATGTGAAAACTACAGCCACACCCATTTTCAATATTCTGAACACTGTGAAACCCATGCCCAAAAAAATTCACACTCGCACCCATTTTCACGAAATAAATTATTCTAAAACCCATATTTTCTGAAATTGTAAAATTAGTTAAGCTTCGTTTTCTTTATAATTCCTGAAATATTTCCAGATCTACAAACTCTTGATCTCCGAGAAAGAAAGGCGAGAAGAACTTCCATACTTTTCAGAAACAAATTCTTCATCTGTTTCTCTCTAAAAACATCATAAATCTAAATCACAATCGTTTGTATTTTTCAAAATTTAGGTATTTTGAGAATTTCTCAAACTTAAATCAAAAACTTTCTTCACTTTATCTTTCCTCTGTTGCCCAGATTAATCACAACCCTCTCTATTTGCTGCCGCTGCCATGGATTTTTTAGACTTGTGATTGGTGGGTCGAAAACACACTCTATCCACACTCCCTATTCTCGTCTTCTCCTTTTTTCACAGCAAATGAGATAAAAACCCCAGGATTTTTTAGACTTGTGATTTTTTAGCATGTCTAGTGAAGGAGTTTCTGCAAATTCATATACTTATAAATCACTAATTCATGGACTCTACAGGCGTGGGTTATGGAAGAAAACAATGAGATTATTTGACGAAATGGTGGGGAGTGGGATTTCTCCGGGTGTAGTCTCTTTCAATGTATTAATAGATTCTTTGTAAAGAAGGAAGGATGGAAGAAGCTTCCAAGATATTTGGTGTGATGATAAGGTTATGCAAAGAACCTGATGGATATGCATATAATTCCATGATACTTGGTCTGTGTTCCACAGGTAAGCTAGAGGAGGCATACAGATTGTTTGACTCAATGACGGATAAGGGTCTTGAACAAGATCTTTACAGGTTCAGTTTGTTGATTAATGGGTATTGCAATAGGTCTAGGTTGGATGAAGCTAATCAACTGTTCAAGAAAATGCAAAACAAGGGATTTAAACCCAACCAAGTTACTTATAATACACTCATAGATGGATTGTGTTGCAGTAGTTTAATCCTACTTGCAACATGAGTCACCAGAAGACCTATCCGTGCACACTAGGTAAATGAATGATCTCATTTGAACCCCTCAATATGTCAGACATATACCAATCAGTTTGCAGTCAATGGTCAGGAAACGAAGGTCACCTTGCCTTTATTTGGCTCTACATGCCAAGCATAGTTGTAATCAGTTCGTCAAAATTTCTTTTATCATGCGTGACCCATGGGAACCCGATCCTATCAGAAACTTTCTGATCTGGAATTTTTTGAATGAGCCTGCCGGAGTTACTCCTAGTTTATATGTAGGTCCAAAAGATAAGCCATCCACTTCATAGCTTTGTCACTTTACAGGATTGAAGCACTTTGACTCTTTTTCTCATTTTCTTATTCTTCTTGGAATTGCATGCAATTAATTCTTTTTCTCATTTTCTTATTCTTCTTGAAATTGCATGCAATTAATCTGTTATACAGTTATGGAATTGGTTTCTACAAAATTTGTTGCATAAGCATAACTTGTTATGCAGTCCCGAAAATAGTTGCATAACACGTTATGCAGTTTTTTTTATTTTTGCATAATTTGTTATGCAGTCCAGAAAACGGTTGCATAACACGTTAGGCAACTACTTTTTTATTACTATTGAAACCAACAAAAAATAAGGTTGCATAACTTGTCATGCGCCTACGATAATATCTACATAACATGTTATGCAGTCGTGAAAATGGTTATGCATCCGAAAATATGGCTGCATAATGCATTATGCATCGAGAAAATTGTTGCACAATCTTTTATGCATCGAGAAAATGGATGCATAACCTAATATGCATCCGTAAATATGGATGAATTTTTTATGTACGCACTAAAATCAACCAAAACAATGGCTACATAACTTGTTATAGATGCATATGCATAATATGTTATGTAGCCGAGAAAATGGTTGCATAGTTCGTTATACATCTGCAGAATGTGTTATGCATCTTTTTTGGTGGCTGCATAATAGTTATGTATCAAGTTTTCGAAAATTTTGCCTAAAATGATGATCACCTCTGATTTTTTCGTGAAAAACAAAAATTTGATATTGTGTTTGTACTCGTTGCGTAGCTCTCTTTAAAAGATTTTCAACGATATAAAATTTGTAAAATTCCAAGGCGTGGATTTTTAGATATGTTATATCCAAGTTGCGTTGCCAATTATGCCCCTGAAAAATTAGGATGCATAACGAGTTATCCCTGAAAAAACAGTATGCATAACACATCATGTGGATGTATAAACCGTCATGCAGACAGGTTTTAATAATTTTGGATAATTATGGGTGTCACAGAAATATTTATGGGTGTCACGGTATCCAAAATTAATTGTGGGCCTGACAATGAGAATATTTTTTTTGGGTCTCCCCCTAATTTTCCCTTTTTTTATACAGGCATAGCCTGCTGGGCTAGGCCCCTGAACTAATAAAGTGCGGCGGCATTCCGGCCCAGTTCGTGGAGGCAACAAGAAATCCACCATAACATTCGTCCCACGCGAGTATATTCCTAGGGGAATGTTAAACCTTATCCCTCCCTTTGCATATATCCATGAGCTTGCCAGAACTTATGAAGTGGAAATCGATGATGATTTAGATCAACTGGTGCAGAGAATTTGTGAAGCTAGTCAGAACAGGATGAACCAACAAGATACTGAGAATATGGAAAATAATAGGAAGTTAAAGAGGTCTAGAAACAATGAGTTGGAAGACGTGCAATCTGAAGGTGAAAAATTTCAAACCTGGAAATGGTAGCTCGTGTACCAATGATAAGAATATCGGAAAAAGGCCATCTCGCATACGAGACTGATGAGATGGAACATGATCTGATTGAGGAAGGAGAACTGGCTGAGAAGGAGTTCTTTCATGACATTGATGAGGCCCCTGCTGCTGTGGTATTTTTTCTCTCAACCCCTCTATTTCCTTGTATTCCTTACTTACGCTTGGCTGCTGCTTTTTCTTTAGTTGTTCAGTACATTTATATTTCCTTTGGTTTAAATCATCACTCAAGCATGAAAGTTCTAAGTTGGAATTGCCAGGGGTTTCTAGGAATAGATACTAGAGACCATCTCTCTTACCTCAATAAGCTTCACTCTCCTGATATAATCTTTTTAGCGGAAACTAAGATCAATGACGATAGAATAATTCAGCTTTCGAATTTCTTAGATTTCCCTAATAAAACCTTTGTCCCCTCAATAGGCTTAGCTGGTGGCTTGTTATTGCTTTGGAAAGATGGCTTTGATTTTGACATTGTAGGTTCAACTGATAAAATGTTCCATGTAATAGTATCGAATGACCCTAGCAAAGGAGAATGGTTTCTATCCCGTGTTTTATGGTACTTCCTACAAGAAGGATCAACTCGATCAATGGTCTTACATCTTAGATCTCGAAAATCAAGAACATTCCTTGGGTCCTTATAGGGGACTTGAATATTACTATTTATCCCCAGGATAAAAACACTAAATCCCCGAATAATACACCTAAAGAAGTTCTAGAAACCATCAATAAATCTGGTCTAGCTGATATTAGATTTACTGGTAATCCTTTTACTTGGTCTAGCAATAAACATGGAACCGGTAGATATAAATCTCAATTGATAGAGCCCTCACTAATAATGAATGGACTCTTGCCTATCCACGATGCCTTACTCACCAATTTACCTCAAAGAGGCTCAGACCATTGTCCAATTTTACTGGACTTGTATAAACCCCATAGAGGAAATGGTAGAATCTGGAAATTTTGGGAGCATTGGTTACATAATACTCAATGTCATGAAGAGATTAAAAATGCTTGGTCTACTTCTTATCATGGTTCTAATGCTTTTGTGTTTACTAATAAGCTCTCTAATACAAGACATATTTTGTCTAAATGGAGTAAAGCTACATATGGAGATATTACAGCCAGAATCAAGAACTTACAAGACAATATTTCTCAACTTCAATCTTCAGACAAAGAAGGTTCAAACACTAATGCAATCGTCAACCTTGAAAAGGAGATTAATTCCCTCAATGATGTTATTGCCAGCTCCAACAAACAAAAATCAAGAGACCATTACTTCAATGACATGGATAAAAATTCGAAGTATTTTCATGTCCGAGCCAACAAAAGAAGATCAAGAAATAGAGTTGATGCTTTACTCTCTCCAGATGGTACATGGTGCACAGACAAAGCTGCTATTGAAGTTCTATTAAATTCTCATTTTCAAAAAATCATGACAACCTCTTCACCGGGAAATAATTACTACTTCTTGGAACATGTTCCTTCAATCATTACTGAAGCGGACAATCTTGAACTAGAGGCAATCCCGACTGAACAAGAAATTCAAAAAGCTCTTATGTGTATGGAACCATGGACAAGTCCGGGACCGGATGGTTTCCCACCTGGGTTTTACCAATCACAATGGCACGTGGTTAAAGAGGATGTTTGCAGTATGGTAAAGTCTTTTTTCCACACAGGTTTTTTACTCAAAGAACTCAACAAAACAAGAATTTCACTTATTCCAAAAGTGAAATCTCCAAGTAAACCTGAAGATTTCAGGCCAATTGCGTTATGCAACACGGTGTATAAGATTATATCAAAAATTATCTCTCTTAGAATGAAGAAACACATCACAAAAATTATCTCCCGATGCAAGCGACATCCCGTTCCGGTAGAGTTATTTCCCGAGAATGTATGTCTGGTTCAAGAAATTGTTCAATCCATGAAGCGAAAGGAAGGACGCATTGGTCACTTAGCTCTCAAGATGGACATGTCGAAAGCATTTGATAGATTGGAGTGGAGTTTTTTGATTGATGTTCTTAAACAGTTTGGTTTTGGAGACAAGTTTTGCCAACTCATACTGCAATGTATAGGTACTACGCAGATTGAAGTTCTTCTAAATGGTAGTCCTTCTAAACCGTTTAATCCTTCAAGAGGCATACGTCAAGGGGATCCTCTATCCCCTATTTGTTCATATTGGCCATGGAATCCTTCTCTAGAGCTCTAGCTCACTATGAGAGAACTAAGCAAATCACAGGTATGAAGATATCAAGATCAGCTCCTAAAATTAATCATCTACTCTTCGCAGATGATTGTATTTTATTCTGTAAGGCCTCTCTTGATCAAACAAACAAACTTCTACAAGTAATTGAAGATTTTAGTGCCTGCTCTGGTCAGTTAATAAATTTCAAAGAAGTCTGCAGTTTTTTTAGCTCGAATATGGACTCTTCTTCTTCCGCCATTGTTCAAGGTATTCTTCAAGTACGTGAGATGAATCTAAAAAAAGAACAATACTTGGGTCTGCCATTTTTTGTAGGAAGAAATAGAAAAGTGCCTTTTGGAGTCTTGCATGAGAAGATGAACCGTCGGTTTTCAAGTTGGAATGCTACCAATATGTCAGAAGCTGCTCGCTCGGTGATGATCCAAAATGTTTCTAATGCTATTCCTATCTATCATATGCAAAGTTTCAAGCTCCCAGACGTGACGATTAAAAAGATGAACTCTGTTCAACAAGCTTTCTGGAGAAACAAAAAGTCTAACAGAGGTAAGAAAATAATTACTTGGAAAAGGGTTTGCCACACCAAATCAGAGGGCGGTCTTGGTTTTCGGGATATGCATACATTCAATAGAGCCTTACTGGCCAAGTCGGCCTGGAAACTCTGTACGGATCAGTCTTCTATTATGTTCAAATCTCTGAAGGCGAAATATTTTCCAGATGGGAATCTCATCGATCTTAAAAAGAAATCTAATACAACCTCAGTCTTGGCGCGCAGATTAGTTACGAACTCCCCTTTGTTCAAAATCATAGTTCTTTGGAATCTGGGGGATGGTAATTCAATCCTAATCTGGAAGCACCGATGGATTCCTGAGCTTCAAAATCCTCCACAATCAAAACAAGGTTGCAGTATTACACAAAATTATACTTATGTGTATCAACTCTTTTCGCCAGATATGACAGAATGGAACAGTGCTCTTCTTGATACATTATTCAGTTCAGAGACGATCAATCTTATTTTGTCTATATCGATTCATCCTGCTCAACCAGACAGAATGATTTGGCTTCCTGAAAAAATGGGTCTTTTCGGTGAAATCTTGTTACGTGCGGATGATACAGACTTGAATCATACTCAACCAAGAGATACAAGGATGAGGAAAATATACTTTGCGAGTTATGGAGATTGTCTACTCTTCCAAGAATAAAGCACTTTTTATGGAAGGCCATCTCAAACCTCCTTTCAACTAAAGATACCCTTGGTTCAGCTATTGTTGGGGAGAATGACTCTTGTCCTATGTGCAACATACATCCAGAGTCTGCTACACATCTTATTATGAACTGCGCTTATTCCAGAAAGCGGTATGGTTTGGTTCTCTAGGTTGGATTTCTAATTCTACGTGCTCGTTGTCGATTGGATTGAAAGTTGGTTTGATGGTCTCTTGAATGGTACCATCAAAGAAGGCGAAATAATTAACAGGGCCATCGTTGCTTGGAATATCTGGATAACAAGATGCAACAAAGTGTTTCAACATTCAAACCCCACGCCTGAAGTTAATATTCAACAGTGTAAATCACTGATGGAGGAGCACATATCTAGGATCTATAACCCTTCTCGTGCTACTCTTAGAGTTAACCGTATTAATGCTCACTGGATTCCTCCACCTATAGACACTTTAACCATTAATTGTGATGGCTCCTTTGATTCTTATAACCTTATCGGGGGTATTGGTCTAATCCTTCGAAATTACGCAGGTACACAAAGAGCAAGGTGCATCTATCCAATCAAGTCGAAGTGCTTTGAGCGGGCTGAGTGTATGGGACTACGGGAGCGGTGCAATGGGCGAAAGACCTACAATGACTTGATAGAGTGATCTTTGAAATGGATGCTAAAGTGGTTGCGGATGCGGTCAATCATGAAAACAATTCCATAGATTGGAGACTACACCATACTGTTCAAGACATCAAGCATTTATTTTCAGTTTTTAGAAGTTGGAAACTTATTTATGTTCCAAAACAAAGTAATAAGATAGCTGATATTCTAGCCAACAAGGCCAGAACAGGTAGGATTTCTAATTCCTGGGGTTGTCTTTCACCTCCTGACATTTTACTTCAGCTTGCTGAAGATGCGTCTCATGTACTGGTTTAATGGTTCTTAATCAATACAACTTTTCAGTTTCAAAAAAAAAAAAGCCCTAACTTTCTCTCTTCACTTCAGTTTCCTCACCAACGAAGTTTTTCTTCCAGATCAAAGTGTTGACAGTCTACATCAACAGCATTCTCTAGCAAAGCTGTTAGGTAAACTTATCCCTCCCTCAAAATTTCAAGATTCTCTGATTCGTATTTCGTAACATATCTGGGTTTTTTTCAAAAGCTAGGGTTCTAAGTCTATTTTTCATATCTGTTATATAAATTCGACGAGGTAGAAAAGGTAGAGGACCTCTGTTATCGAGAGGGTGGAGGCAAGACTTAATTCTTCGTCAGCAATATATTTGTCTAGGGGAGGGAAGTTAGTTACTACCTCCATCCCACTATTAGTTGACCTAGTAGCACAATTTAAAAATGATTTATTTCTCAAACTATACCACGGATATTTGTAAATTTTATATCATTGGAAAGAATTTTAAAACACCTACGCTAACGAGTATAAACATGAATATCAAATTATATAAAATCAACTATTAATTAGACAAAATTAAAAAACAACTAGGTCATCTAATAGTGGGACGGAGGGAGTATTATACATGATGTTCTTCAAGCTTTACCGGTGTACCTCATGTCCCTGTTTGTGGCCCCGGTTTCTGTTATTGAGAAACTAGAACAACTTTTTAGGAATTTTCTATGGAATGACAGGGAAGGAAATCATAAAACTCATTTAGTTAAATGGGAAGTGGTTACATGTGAAAAAGATAAAGGAGGTCTTGGGGTAAAGAATCTAAAAATGATGAATACTGCACTCATCATGAAGTGGTTGTGGCATTTCGGATGTGAAAAAACGGCTCTTTGGAGGACAATTGTGGCAGAGAAGCACGGTGAAGATCCTCTTGGGTGGTCTACAAAGACACCAAAATCAGCTTATGGCTGTAGTATTTGGAAAGGAGTATGCAAGTTTGATGAGGATTTTAAGTCCAATTGCATGATGCAGGTAGGTGATGGAAACCACACTAGTTTTTGGAGTGATAGATGGATCTCCAATATTCCGTTGAGAATTCAATTTCCAGCAACTTATGCAATTTCAGGATCGAAAAGCGCAGTGGTTGCAGGGGTTAGAGTTTTTTCAAGTGGCATGGTCAGTTGGAATTTAGATATTTCTAGAAGAGTTTACGATGGGGTCATTGCAGAATTAACTTCTTTACTCCTTTTACTTGACAACTTTCAATCTAATAGCACTACAATGGAATCAGATAAGAGAATTTGGTTGGGTGAAAAAGCTAATGGAATTTTTTCAGTAAAGTCATGTTACAATTGGCTACACAAATCAGCTCCTCATCCTCCAAGATTTATCCCTAAAAAGAGGATTTGGTCGTGTAACTGGCCAACAAAAGCAAGTTTTTTTATGTGGGCTGCAAGTTATGAAAAAATTTCTACGCAAGACTTAATGTGTAGAAGAGGATGGCATGAAGAGTGGGTAAATCATTGTTATCTATGTGTACAAGATGGGGAGTCCGCTAATCATCTTCTCATTCATTGCAAGGTAGCGTGGACAGTTTGGTGTTTTTTTCTCAAGGAGTGGTTGCTGAAATGGGTAACTCCACCGAACTTGTTAACTCTTATCAGTTCTTGGCCTCTTCGTGCTAATTCTGCAAGGAAATCAATGGTTCTAAAGGTTCTTCCTGCCGCGATTTTATGGTGTCTTTGGGATGAGAGAAACATGAGAGCTTTTCAGAATACTAGTAAGGATGAAGACGGCATCATCGACTCTGTTAAGCTCACTGTGGCATATTGGCTACATAACAGGGGTGTGTTTCAAGGCATTTCTATGGAACAATTTGCTTTTAGTTGGAAGGAAGTTTTGTTTCAACCACCATGAGCTTGTTGTTCGAAGTTTAAAGGGGTTTGTTGGTTTGTTTTTTCGGTTTTGTTATCTACCTTGCTTTTTGGAGGCGGGTTGTGTTGGGTTCTATGGCCTTGTTTCTTTTGGGGTTGTTACTCGGTGGCTTTTCCCCTTTTTCTCTTTTTTTCGGTCAGTTTTGGTTAGTCCATATTTCATGTACGCAATCATTTCATCTATAAAATTTTTAATTTACTGATCAAAAAAAAAGAAAAGGTAGAGGACCAACAACTGTTATATTATGTCATACTGTTCTTCAATCCAGGTCACTTGGGTGTGCAGTGTAGGTCATTTGAACTTATGTGAACTGTTTTTGGTGTGAAATGTGAATGAGTAGGCACCTGTAATGTAGGGGTGTCGAAGCCCAATTTCTCAACATCTTCGATTACTGCATCAAATCCATTTTCAGGTTATCCTATGTCATGCTGTTATTCAATGCAGGTCACCTGGGTGTGCAGTGTAGGTTATTTATGCTAGAAATTAACATATATGATTGATTTGGTAGGATGGCAGACTGCGGTGAAGAGGATAAACGAGCTAGAAGAGGTAGAGGACCGACAACCTTGAAGTTTTTGGATACTCTACAGCCAGTGAGCCAGGACAGAGACTTCAAGTTGAATCTTGGATTAATTCACCTGTCGGACCAAACTCTACTTACTTGACTACGTACATTAGCCACATAGCTAAAGATGGCAACAAACTACCATTGACAGTATCAAATTGGACTCACATGCCGGCTGTATTCGTTCTGAATGCTATATTGGAAGTAAAGGTATACCGATTTTTTTTTTTTTAATTGTTTCACTTTTGAGTGTTTTAGAATTGTAGCGTGATGATTGTAAAATGTTGTTTGTTGTCAGAAAGTATTTGATTGCCCGGATGATTTGAATGATTGGATTAGAGCTAAGCTGAATGACTGCTGGAGGAATCACAAACATTTAGTGCTAAAAGAAGGATTTTATAAGTACACTACTCAGGAAGAGCGTCTTGCTAATCGACCCAAGGATGTTGCTGAGAGCCAGTGGGGACCGTTGGTTGAGTACTGGCAAAATCCTGACCAAGAGGTAAGCTTTGAAAAAGTTAAACATTCTCGAAAGCTAAAGCAAGCAAGTCTAAACAAACAGTTCAACAAAGCAGCGGCTCCAAACCATATGTGAAATATGCTAAAGAGGTAAGTTTTTTGTGTAGTTCGACAATTGGTAAGTTTTCCATATGTTATATACAACTAATAGAATGAACCCTCGTTTACAGTTAGAAGCTAAGCTTAAAAGACCCCCTACAGCTCAGGAGATATACGATGCTACCCATGCGAAACGAAAGGTAACAACGGAACAATTGGGATAACCCGTTAATGAACGATCGTATAATATTAAAATTTATTCGTGAATATGAGTTTTCTGTTCCTAAATTACAAATTATGGAATTGATGGTATGTTCTTCCCGATTGTTGTTTCTATGTGTCCGTTCCCCCAATTGAACCTATTCGTATGAGGATGGTTGCTGACTCTGCTCAGTACTATAGCTTATTGGGTTGTCGTCACCCGTCAATGCCTTGATATGTCATATCCTTTCAAGTTTTATGAGACCTAATTCTTTGTGTACATTTTACAGTCTCCTGTTTCTTCATCGAAAAAGATCAAGATGAGCGCAGAAGCATCCGGCTCTTGGGAAATAAACGCAGTTTCTAGAAATAAACCAGAGCACCTTTCTCTATCAACATGTAATTCTGTTCCAATAAGTCCTGTTCCCCTGATCCAGGAATGTGTCACAGAAGACGACCTGGATAACATGCAAGCTCCATCAGATGAGTTGGAAGACGGTGAGGACAACATGCAAGCCGAGTCTGATGAATCCTTCGAAGATTTTGGGTATGTTGGGGAACCTATTGAAGCTGCAAGGATGATATTCTTAGCTGAACCTATTGAATCTGCAAAGATGACATCCTCCGCTAAATCTCCAACTGTGGATGATATCTCCACAAGTGTTTCAGGTCGGCCGAGTGATGAAGAATTTGAGTTTGTTGACAACTTTAAAATCCCAAAAGAGTATGCAGTTTTGTACAAGAAGATATTTCATAAGTATGGGCATATGGCGACAAAGAAAGTCATCAAGTCAAATGATACTGTATTAGTGGCTTTTGTTACTAGCTTGTTGAAGATTATCTCTAAAATGGAAACTGTACGGGGTGCAGATTTGAGTGAATTACTGCTGGAAACATGGGAAGGAGACATCGAAGATGCTGAGAATCTGGGATTCAATATTAAATGGCTTCGAAAGAAGTTTGATGAAGTTAAGACCAATTGGAAGTCTTCCTGCGGAATATGTAAAGAAGTTGAAATCTATGAAAAAGAATTGGACGCAACGCAGGTAAATTATGTGGATCTTTTGGCACGAAAAGAAGAACTTCTTCGAGAAACTTCAAAGGTCATTCTTGAGATAAGGAAAGCTGAAGCAAAGATATCATCCATTCAAGAAAAGTTAGCTCCAGAGAACAATTTCTTGAATGAACCTATTTTAGGGAAGCTGTTCAGTTGAATGTAACTTATTTGAACTGTTTTCTGGTGTGAAATATGAATGAGTAGGTAGCTTCTGACTTTAGTAGTGTAGCGGTATCTAAGCCCAAATTCTCAACTTCGGTTTGAACTATTTGTATCTTTAGTTGAGCGTGTACAAGAGTCCTTATTTCTGCCCCTTTTTTTCTTTTTATTTTTTTCCCTCTTTTCTTGTTCATGATCTTCTTGGCTTAGTCCTATGAGCTAGATATTTAGCTGCTAGATTGGCCATCCACGTCAGATAGGGAAACCTCCTAACCCCTATGGGATGGTCAATCTAGCAGCGAAACGCCTAACAATTCGGCGTTAAACGCCTAACTGTAGAGCGTTTGAAAAATGCCGAACCAAGCGGTGTTTGACCTTATTTTTATTCACCAACGAATTAATAAATGGTCAGAAGTGAAAAGGTGGGGTTTCACCGCTCAATGACCAAATCATCTTTTAAAGTTCATGATGGTGTCATTTTGCAAGTCTATCACTGATGTGTCGTGATAGTAGTACCAATATGATGCATTTTATTTAGTGCGATTAATCTAGGAAATGATGCAAATTTGGACCCAACTTCATTAAGAATAATATTCTTTCATCTCCTTTCTTTTGATTCATCAACACATGTATTCACCAACGCCGAACCAAGCGACATCCATACCAGCGCCTACCAATTCGGCATTATTCTCTTGAATATTCGCATAACGCCGAATAATTCAGCGTTTGTGTCACTTTTTGAGTGCCGAAAGGTTCAGTGTTTCAATCTCGCCGATAGTGCGACTACGAGCAAATGCTAGGAGAGAGAAGTAACCAGATTGAGTGTTAACTTTTTTCCAACACTTTTTTCTTGATTTGCAACACTTTTTGGCCAATCTAGCACTCCAATCTAGCCCATAGGGGTTGGCCTTAATGAACCTTAATAGGGATGGTCATTTGCCCCACCCAAACCCATCCCCGTGGGTACCCGCCCCGTTTGGGTAGGGTTTTACCCGCACAAATGGGGATGGGGTCGGGTATGGGTAATACCCGAAACCTAAGCTACGGGGATGGGGCGGGGATGGGATTCAAGGTCCCCGCCCCATACCCATCCCGTTGCTTCCATATTATAAGGGTTTCGACCTTTATGCAAGAATTTGTATCGAATTTTATACTTCTACCACTTAGTCGAGCTTTTTTACATTTATTATATTCTTGATCGTTCTTGTATATTCATCACTTTCGTTTCTTTGTTGTGATCAGACACATTCTTTGATCGTTCTTGTATCGAAAGGACAAAGTAGAAAAACTAAGAAGTCATTTAAAGATTCTTTTGTTCACCTTAAAGATGAATTTCTGAATTTAAAATTCTTATGTTATTAATTTTGTTTGCTTCATATTTAAGTTTTGATTATAAATAAATTTATGTATTAAATCCGTGTTACGGGTAACCCATGGAAAACCCGCCCTAAAAGGGTATTCCCCATACCCGCCCCGCCCCAATTCATGTGGGTAACGGGCGGGTATGAGTATTTTTTTTAAGAACGGGGCAGTGACTGGGATTGGCATACCCTCCCCATACCCGCCCCATGACCATCCCTAAACCTTAACCTTTCTCCCTTGAGAACAAAAATTTGAAGCAAAACGGGGGACAGTCCACCGTTAACAAAAAAAGTTTCAAAGTTTAATAATAAATTTATAATGGGAGGGAAAAATTAACATTCAAAAAAGTGAATTTAAACATTCACGGGGGACAGTCCCCGTGAGATAGTGAAAAACGTCTCCCCCGTCCAACCCAAATTCTCTTCTACTAACGGGACATTGTCTCCCGTTTGTTGTTTTTATCTTGACGGGGATAATCCCCGCCTAGTGTTACACTCCCAACCACTCGTTCATGAACGTGTTTGGCTGAAAAGGGGTTAAAAACTACCCATAAAAGCCTCTAATTTGGTCTAAATGGTAGTGCACTCCTTCATTTGAAAGAGTGACACTACCCATAGGATTTGCTCTTAGGATTACCTTCATCAAACCCAGAATAAAATTACATAATTCAAGTTTTTATTCTTTTTATTTTATTTAAGGGATTTAAGTACTTTGTAAGTGATTATACAAAAAAATTCATTCAAGTTTTTATTTAAGTTATTTTGTTTAAGGGATTTAGTTGTTAGCATAATAAGCAGCTAACAACTAAGAGTAGCAGCAATGCACGATTGCACGGAAGTAAGTGATTCCAATTTTCAGAGCTGTGAACTAATCTCCCGATATATTCTTTTTCTAGATTTTTCTCCTAATGCTTTTAGCGAAACAAGACTATTTAAACATTTTATTTAGATTTCACATAAACACCTATATTATGTTTTGCCTTAAGATGAATACTCTTATTTTTAGATTTGAGCGAAACAAGACTAGTAAGATGAATACTCTTATTTTTGCTCTGCTCATCTTCAGGAGAGTGTAAAAAATTAAAAAACTAACGTGTGAGGGCAAAATGAAGTATACAAAGGCAATACTGGACCAAGGTCCTCCTGGCAAAGTAGTATGCTTATCAAAACCCTTAGAACTACTACGTCATGCCGCAAGTTTTTTGTACTCCTATGTTTTAATTGATCACAAAGAAAAATTTCTCAAACAGGCAGAAAATAATAAAAAAAATTAGCATTTAGCAGAAGCAACTAACATTACCTATTGCAAGGCTGTGAACTTCATATCCCAAACACAAACCATTATCCCTAATTTCATCAGCAAAGCTGTAAACAGTTTGCTCTGAATGTGTTTAATCCCCCCCATGTGTACGCATGCACGCACACACAGTTATACACTTTTCTTGGATTTTTCTCCTAATACAAGCGAAACAAGACTATTTAAGTGGAGAGTTACCTTTCCCGAAGACCACGAAGAATCCATTTCCCAAAGCTTTGTTATAGTCTTTGTTTTTGAATCATAAAAACAGAGAAATTCGTCAAACCATAGTAGAACCTGATTGCTTTTTGTAACTGCAAATGGACCATACGCACTGCCATCCGATGGTATACTAAATTCTTTATTCCATCCCCAGTAGTTGTCGAATTCATCTTCTCCCATTTCATAATTATTACACCGTTTCTTTTTCTTCAATGACCATATGTTAACAAATTTTCCATCTTTTCCTTCTCTATCTTCATCAATAACAGACAAGTACCCTCCCAACAATACAAGATTAAAACATCCAATATACTTGCCAGAGTAAATTAATGGAAGTGGAATAAATAAGAACTTCTCATCTGCCAAATCAAAAGCCACAATTTTACGATTATGCCTCTCTATCCAATGAAGGGCTCCATTTGCACAGACACCGGCACCATATGTACTGGATATAGAGAAGTTTTCTCTTCCTCTGTCTCTCCACCCTAGACTGCTGCCGAGGGTGTATACTTGGACTTTGAGACCCGATGATGCACCAAATCTTTTATACATTCGAACAACTTTATATTCATCAGTCGAATAATTGTAACCAAATCCACTAATAAAATAACATCCAAGAGGCCGCCGCCGCCGCAGGTTACATATCACATAGTCCTCGTCAAGCAATATGTATTTCGGAAGATTCACATATTCTCCGGTGATGGGATTACAGATATGAGTGGGATCATCAACGGAGTCATGATGGTCAGAGAAACAAACCAACCCATTACATGAACCAATCGTAGTGGACCAAGGTCCTCCAGGCGCAGTAGGATGCTTATCAAAGTTGGCAAGTGTCTTGCAAGAGTAGCTTCCATGGATATCAATATCATCATATTGCTGTCCTCCATGGTAGAGTAGTTGAAGATCTTTTAATGTTTTTACTCTGTCTAACTCCAACGTGACAAGAAACAGGAGATCTAATTTGATATGTCTCAATAGATCGCGCCATGGTTTGCAAACTAATTTGCAGTTGATGATGGATTGGTAAGGTAAGCGTAATAATATGTCTAAAATTATATCTTTGGGTAGTTTCTCCTCCATCTTATGATAATTCTAGACACAAATTAGAGAAGAATTCTTACGATTTCTACGGACAAGTTATACTATATATAAGCAAATTTTAGTCTTACTGATTTGTGTGAAATTCAAATTAAGAAAGCCAAACTGAATCGAGCTTGGTTTCCGGAAACTGGCCACTGCGAAAACTCGAATTTGCTACTTTTTCAGAGTACCCCGATATAGAATCTATAACGCGTGCAATTAATAAAAGCTTACATACAAAATTTTATTGAAATTTCCCTCTTTTTTTTTCTTAAAAAAAAATTACTTTTGCCTACCTCACTTGTCGAGGGGATAATCGGTGTCAACTGGTTGGGTGCTACTGAACATATTTTTAATGGTTTGCCTTGTAGCCAGCCGGTGCCACATAAGCGCATCGTGCGACCTAAAAAGACTAGCTAACTTAATATAAAGGTTAGCTAGTTATGTGTACAAAGAAAGGTTATGTGTACCGCATACGAGTCTCATCAAACTTTTTAAAGCTCTTTTGGCTACTTAAAGTTCATCCGTCGATGGGTTTGGGTCGCTTGACCATGAGTTAATTACTTAATTGCTTGTTTAGCTAGATGACCAAACAGGAGATTGTTCATACATCAGTGAATGTTGGAGAATTTGAGGTATATGACGACTCAAACCGTCAAACGGGACCAACTCTTTGGATCCTTAAAATTAATTACTACATCAAGCCGAGATTCAGACTTCGTCTATTCCACCAAATAATAAAAAAATCATGATGCACTTTTATTTTATTCTTTTATTCAAGAGTGATTGCAAAGATAAAACATCTCTGGAAAACAAAACTAAACAAAAACAAAATCAACGAAATATCATGCAGAATATATAAAAATTAAGCAGGAGCAACAAACCGTACCAATGGCGGCTGTAACTGTAATACAGTGGTCTCTGATATTGCGAAGTTCTTGAATCAAGAGAGCAGAAACCAAGTTGACTATACTTATTATCCTTCTTTATTTTAATCGAAGCCCTCTTAATAATTATTAACATCGGGAAGAGGAAATGCAAGAAACATAATTTATGCACACTAATATGCGCGCGAATTGACGTATTCAATTAAGAAGTGTCTGGTATGGCTCCATTCCAGTTACATTCAGCACCATTAACAAATACAAGCGCAATTATAGTGTGCAAGATAAAGAAGAGAAACTTAAGTCAGATCAGGCCCCCGTAATTCTTTTTCCTTCAGTGCTTCCTTTGCTTTTGACAAGATTGTGGTCTTCCATGCATCCAGTCGGGCCATGCTTTCAAATTCCTTGACAGCATCAGTAAATTTTCCAACATCTTCCTCATCCGTTGCAGCAGCCAAATCAGTTAAAAGCTTGCACTCTCGAGTTCCTATAAAATTCGGATCGAGATCCTGATATTTCTCTAGTGCATTGGTAAGTACAACAATATCGTCTTTACAAAGTTAGCAAAGGCCAGCATTGAGTAAGTATCCTATTACACTGTAGTTCGGAAGATTATTATTGAGAGACTGTCTTGCCATCTCTTCGTATATCCCAATTGCCTTAGAATATTGTTTCTGTTGGGCAGCGAATTCTGCAACTTTCAGCTTGCACTGGTTTGCTGCAGTGTTCACTTCTTCGCTTTGGAAAAGATCAGCTGCACGTTCAAAGTAAGCAATAGCTTGGTCTAGGTTTTGTTGAGCCTCACATAACTCTCCCATTTCCTTGCAATACCTTGCGGCCATGTTAAACCTTCCAATTTCCATGAATTGACTCACTGCCAGCTCCAAGCATGATATCGCCTCTTTTGGAGAAATCTTTTTGCACGCATTTGCAGCAGCAACATATGCTGAAGCAGCCTCATGTCTGCTATCCAACTTCAGATGACAACCAGCCAATTTGATATATACTGCTGCAGCTCTATCCCATGCTTTGGCGATTTTGAAAGAATTGGCAGATTTTTCATATAATTCAGCAGCATCTTCATATTTAGAATTAGAAGAGAATAAAGCCCATCCAGTAATCTTTTTCTCAGCTTTATTCAAAAATTCTTCTCCTTTTGCAATTTGATCCCCCATATCTTAAAATCTTTCGATTATCTTCTCCCTCTTGTTCTTCACTGGAGGAAAAAATTACGCTCTGCAGGAATAGTTATTTTTCTTCGAAAGTAAGGGAAGTCCTTAAAAATCCAGTTCAATTGACAACTTATATAAAGAAACTATAGCCTTCCTGATTTGAGTAAAACTCAGAATAAGAAACCAAAGCCAAATCTTCCCAAAAAGGAATTAATTAAGCAAATTTATAGAAATTAGTTAGAATTTCTATAATTTTGACCGTGTTTAACTTTGGTGACTGTTGACCAAACACGAGACTTTGGAGTACATAAAAGTGAGCTGATAATAATGGTTTAGCAACCCTAATGGCCTAATCGAGCCGTTAACGTAACACTATATTCTCTTGAATCACATGTTCAGTCTACAGTTACTCACCATTAGCATTCTTCCACCATGACCACCCAGTACGAATTAAACTTAAGGATGACACTAACCCTTCATAAATATCAAAATCATTCTATGAAAAAATACCAAGATCAATAACCATTGGAAGACTAAGGATGGTGGAGACGCTGAAATCAGTCGATTCCAAAGGTTGTAGAAGAATCTCGGTTGCATTCTATGTACTTCTTTTTTCTTTTTCTTTTTTTTTTTGTTAGGGTAGTGGGTTGGTTTTAATGTTCAGCTCCATTTCAAGGATACTCTAATTAATGTGCCTACGATCACAGAACCACAGAAGATTTCTATTCGGCTTTTCTTATATGGTTCATCGTCATCTCTCTACATTCGCATGGCTTAATCGAACTTGCCTCAATAGCTTCATGAGATCTGTTGGAGCTTTGAAGTTATAAAAGGGGACCAGAATTTTGAATGAAGTCCTTAGAATTACTACCTCAAAACCCATATAAAATTAATTATTCCAAAAATAAAAGATAGAAATCATGAAGCAAATTTTATTTTTTATTCAAGGGATATAAGTTAGTGAAAAGAAAAATTTCTCAAGAAAAAAAGAAGAAAAGAAAAACCAATTAAATAAAAAAAATTCATGCAGCAAATATAAAAACTAAGCACGAGAATGCAAGGGATATAAGTGATTGCAAACCAGTGAACTTGATTTTCCAAACACAAGCCAATTTGGTGATTCCTAACTTTATAAGTAAATGGAAGTTTGCTATGAATGTGATCGCATGCATTATATATATATATATTATTTTTTTCACAGGAAAAGGGCAATATATTAGAAGCCTACTGATCAAAGTGATGAGCAGTAGACAAAAGCAAAACATACAAAATAGAAGTTAGTCGTTACTCATAACAGCTTCCAAATTACATAGAAGAGTACTCCCAAAGCTTTGTTAAACTTGTAGTTTTGGAATCATAGCAGAAGCGAACCCCGCGAAACCAGTGCTTTCTCTGCTCTAAACAACATTGTGGTATTCCATGCATCCAGCCGGGTCATGCTTTTAAATTCCTTGACAGCACAAGTAAATTTTCCAACATTTTCCTCATCCGCTGCAGCAGCCAAATCAGTTAAAAGCTTGCACTCCCGAGTTCCTGAAAAAATCGGATAGAGATCCTGATATTTCTCTAGTGAATTGTTAAGTGCCACAACATCATCTTTACAAAGTTGGCAAAGGCCAGCGCTGAGTAGGTATTTTTTTACACTGTACTTCAGAAGGTTATCATTGAGACACTGTTTTGCTATCTCTTCATATATCTCAATTGCCTTCCGATATTGCTTTTGTTTGGCAGCAAATTCTGCAACTTTCTGCTTGCACTCGTGTGCTGAAACGTTCATCTTCATCACCTCTTCGCTTTGGAAAAGATCAGCTGCACATTCAAAGTAATAAATAGCTTGCTCTACGTTTTGTTGAGCCTCACATAACTCTCCTATTTCTTTGCAACACCGAGCGGCCCTGTTAAAGCTTCCAACTTCCATTAATTGACTCACTGCTTGCTCCAAGCATGATATCGCTTCTTTTGGTGCTTGCTCCAAGCATGATATCGATTCTTTTGGAGAAATCCGAATCTTTTTATACGCATTTGCAGCATCAACATATGCTGAAGCAGCTTCGTGTCTGCTATCCAAATTCGGATGACAACCAGCCAATTTGATGTATGCGGCTGCAGCTCTATCCCATGCTTTGGCCTTTAAAAAATAATTTGCAGATTTTTCATATAAAACAGCGGCATCTGCATATTTAGAATTAGAAGAGAATGAAGCCCAGCAGCCGGCATTAGTCTTTTTCTGAGCTTGATTAAAGAAATTTTCTCCTAATTTTGCAGCTCGATCCCCCATAACTTACAACCTTTCGATTATCTTCTCCCTCTTATTTTTCTTTTAATCTTTACAGATATTGTAAGCGAAGTACATACGAATCTAATTCTATTGACAACTTATATATAAAAATTTTAGACTTCTAGATCCGTGTAAAACTCAAAATAAGAAAGCAATACCAAATCTACCTAGGTTTCCCAAACAAGGGAGATGTCATCCAAAACAGCTCGATCTCGATCAGCTGTTGTTTAGAATTTCCTAAAATTCGTTCACCTTTTTGAAGTCTTTTTCGTTGAGAATTCCTTTTCTTTTACAAATTTTTGATTTTTTTTTTATTTAAGAGCTTGCTTTTGCCTAATTGCCTACTTCTCTCGTGGAGACAAACGATGTCAACCGGTTGTATGATACGGGACGTATTTTAGGCAAGTCTCATATATTCTAAGAATTAGAAAAAGAATATATAAAAACTAAGCTTTGGAATGTGTTGTTGGGGTTCAGAGCCATCTATGTGCTAATCTTGTGGAAACATATATATTTGCTAACAAAAAACACTTGATCTCTCGGATTGCTCCATGAACCTTACTATGATCTAGGATAAGAAGAAGAGAAAGAGTACCACATAGATACAAGCCATAAACAAAGCAACAAAAAATAAAGTACTCACAGATTTAACGTGGTTCAACAACATACACAATGTGTGTATTTGTTTACATCCACCAAATGGCTACGACCTCTTTATTCATTATAGAATCACCACTAAGAATTACACAACTGATTGAATAAATCAATCCATCGACTCACCACAACGTGATCGAACAAAAGAACTCTCACAAGCACTCTATAAGATCCAAAGTAGTGTCTTCACCCATATGAGATAACGTTTACCATATTATCTACCACAACAAGATGATCTTCTCTGCACACCCTGATATAGATTACCATGGACGCCTTTAGCTCAACACCAATAATCTAATCCAACACCACCAAGATGATCTTCTCCTCAACAAGATGTCTTACCAACATCTCCATATGAATACTCCATAACGACATATCTTCCAACATCGATAAGTATCCCATAAGCACCATAATGGTGTACTCCTTCCACCATTAGGTCTCTCACATAACCACCTCAAATAGGTGGGATGAATCCCTCACATCTCTACGAGATTTACATTGAGGATTCCATGACTAAAACACTTAGCCTAGACCTCATTATATAGGAGTCACAAACTTGGTTCCCAAGGAAACCATGGTCAATTAGGAAACCCATCTTATATATGGAAGTTGTCCTAAGCCAGCTATGTTTCCCTAACGGAGCCTTTCCTGAAACTCCTAGAATTTAGCCGTCTTCTTTGACCTAAACTAGGAAACCCATGTTTCCTTACAATTCTCCACCTCGGATCATGCATTCATGCATGAGACGATCAACTTGTTCTCCATCCATCTTATGAACATCGATTGCACCATAACTGGTTGCCTACATATCCTCAATAGGAATCAAACCGAAAAGTAGTTCATTCAAATTGTTCCGTAGAACCTCCACCAGAAGAGAGCAAACCAAACTTGAACGTCACCAACTCAGACTTAACAATCCAACCTCTTTTGGTGATTGTACAAATCTCCACAACAGTGAAAAAACTGACCATCTCAACAAATCAACATCATATGATCATCCGTTATGCAACATTTTGAGAAACACCTTACTCCTTTATGTTCATAAATCCACATTGATTGGAATCATTCTAGGTGTATTGCATGCCAACTCAATCAGACCATATACCATTGTTACCCATATGCTTTCATCGAACTTAGTTACAGTCATTATGCGCCCTTGAGCCTTTGCCACATTTGAACTTGTTCCATACTACGAACACATCTCCGTCTTGGATTTCCTTGCTCCACCTAAGTCAATGTTACGCTCTTATAAGCCACTAACTCCAAGTTGCGCACCACATCCGTTAGGGTTGACATCCATAACTAACCGATCAACAAATAAAACTACCACAGTAGCCTCCATGCGCCTGCCTAAGCATTACCTTAGCAGAACCATAGTCTTCATCTTCCTCTCTAAACTCCAGCCGAGTCAATTAATTATTTAAACAACTGATCACATACTTGCACTTTTCCATAAGCATGTCCTCTAAAGCACTACACCAAAATGCCCAATTTACCACGTTTATTTTCGTTGCTATGAATTTAAGCAACGCTTATGTATGTTGCTTACACTGCGTGACAAATTATACGCAACGCCTACAAACGTTGCTTAAATTAAAAAAAGCAACGTATTATACGTTGCTTTATACGTTGCTTTTAGTAATTTAAGCAACGTATGTAGACGTTGCTTTAATTAATTTAAGTAACGTAGTATCAATCGTTGCCCAAGTTCTTTGCCACGTGTCAGTAGGTCCCACCGCAATTGGTGACACTGCTCAGCTCTTTGCAACATTTATATGCGTTGCTTATCACTCGGCTGTCAGCAACGCTTCAGTTACCAAAATTTATATACGTTGCAAAATTTTAATCAGGTTTAAAAAAAAACTAGATTTATTCTGATCCGGTTTTCCAGATTTCTACACCTACATAAATAGCAGACCCAGATACACATAATAAAGATTGATTTGTCATCACCACCCATAACACTGGTTTTTAACTAATTATGCAAATCGTAAGAGAGACCCCTAAATTTTAGTTACACAAATTCTTGTCAAGAACCTTAGTTTCTAACCAACTACTTATGCAAATCGTAAGAGACCCCTAAATTTCAGTTGCACAAATTCTTGTCAAGAACCCTAGTTTATTTGAGAAGGATCAAACATCAATACATATTAAAACTAACCTTCATCAAGACAAGCTCTATATTGACCAGTCCTTCCAACTCCAGCACTAACAACGGTACTTGATCCACTACAAAAATCAACAAACACAAAATGTAAGCATTAAATCAGAACATACAGATACCACATACGATAGCCAGAGATAAAAGTAAAATTGCAAATGTTACCAAGAATGTCTCCATATTCTACCTTCCAAAGTGGTCAACGCTAAATGTATTTTACCTTACAAGCAACCTAAGTACAAAAGAAAAGCCTCAGTGTGCTTTAACTTGGAAATGGTTTGTGAAGGAGAATTCAGTATCGATCAAATTAATTAAGGCCGAAGCAAATTACGGACATATATATGACTTACCCAAGTCACCAGTAAATAGACATCTAGAAGATCTGCCCATTTGATCTTTATCTTGGATTCAAAAAAGAGGACTGTCCGAAGTACTTAACCTAAAAAGTAACACAACCAAGACAATGATCAAACCATGCATCAAGATGGCACCCAATCAGCGAAACTAAACAACTAACATTAATCTTAACCAAACAAACCAATTCTTAGTCGTTTCCATTTGAACAAACAAATTACCAGGCTGAAAATGTCTGTATCATGCTTCCGAGTTGCCCAAGCCTCAGGTCCCAACCTGCAGAAAACTACACCTGTATTTCATACGTGGAAGTATTAAAGTAACGAATTCGATAACAGAATTTGCAACGCAGTCTTCAAGCACTTGATAATAAAAGCCACTTTGAAATGACGAGAATATATTTCAGACCTCAAAGCATCTTCGCAGCTGATCCAGCTTCCCACACACTATGCCCTACAAGAAGACAAAGGTAAGAGTTTGATTACTTAAAACGATTTTTTTAAAGAATGTTACTTCTATTAGTGACAATGATAGTGGTTTTGGTTATGTTGGTGGAGTTGAAGTTCGTGATCTTTGTAGGGAGCTGGTGGTGGTAGTAACGGAGATGGGTATGGTAACGGTTCGAGTTTGATCTGGATCTGTTAACTATTCCTGACAAATGACAAGCACCAGCAGTTTTTCCAAATAACAAATAGTAGATATTGCAGGAGAAGGATGTTATTTACCTGAACGAAAGGATAGTCCTAAGAGGAAGATGGAATGTGTTACAAAGGGGAGACACAAAAATTTACTTCCTGCAAGAAGAGATTCAGTACATAAGAAATAGATCTTCAAAGAAGCTGACTTCGTAATAACGTTGATCAACAACAGAGAGAGCAGATAGGACCTGTAATCATCCTACACGTAAAATGTTGTGCATCATCCAACATCCGTCGATCGCTCGTGAAAAGAACAAATGAGCCTTGTATGTTAATGTATTTGATTAAAGTGGATTCAACTTTTCCACCGATGCTTTGAACAAGTCGAATTGAACAGCTTACATCGAATTTAATACCCACGTCACCATGAAGTGCCTCCACCTTACTAGCCAAAACACCCACTTCACTTTGAATTGTGTCCAATCTTGCCTCATTTTGGGTGTCTCTTTTTTTTAGAGCAGAATATGATATCGCCGCCATCTCATCCTGCTTCTTCGATACATGGGATGAGTAGCCACGAACCCCATCTTTTCGGTTAGGTCCAAACACCTCTATCAGTTCCTGTGAAACCATATGATCGTTGCTACTAATGGCTCCTCTTTTCTTCCTCTCTTTAGCATCTTTAACTTTCTTCTGCATTTCGTATTTGAAAGTTGGTGGTTAGCATCAATCACAAATACTACAACAACCAAGTAGGTGAGGTGTTATGAAAGTTAATCAAGAGTAAGAAACAGAGTGCGCTTACATGTGTCTCGACCGCACTGGGATGCACAGACCCATCTGCTCGTTGGTGTCCCCACAACCACTTGTCTATAGTGTTTTCGGGTATAGCTTTGACGTTTGAATCATTGTCCTACGCATTCACCACATTATATTAAAAATAGAGCATACTAACCATTAAAACAGAGCATAATAACGATTAACAGAGATGCTTACTAGTATATATTGCTTGTTGCTGTAAGAGAATCTCCCAAGTGTTGTTGTAATGCATACTAAAAACAGTTCAAATGGTACAGGTTCTTCTTCCTTCTCCTCCTCCTCCTCCTCCTCATCCTCCCCTCCTCCACAGGTACTGCGGATCTCTTCTTGGCTTTTTTCCGGCATGGTCCAAAGATGATGTCCCTTAAGTCATACTTATATCTCCTCCACAAACCTGGAAATCCTGTTTCTATAACTGAACGGACATGGTCCACATACTGTAAATGCATCCAATGGCCAATAACATCAATCATACTTAGGCGAAGTAGCAGATCCACCACGAGCACAACTCTCAGCATACTGTAACGCAACTTTTCCACCAATCCGATGGCCAATAACATCAATCCAGTCCCAACCCTCAGACTTACTACTCATATTATGCATGGAGAGTACCGCTAGCCTGTTACAAGAAGTGAGTATGAAGCATAAAAAACAATTTGATTTTCCAAAGGTTTATAAAACAAGCCTAAAAATTTAACCAAAAGCTCCAGTTTGACAAACCGATACTTTGGTAGTCGTCCTGGTTCTATCAGATCCCTCTCGTATCAACAAAATATCTTTCGTCGTAAGTACCATGGTTAAATATCTATCCGAAATCATAAGTGTTGATGAAAGGTAAGAATATATTTTTGATATGAAAGAACCAAACTGCAAAAGAAAGAAAGATGGGAAGCATTATTAGTACACACATAGAGAGAGGTAAGATCTAGTAAAAATATAAATATGCATTAAAAACAGGAGCATACATTAAAGAAATTAAAGTGGAGAGATTGAGTCACATGACCATTGAGATGTTTACTAATAAAAATTAGTTTTAGAACATATTTGCAATGCTAATACACTCGACTGATCTAGTTTGCAGCCCTTGTTCAGATGTTGGCTAAAAATATACTAAGCAACTTTGTTTTACGAAATGCTCCAACTAAACAACTTTCATATCTATATCTATGCACTGCCATGTTCATCCAAATAATTCTTAGAAAAATGCATTCTAGTCTTTTGTAGTGTCATAAAATAAAATTTTAAGTCCTAAAAATTACCAGTCAGTAGTTTGGAGTCATGTATAGGAAATTATGAATCAGAAAGCCCTCCAAAGTCGCAACCATTTTTACCACCTCCTGCACATAGTGAACTATCAGGTGAAACATGAACAGAGAATTATATTTAACATAGGCATTTCCATAAACGATTGGACTACACAAACAAACAAGTCTACATTGGCAAATGGCTCCATAATAAGCAACACCATCACCACCAATGACCGAATCTTTCATATGGAGATGATCAAATGGCTCACTTTGTGAGGATGATCATCAGTGATGTCAATGATCCTTATGATTACCACATTCCTAAAATTCTAACCTCATCAGGTTGAGACCATTGGGTTATTTATGGGCAGTCCATATACAAGAAGTAAAGACAGACTTAATGCACTACGGAAGCAAAATAGGACAGTGGGTTAAGACAATGCGACAACAGTAGGTTAAGACGGCACTTACAGAATAACTAAATTTCTGAGACAAAAGTAACAAGAATTTCAAAATTATGCCAGATTATGTGGAGCTAAGACAATGCGATTTGGCCTTATTGAAGAAATGAAAATGGTGGATCAGGAGTCATATAAAAAATAGCCATAAAAGAAAAAAGACTTTCAAACCACGTAGATATGATGTTCATGAAAATGAGAACACAAAGGAAGGAAAATACATTAACAAACGCAACTGGCGTCCTTGTGCACATGCCACAACCTCTAAATCTACAAATGTACGATATTAGGAAAAAATCAATCATCAACAGGTTGCATGGATACATATAACACCGCAAAAAACAAAAAAACCTGTCTCGAAATACAAAGTGGACAAACAGGGGACATAGAAAGCTGCCTCCAATACCAACAACTACAACATCTTTCGGTGCTGAATTGAGAATGTAGTGTCCATTGCCATGTGCAGGGGATGCTGCCAGGTTTGCTCATCACCTACATATACATCAAACTGAGTTCAATCATATTATCATTTACAATCAAGCATGCATGCTCAATTTGACATAGAACTTTGTTGTAGAGCTACCTGGTTCCATATGCAATACATCCACAGAAACTTAGTGGTCTGGACTAAGCAACCTATTGAATCTAAAAAATTAGATATCACATTTTAAAATCATCTAAAAGAGCAAAAAAGAGTTATGCTTGCATAAAGTAATAGGGTTTTTTTCTCACCAAAAGAGGTTTCAGATATCTGTGAAGAACTTGAAAGCTTCTTGTCTGCAGATTTTTCACTGTAAAGAACCTACCACCCATATGCCAACAGTGACAGAACCACCAGCTTCAACACCAAACCACCACTACCAACAACATCTCCACCCACTGCAACAAACCCCTAAGAACAAAAAATCTCCACCAACTGCTGCTAAATCGCCAACTTTTACTTGCATCACCTACACCACCACCAGTCATTGTAGCAGATCCAGGGATTCATCACAAACACCGAGCAAATTAAGCTGCACCACCTACTAAATACAAAAATCAGCATCACTAACCATACCACCGATTCTAAGCAACACCATATACCACTTTCACCAGAAAAACTAGCAACACCATATACGAGCACAAAACTGAAATCAAAAGAAAACCCATACTTTAAGACTCCATAAATTCAATAACCAAAAACAAAAAAATGCAAAATCTTTACAGAATATTACCAAGAAAAGATATTACTCAGAATTAGGTCAAAATAAATCAATAATAACAAGTAAGAAGATTAGGGTTATACCCTGCAGGATCCATTATTGCATCACTAGAGAATGGAACTTCAGGTTGGAGCCAAGAACACCTTATAGAGTCATTTGATTTTACAGAAGAAAATGACTTCTAGGGTTTGTGTTATTGCAAAATTGGGTTTGACTTCCGAAAGATGATATTTGATTTATGAGATTAGGGTTTAGAAGAGATGGGTTTTGATTAATGAAAACTTGGGTTTGATTTCACAGATCTTGGTTTAGGATCAGAAGAGATGAAAAAAATGCAAGGAGGAGAACTCGATGTGTTTTTCTGAGAGGAGCGATAAAGAGATATAAGATAAATAAAATAAGAATAAGAAAAAGAAAATAAAAGTAGGAGGGAGGACTATGATTAATGAGGTTCCAATAGGCATCTAAGCCCTCAACTTATTTAATAAAGACTAGCGTGTCCTATTTTTATTTTTCCTTTCCGATAATCAGAAATTGGGCAACGTATTATTTAGTAGAAGCAACGGATAATGGTCTGTAACGTAAATATCCGTTGCACACCTGAAAAAACAAACGTTGCGAAATTGCCCATATGGTGTAGTGAAGCGAGTTAACGAGAAACCTTGCGTTAGTTTGTCATAAACCAACATTCATGTTATCTTCCAAGAAACTAACCATTTTGTATGTACAAAAGCATATTGAGCATGACTCTAACTGCGCACCAAATACAACCAATCCATGGATCATTGCCACTGCGTGCCAATCTCGAGCTCATCTCTTATGAATCTTTCTTTATAAGCCTATCTCCAATTGGATCATGATTCTACGACCATTCCCAATTGAGTTTTACTCCTTCAAAAAGCTCATCATATCTTCGACCAATGCATACATACCACACTAACTATGTCCAGCTCCACAGAGTCTTCGACAACTGACAAACCAATCTTCTTTATCACTTCAGCAACCTCAACGGGCTTTGACAACAATTTCCTTTTTACGAGCTTTAACATAATTGTCAAGATATTTTTATCAATTTCTTAGCAAGCATGTAGTTTCGACTTCGCGAGAGTCAAACCACAACATAGTAAGACTTGGATAACACTGTGACTAATGTCGAAGAATTCATTGTTACCGTCGTAACAATACATAATGTCACAAATTCTTTCTTGTGCATATCCCTTTCCCAATCTTGCTCTAAACGTACACTATCGTTTCGAAATCTGATAATCCGTCCTCCACAGAAAGACCCAATCACACTCAGCCATAATGTGAAACCTTTGGTAACTTCCTCAAGCTCCAAGCAATTCAAGACTCTGTTGTGTTTATTTTCTCAAGCTATTTCGAGAGAATAACTTGACGGAAACTATATCATTGCTGAGCCAAATTTCTCAAAAGAAATCTTTACCTTCATCTCTATAGGCTCTGTCCCTATTGAAACCAATTTCAATAACCATAGCAGATGAGCAAACCCCCAAATATTATCATCGCTATAATGTAGATCTCTCCAATAAAAAATCTCACATTGATCATCAGGAAATCAAATAGCCAATGGATAAAAAAAGGTTGATGGAAAAACACGCCGAAATTGTAGCCCTCTCAAATTCATGCACCGTGTTTTTCTCCTAAATAGTATGCGCTAGCTGCCATAGCCACACCACCACAAAATATCTGCAAGATTGTATCTTTATTCTTTAAATTCTTGAAATGTCCAAGCAATACCTTTTTAATTCCACAAAACGAGTCTTTACCAAAATAGAAACGTATCTGCAACAAAAATAGACCAACGTGTTTCTTCCAATGGTCTTGCACTTCAACCAGCTCCGATCGACTTCAAATGGTGTAGAACCAAAAATAATTCTTCGACTGAACGTCATCGGCAAGAATCAAAAGATCACAAACTATCTAGCTTCTCCATCATAAACAATACGAGAGAAACTCTAGAAAACATTGTTCTACCCGACACAATGCCATACTCAACACGGATAAACAAACCCTATAAATTGTGTCGACAAACTTCTTCTTATACAATAATAAGAATTCATAGCTCCATCACAACCAATATCACATCTCATCCAACGATCAGTGTCCGGCAATTTATTTGTAGCCACATGCTTCAAATACTAGGACTGAGAACCAAAGTCTTCACTTCTCGAACGTATCAAATCCTGGCCAACGGTCAACACTTCCAGCATCAAACCTACTACGAGATTTCTCCAAATCCTTATTGTAACAAACAACTAAGGCATAACGAGTATGAATTCATCTTCACATTCTTCAACTTCAGGTTAATGAAACTCAGCAACATGATCCAGCTGATGATGATTGATATAACCAAATTATTGTTTCCCATGGTATGGACCAATAATGAGACTTTGACATGCTTATATTTCATCTTTACTTCCACAAACATACAAACCAATATTTGTATCTCAACTACGATACTCTTGCCTTCTTATGTCTTGCCAAGCAAACACCGATTAATTGAAAACCAAATCTATGTAGGTCTTTCAAACAGTTCACAAGAATATAGTATGAAGTATAGAGAATAAATAAACTTACTTAAAGCCATGCATAGGGTTTCTGCTCCAATAAGTGTCAATGTCGAATTTCCCATATAGAGCACCATAAACACCAAGACCATAAATCTTGACCATATCGAATGAAGATCACCTGATATAATCTCATTCCTTCAGAAGTACGATTTACTTTGCTTTGTTCCCAAAACTGATGAAATCAAATCCTACACATACTTGATAACATCAAACTCCGCATCTTCGGAAGCTGTAACATCAAATCCTTACATACTTGATAAAACCCAATCCTTCGTCTTCAAAAATTTTCTGCCAATCCAAAACTTCCAAAACTTCTCTCTTCAAATCTTCTATCCAGCCTAAAGCTCTGATACCAATTGTTGGGGTTCAAAGCCATCTATGTGCTAATCTTGTGGAAACATTTTTTCTAAAAAGAAACACTTGATCTCTCGGATTGCTCCATGAACCTTACTATGATCTAGGATAAGAAGAAGAGAAAGAGAACCACATAGATGCAAGCCATAGACAAAGCAACAAAAAATAAAGTACTCACAGATTTAACGTGGTTCAACAACATACACAATGTGTGTATTTGTCTACATCCACCAAATGTCTACGACCTCTTTATTCATTATAGAATCACCACTGAGAATTACACAACTGATTGAATAAATCAATCCATCGACTCACCACAACGTGACCGAACACAAGAACTCTCACAAGCACTCTATAAGATTCAAACTAGTGTCTTCACCCATACGAGATAACGTTTACCATATTATCTACCACAACAAGATGATCTTTTCTTCTCACCCTGATATAGATTACCATGGACGCCTTTAGCTCAACACCAATAATCTAATCCAGCACCACCAAGATGATCTTCTCCTCAACAAGATGTCTTACTAACATCTCCATATGAATACTCCATAACGACATATCTTCCAACATCGATAAGTATCCCATAAGCACCATAATGGTGTACTCCTTCCACCATTAGGTCTCTCACATAACCACCTCAAATAGGTGGGATGAATCCCTCACATCTCTACGAGATTTACATTGAGGATTCCATGACTAAAACACTTAGCCTAGACCTCATTATATAGGAGTCACAAACTTGGTTCCCAATGAAACCATGGTCAATTAGGAAACCCATCTTATATGTGGAAGTTTTCCTCAGCCAGCTATGTTTCCCTAACGGAGCCTTTCCGGAACCTCCTAGAATTTAGTCGTCTTCTTTGACTTAAACTAGGAAACCCACGTTTCCTTACATGTGTAAGTGGTTCCGGCTCTGCCCAATATTATAACTTTTGTACATTAACAATATTCTCGTATCACCAATTAGAATTCCTACCTATATCAAACCGAGATCAAGCTTCCACTTGATTATAAAAGAAACATGCAATTTTATTAAATTTTTATTCAAGGGATATAATTGATTGCAAAGAAAATTTTCTCAAAAAACAAAAAAAATCACTACAAATTAAATTTATACAATGCAGCAAAGATAAAAACTCAGTAGGAGCAACTAACAATACCTATGCAAGGGATATAAGTGATTGCAAAGCTGTGAACTTGAATCTCCCAAAAACAAACCAATTTGGTTATTCCTAACTTCATCAACAAAGATGTAAATAAAGTTCGCTCGGGAATGTGATGAAGCCTGATGTGTTTGCATGCACACATACGCAATTATGTTCTTTTAATAGATTTTTCTCCTAATGCTTTGAGCGAAACAAGACCGTTTAAGTGGGGAAATGCCTCTACCCATAACCTCTGAGGAACAATATCCCAAAGCTTTGTTAAAGTTCTTGTTGGGGTTCAGAGGCATCTACATGCTAATACTGCGGAAACAAAATAGCTAACAAGAAACACTTGATCTCTCGGATTGCTCCATGAACCTCACTACGATCTAGGATAAGAAGAAGAGAAAGAGAACCACACAGATGCAAGCCATAAATCAAAGCAACAAGAAGTAAAGTACTCACATATTTAACGTGGTTCAACAATATACACAATGTGTGTATATTGTCTACATCCACCAAACGGCTACGACCTGTTTCTTTATTATAGAACCAATTGAGAATTACACAAGAATTGAATAATCAATTATCGACTCACCACAATGTGACCGAACAACTCTCACAACTACGCTATAAATCCAAAGTAGTGTCTTCACCCATATGAGATAATATTTACTGTATTATCTACCACAACGAGATGATATTCTCTGCACACCCTGACATAGATTACCATGGACGCCTTTAGCTCAACATCAATAATCTAATCCAGCACCACCAATATGATCTTCTCCTCAACAAGATGTCTTACCAACATCTCCACATGAATACTCCATAACGACATATCTTCCAACATCGATAAGTATCTCATAAGCACCATAATGATGTACTCCTTACACCATTGATGGTCTCTCACATCCACCCCAAGCGGTGGGATGAATTCCTCACATCTCTAATGAGAATTTCTTTTAGAACTCCATAACTAAAACTCATAGCCTAGGCCTCCTTTTATATTAGACATATTACTTATCCTACAAGTTTAGGGTTTCCTAACTTAGCTATGAAGTTGCTAAACTTTAGGATCAAGTAAACGATTAAGAGTTAACCCAAAACTCTAAACCTAATTAATCACCGACTATGTTTGGTTATCCCAAAACCAACTGACCGACCTTAACTGGCATGAGTTTATATTAAACTCAAATTCCTAACGGGCCTACCAACAGTTCTAGCTTTTGAATCATAGCAAAAGAGAATTCCGCGAAACCATAGTAAAACTTGATTGCTCTTTGTTACTGCAAACGGATGATACGAGTCAAATAAGGACCTACCGTAGTCTCGTTTAGTGGCATCCCATGGTATTCTAAATTCTTTATTCGAACCCCAATAGCTGTCGAATTCGTCTTCTCCCATGTAACTATTACACTTCTTCTTTTTCTTCAATGACCATTTTCCCGCTTCTTGAAAAACAGATAAGTACCCTCTCAACAACGTTAAAGTAAGTAAACCCTTAGATTTGAAGGAGTAAACTGATGGTAGAGAAATCAATATGAACTTCTCATCTGCCAAATCAAACGTCACAATTTTACGTTTCTTCCACTCTATTCAATGAAGGGCTCCGTGTGTAGAGGTGTAAAACGTGCCGGCCCGGCACAGCCTAGCCCACGAAGTCACGTGCTTAGCGTCTTTCTTCGGCTTTGAGGTCAATGCCGTCTGAGATTCAGACGTCTTTGTCTTTGTCTTGTGCTAAATGGCGTCTTTGTGTTGTCTTTGTCTTAGGAAAAATAAACATGTTGTGTCGTGTCTTTGTGTTGTGCTAGCACACTTATTTGATGTTCTCCAAAATAAATATTTTTGAGATATTTTAGTTAGTACATGTATTATTATAGAAATAAATTAGCATACCGAAGATAAAATGTCAGAAATTGGCTAAAACAATGATTTTTTTGTGAAATATGCATCAAAAGTGATGTATTGTGTAGTATTTTACGCATGACGTGGCGTGCTTTCTTCGCGTCTTTGTCTTTGTCTTGGGCCGTGTGCTAACACGTGTTTCTTGCTGGGTCGTGTGCCTATTTTGTCTGGCAGAGCACAACACATTAAACAAACGTGATGTGCCCGTGCTGGGCCGGTCACGTGCTGTGCCGTGCTGTGCTCGAATTTTGACGTGCTGTGTTGTGCCATAAACGTGCTGGCCCGTCCCAATTTACACCTCTATCCGTGTGCACAGATGCTGTGTTCTATTCGGGATATGGAGAAATCTACTTTTCCTTTATCTCTCCACCCTAGGCCGCTGCCAAGGGTGTATACTTGGACTTTAAGGCTCAGACTCGAAAATGGATAACCATCTCTACTGTACATTCTAACAACTTTGCATTCATCGGTCCAATAATTGTAACCAAATCCACTAATAAAATAATGACTAAAAGAACGTCTGCCTTTAGGACGACAATAACTGGTATGCTTGTCCTCGTCAACCAATATATATTTTGGAAGATTTACATATTCTCCAGTAATGAGATTACAGATATGAATGAGATCATATGCTATGCAGCCATGATCGTCCGAGAAACAAACCAAACCATTACATGAACCAACCATCCGGGGCCAAGAGCCAGGCGGAGTAGAATTATTATCAAACTTGGCAAGTTTCTTGTAAGAGTAGCATCCATGCACATCAATATTGTCATATTGTTGTCCTCCATGGTAGAGTTGACGATTTTTTCGGATATACCTCTCTGTCCCGACCAGAAACAGGAGATCTAATTTAGTATTGCTAAGTAGATCACGCGACGGTTTACACACTAATTTGCAGTAGATGATGGACTGGTAAGGTAAACGTAATAATATATCAAAGATTATATCTTGAGGTAGTGTCTCAATCTTATTAATTCTATGCACAATTAAAGAAGGCATACGAATTTTCCGTCGCTTTCTTCTGTATATATGCGCCTTACGGATTTTTCTCGTGTACATTCTTCTTCTTTCTTTTTTTCACTTTTCAAGAAAAAAAAAAAAAGAGGATAAGGCTTATGAATTAACTAACGATAGGTTTTAGGGTTTTGTTTTTTTCTAGGGATCAAGCTAACCACCACCCAGTGCCGGCCCTGAGGCAAAGCATCCGAAGTTGTGCTTTCGGCAGCAAATGTTTTGGGGCAGCAAATTTTCTTTTTGTTTTTTCTCATTACAAATAGTCGACAATATTAAAAGGGTACAGTTCGCGAAACTTATCTATTGGTACAACTTACAAGGGCAGCTTTTCCAAACAACGCGATTGGTTGTTTAGATTTGTAACATGTACGAAAGTCTTTACACTTTCCTATTCTGCCAAATTTTGGCCAATCAAGTGAAGGATGTCATTTTCATTTTCTTATACACTACCATGTCTAATATCATTTCAATCGTTGTTGACTAATAATTAGGGGAAATACATGAAATAAAAACAAATATGGCGGAGACATTTATCTAATTCGTGGTCAAACAATGTTGACTTGGTCACATGTTTAGAGGGGCAAATATTTGGTATGTGCTTTGGGCATTTTTGATGTAAGGGCCGGCCCTGGCACCACCTCTGCTAACTTATGACCTATTCACAACTTATATATACGAATTTCGCGTCTGCAACAGGCAAGTATTTCTAAATTTGAGAGTACATTAAGAAAAGAACGAAACACAAAATTTCCTAAAAAAACGTTTAATTTTTAAGAGCTTCTCCAATGGTCATTGTGTGTGATGCCTATGTGGCAACATAAACAAGACATTTTCTTCTCCATTTCAGTTGATTTTTCCTCAACATTAGGGGAAAAAAATATCCATCTCCAACCCTACCGTTTTTGACATTTTTTTTTCCTAGGTGTAAATTATATTTTCAATAATCTTAAAGATTTAATTTTGATTTTTACAATATTTTCCGGAACTGAATTTCCCCCCAACCATTATTCTGGCGGCTAAATTCTGGCGGCAATTTTATTTTTGATAATCAAATCTCCCTCCAGAATTAAGATTTAGGTTATTGTGATTTGCCTATAAAAGACGGATACTATGCATCTTCACACAAACATTGATTTGTTATTCTTAATCCTATAGATAGCAAAAAAAAAAAAAAATCGGTGAGTTAGGTTTTCAGTAATTTCTTTTTTCTTCTTATAATCGAGATTTCTTTTCTAGTATGATTTGGTTCAATAGATATGGTATATTTACTTATCATCCAGTTTTTGTCTGGCATGATCTGTAATCGACCAATATTATGGTTGGTTGATTCATGATATATAATTTGTAAACAGTTGTTTGCTATAATGGTTTGTGTCCAACATTGATTTGTTATGTTGTAGCATTAAGTTTGTGTCAACAGTTGTTTGCTATAATGGTTATTGGTATATATGCTACACCTTTGTATTTTAGGGATCTTACGTTTTCATATTTGCAGTTGTTGTTTAACTATGTCGGACGGTAACTCAACCGAGTTTCAGCAAGCAAACAAGGAGAATGAAGAAGTTCGTGTTCCCGCAACTTCTCCTGATCCTAGAAGTTCGTCTTCAGCAAGCAACAGTTGTTTTCATTTTCTTTTACAGATTTTTGATTTTAATTGCTAAATTGTCGTGCAGAAAACCGGTGTCAATTGGTTGCATGCCACTGAGCAGGTTTTGCTGGTTTTTGTGTTTGGCACTAGGGATGGCCGGCCACGTAGCGCACCGCAACATAAAAAAACTAGGCAAACTTGTGAAGGGATGTGCTGCCGCGTGGCCGCGCATAACTTATAATGAGCGGGTCATGCAGCCGTTGGATCCTCTACGATCGTGTTTTGTAATTAATTAGATTACATTTACAGCGGTCAACATCAACTTAAATACAGCCAAATCCTTAAATTTATTTTATATTTTTATTAGAGCAAGTATTACGGTGGAAACGGAGGAATTCCATCTTCCAAGTTCCATGACACTTCAAAAAGAGTCCTGTTATTGGGAGGGAAAAAATGGATTCGAAAAGGGAAAGATTATGGGGAGGGAATCATATTTTTAGGGGAGGGATGGACTTTTCACTAGATGAATAAAATGTCTAAAATGTCCTAATAATTGATTTTACTACCCAAACAGATACCCAACTAACATTTGATGATGATGTTGTGAAAACGAAAATACGCAGAAATTGGTCGATACGTACAAATTAACCCTATACTCAAATATCCAAGTAATTAACAAACGAAAGCACTATAATTCATTTTGGTATCAAGCAATTCTAAGTGTCACATAATGATAATACACACTAGAGAGGCGAGTCAATAATTTCAAAATCCTCACACACTGCAAATTTTAGGTCAAAGAATATAGAGTTGCGCTAGCAGTGGAAGCTACGAAACTAGTTTTTGCTACACTGTCAACTGGTGCACTCGAATTAGTATCCACTTTATTAATCATTTAATGTTTAAAAGACTTGCAGATTGCAGAGACAATTCATAAATGAAGCAGCATTGTACCATAACTAGCTACGACTTAGAAAATAGAGAAAAAGGACTAATGCCGTAATGGCAGGAGGCTGAAATACTATTGAGTGAGATCAATTGATGATTGGCCTGTGATTCTCGTACTCATTGATAAATAGACAAGCTTGAGACAACGAATATTCTCAGTTTGTGCCGTTTACCTTCCCCGGCTACACAATCACGAACTTGGACTAAACAACGTTATTCAGAAATTTAATGGCTTTTTAGAAAGAAAAAAAGTTAAGGTTTAGAGGAAGAAGATCACACACATGTGATTATGAACGGTTAAATCAGTAAGGATGGGGTTGGCATTTCATAAAATTTGGCTATTTAGTTACGTTTTTCGTTTGACCCGTGTTGACCTCATTTATGTCTATATCTTGCCCTCTTCAAATCCGTTATTTCCCTCCCAATAACAGGACTCCTCAAAAAAGCAAGATTTTGGTTGTGTGCCATTAAGACTAAAGATGTCGAAAGATCATGTGCATGAAATAGTTCATAACTTCGATATATATTTTCAAAATAATATAATATCTCAGTTAATTACTACATTAAACAAAAATGATTATATTTGGTAAACAAAATTTGAAGCATATAAATGAAAATATTCTCATCTAATTTCATCTGAAACCCTAAACTAAACCCTTAAGAAATGGCTGCTGCATTTTCTTCAACTTTTCTACTTTGCGTTGCAGCAATCCTGTTATGTTTCATCAATCCTTGTGCATCAAGGCCATATAAAACTGATGCAACTTCTGAAGATATCCACAAAATATGTACATTACCCGGTGTTGATGATGTCAACTTTTGTGCAGATTACTTCAATAAGCATCCAGAAACACCTAGAGTCAACATGGAAGGACTTACTCACATGACGATCTTTGATATATTGAACGAAATCCCACAATTTCTTCGTCAGATCGGTGAACGTAAATATGACGAAAAGAACGAAGAAGTGAAAGCGGCTCTAGAACGATGTGAAATAGTTTACCAAGTTAGTTTGGATACATATATTGAAGCAGAAAAGGCTTTGTCTTTGAGGATATGGCATGATATTGTTTGGTATGAATGGAAAGTAGAAGATCTCCCTGGAAGATGCAAGACGGAGTTAGCCGGTGAAACCTCGAATCCTCCATTCACTGAGGAAAATGACCATTTGATTAAGCTTCATAAAATTGCTTTGGCTACTTCAAGGACACTTGAAACTGAGAAAAATCAAGAAAAGAAGAAGGAAAAGAAGCAGCAATAATAAATAGGTGGTCGTTTAACTTGAGATCATATATTCATAGTTTATTTCAAATTTTCAGTGTGATTTTTTTTTTAGTTCAAATTATAACTACGATAACATTTTTTTGGATTTTTATTAAGGAGGAATTTTCATTTACTGGAGTATGTCTTTATTTGATTTTGCTGTAGCATTTGTCGGATTAGTCTGCAATTTAGTATAAGATTCTCTTAACTAGTTTTGTAGCAGAAAACTGGCCTTATGCCCAAAAACCTTTGTCCCAATTGATTAAAGTTGTTTTTGAAAAAACACAAAATTGGTTAAAAAGATCAAAATCAACAATTCCTGGATGAAAAGGACATTTAGATTTTGATACTGTTTAAATGGACAAAAATGTAAAGGATGTAAACAGTTTCATCCTGCCCATTTTCAAATACTTTTTCTTATTTTTAATTTATATCAGGATGAATCCAGTTTCATTTTTGGTATTTTTTAAGTTGAAGTCATGATGAATCCAGTTTCATCCTTGCTATTTTTTTGGTATCCATTTCACCCGTACTAATTTTTAGTCATCCATTTTAACCATGTTTTAAAAACATTTGGATAAATGACCCATTTTCCGTTGAAAAAACCCTAACAACCTTGTAGACATCAGCCAAAGGATGGTAACCAAATCCTTGGCATCATTTATGCTGGGCATCGTACATATGGTGTTGGAATCTCCAGAAGTTGCAGCATTGGTAGTAAACATTGAAGCACAGGATTAACTACAAAACAGAAGAAGATTGCTGCTGTAAAAGGTTGAAAAATAGCAGAATAATAAGCAGCCATTTCTTAAGTTTTAGTTAGGGTTTAGCAAAAATTATTTTGAGTTGAATTTCTGAAATGGTAAAGCTTAGTCGCTTAAAGTTGATAAATACTTGTTCTGTAACAACTTGTATGACAATACAATTTACAGTATCAGGTACTGGTGAAAGCAGTATAAGATCCCTTGCCTAATTCTACATGCATCATTGTGCAGCAATACAATAATCATGGTGGAGGCGCTGAAATCAGTTGGAGTCGATCCCAAAGGTCGTAGAAGAATCTTTGTTGCATTCTCTGTACTTCTTTATTCTTTTTCTTTTTTGTTGTTAGGGTAGCGTGTAGGTTTTAATCTTCAGCAGGATAGACTAATTAAGGTGCCTACTATCACACAGAACTGCAGAAGACTTTCTATTCGGCTTTTGTTATATGGTTCGTCGTCTCTCTACATTCGCATGGCTTTTCTATTCGGCTTTTCTTACTAAGCTGGAGAAACTAACATGCAGTACCAGTGCAAGGGATATAAGTGATTGCAAGCCAGTTTGGTCATTCCTAACTTCATCAGTAAGCAATGTCTGCTATGAATGTGATCGCGCGCATTATATTCTTTTCATGGACTTTTCTCCTAATGCTTCCAGCGAAAGAAGAGTACTCCCAAAGCTTTGTTGTTGTTTTTTTTTCCTTTTTTTTTTTTTTTAATTTAAAAGGTTAAAATTTTATTAATAAGTAAAAAAGAGATACAAGAAAGGAATGCTCCAAACAGTGCAGCAACAAGAGCAACAAGAGAGGTTACAAAAAACCATGCTCAAAGCTAAAGAAAGAAAAACTAAGTAAGCAAATCCTAAGCCATCGGCAGCCATGAAAACATTCACAAACACACTAGAAGAACACCCTAGTACTTCTTCTTGACAGGGGTTCTTTTTCCACGCCCCAATTTCTCATTGCTTGTAACTCCAATACTCCATTACAAGCAAGCTTGGCAATTTCCTTTACAGATTTTGTAGATCTGTGCCTATCTACGATACCTTCAAGAATGTTCTCCACTGCATTTCCTTTTCCTCCTTGAGAAACCCCGAGAAGGTTACTAAAATTCTTAAGCTTTTTTAAAGCTTTGTTAAGCTTGTAGTTCTTGAATTATAGCAGAAGCGAACACCGCAAAACCAAAGTACTTTGCCTTCAGTGCTTTCTCTGCTCTAAACAACATTGTGGTCTTCCATGCATCCAGTCGGGTCATGCTTCCAAATTCCTTGACAGCATCAGTAAATTTTCCAACATCTTCCTTCTCCGTTGCAGCAGCCAAATCAATTAAAAGGTTGCACTCTTGAGTTCCTGTAAAAGTCGGATCGAGATCCTGATATTTCTCCAGTGCATTGTTAAGTGCGACATCACCATCTTTACAAAGTTGGCAAAGTCCAGCGCTGAGTAGGTATGTTTTCACACTGTACTTCAGAAGATTATCCTTCAGACACTGTCTTGCTATCTCTTCGTATATCTGAATTGCCTTCCGATATTGCTTCTGTTTGGCAGCAAATTCTGCAACTTTCTGCTTGCACTCGTGTGCTGAAACGTTCATCTTCATCACCTCTTCGCTTTGGAAAAGGTCAGCTGCACGTTCAAAATAAGCAATAGCTTGGTCTACATTTTGTTGAGCCTCACATAACTCTCCAAGTTCTTGGCAGCACCGAGCGGCCATGTTAAAGCTTCGGATCTCCATGAATTGATTCATTGCCTTCTCCAAGCATGATATCGCTTCGTTTGGACAAATCCTAATATTTTTATACGCATTTGCAGCATCGACATATGTTGAAGCAGCTTCATGCATTCTCTCCAACTTCAGATGGCAACCAGCCAATTTGATGTATGCATCTGCAGCTATATCCCATGCTTTGGCCTTTAGGAAATAATTGGCAGATTCGTCATATATATCAGCGGCATCTTCATATTGAGACTTAGAAGAGAATACAGCCCAGGAGCCATTAGTCTTTTCTTGAGGTTTATTGAATAAAGTTTCTCCTAATTTTGCAGCTCGATCACCCATGTCTTACAACCTTTAATCTTCACTGCACAGATATTGTAAGGGAAGTAGTTACGAATCTAATTCTATTGCCTACTTATATATAATTTTTTTTTTAGCCTTCCAAATATATGTGAAACTCAAAATAAGAGAGCTATACCAAGTCTAGCTATATTTCCTAAAATGGGAGATGTCATCAAAAGCAGCTCGATCGCGATCAGCTGTTGTTTAGAATTTCCTTAAATTCGTTCACTTTTTTGAAGTCCTTGTTGTTGAGATCTCCTTGTCTTTTACAGATTTTTGATTATTTTTTAAATATTTTTTTAAGAGCTTGCTTCTGCCTACTTCTCACGTGGAGAAAAACGGTGTAACTGGTTGTACTTTGAGCCGGGTGCACATACCCTACCCATACCCGCCAATCCTACCCTACCCGCCAGTGTTTTAACCGTATCCTATCCTACCCATTATTTGGCGGGTAGGGTGATGGTTAGAGATTTCTTATCCGCTGTTAAATGGGTAGGATAACGGGTAAAGCACGAAATTATCTTACCCTACCCGCCTACCCGCCTAATATTGAAAAGACAAAATAACCCTTCCATTGTTTTTTTCTCCTGCCCATGTTTTCGTTATTTTAAAACTTACCAAGGGCAAACTAGAAACTTGATTTTTCATACCTATCTGGCTACTCTTTTCTCTTCTTTCTTGTTCCCCTGAAATCGAACAAGATTATAACCCATCATCGCCTTTCCCAGTTCAAACCCTAGACCTTACTCCTCTCGAATTCATGTTCGTCTTTGAAGGTCTCGGTTAAAACCCTTTACTCGGTTGGTTCGTTTACACCCTAAGAATCTAATTCCGGCAAATCTGATGGAGAATTTTTGAATTGACGTCCAATCTTAGGTAATCCCATAATAATCACATAATTCATATTTTTTTTCAATAATCTGAATGGGTTTTTCTTTTTATATCTGAAAATCACATAATTCATTATTTTTTTCAATAATCTGAATGGGTTTTTCTTTTTATATCTGAAGTATGTTGTATTTCTTGGTGGTTCATTTGTATTTGAAGAAATTATTTGAAATCAGTCGAGTAACATGATTGCCATTGTGAGAAATTAACAAGCATATTAACTGATTGATGAAATTTCTCATAGGAATTTAATTTGTTCTACATGGAGGATGAGTTTTAATGGGATGATATTGATGAGTTTCAGAGGAAAATCTTAATGAGATTTATCAATTAATTTGGGGGTCGAAAATTTCTCCTTTGTTACTGCATCTGAAAAGATTTTAGGGAAACATATATATTGAGCTCTACTTTAATTTTGAAAAACTGGTGTTATTAGCACCATTAGTGTGTTTTATGACTTATATTTTTCATCAACCAAATCTGCTGCTGATAGTTCTTTTGCTAATGAAAGTCACTAGTGAGTCAATATGGGAGGTGAAATCTCCCTGAAGATTCAATATTTCAGCCAAGTTGTTGCATATTATTGCAGATTTAACACCTTTCAGTCACATTATTCATTTGTGGTGCTCTACAACTTGCACCGGAAGTTTAAATTTCTCGTAAAATTTACAATTTCATTTAAGTTGTGGCCTGTTATTATAACTTTAGCACCTTGAAGTCACATTATCACTCTTGATTTCATTTGCCATGCTTTCTGTGTCTCATCTATGCTGCAACTTATGCCGGAAGCTTAAACCTCTCTTAAGATTAACTAGTTCAGCTAATTTTATTGCCTTGTAATTGCAGCTTTAGCAGCACCTTACAGTCACAATATCAACCATAAGTATCCTCATAATTCATTGGTTGCTTTTATATGCACTGTGCCAGGCTATGAGTATGAACAGACTATCATGAAACGGGTTCCTCATTTGTATGTCAATAACAATGATTACGTTTGCTGTTATTATACCGATCCTGAAATGAAAGAAAACGACGGCCAGAGTAGTAATTCTACAGGGAAGGAGAATGCAGATCCAACTCGGGTAAAAGCTGCAGCTGCAAAGATTTTTGTGTTGTCAAAGGGAAAGCAAAAGTTTTTTGAGGCTCATGGGTTAGAGCAGTGGTGGAAAGATGATTTGGAGCTTCAGCTGGCTCTCAACAACAGTAAGCTCATAGATAGACAGCTCAAGTCTTTGTATTCAATACCGAACCTGCACCGCCTCAGTGGAAGGCTCTATAATAGGTCTGTGCTTCCTTTGTCATTGTTTACCTTGCAATTGTTTTGCAATTACTGTAAGCTGCATCTGTGAATTATTTTATTTTTTGTCGAATGAACTTGTTTTTACAATGTAGCATATATTCATAATAAAGAAATTTACTAAGTGGTGTGTGTCCACAGAGAGTCCTTATATAACAAGTGTGTCCTGTGTTAAATGCGCAGTCATGCTAAGTATTTATGAGGTTCTGTGCTTCTTAGAGTTTATATTTGGGATTCTTGATCATTTTCGGGTAAGCTGGTAGAATTTAGTCATATGTTCTGCAAGACTTGGGAGCCTAACAATGGGGAACTTAGTTCATTTCTTTTTTGTTTCTGCAAATCATTTGATTTCTGTATTTTACAGAAGAAATAATCAAAGAAAGTTATTGTTGTGATTTAGAAAATAGAATTTAGAATTCCAACAGTAGGCTCTAACAAGAGAATAATAGCGCGTGCAGCTGCATACGGCATATAGGTTCATAATGATAGCTTTTGTTAATTTTTCTTTGGCTTATAAAGTCTAGCCCACATGTGCTTACTTCTATTTTTGTAACCCATTTCATGATATCCTCGCAAGTTTAGCTGCTTGGTTAGGCTTAGGCATGTGACTCTTGCTTGAATCAGGTCATACATATATTTTAACGATAAAAACCCCAACAATCACATTTTATAAGCTTTGTTCACGCGTGATTCCATCAAATGTGTAACTTAAAATAGAAGTATTTAAATAAGCACATTTTGGCTTATAAGCTTTCTGGGTGTCTACTTCCAAGTACAGGTATATATTTTATCCATTGAGAAACTACTGCACTATATAGGGATGTATTCTGTCACTTATTGGATTAATCATTGGTGTTAAAAAAATTTGTAGGATGATTTTCTTGATTGTTTTGGTGCTCATCGAAGAGTTTTGGTTAGACATAATCTTTGTAAGAGAGGTCTCAACATCACGGAGCACTTGAGCATTTGTTTTTGGAGTGTTCTCTTATCAAGAACATTTGGGATAAACTGTCTAGCCAATGGGGTTATGATATCCCTTGTGCCCAGATTGATTTAGAGTGGATATGTAAAAGTAGTTCATCCTCTCAAGCTATGCAGGGTCCTCCTTACGGAATAGTGCCCTTTTTACTTTGGAAAATATGGAATACGCGGAATGCTTTAGTTAACCGTTTTTCCCTGGTTTTTTGTTAACACTCTCAAGGAAATACATGCTTTAGTTAACCGTTTTCAGCATATCACCTTCTGCCAGAGCTACCGGGAAGGTAATTTTGTAGCTGATAAACTAGCTAAGCATGCTGTCTCTGTTAGTATGGATTAAAGTTGGTTTATGGAATTTAGTTACTAAAATGTTTGTTTCCAGGAGAACTACGGGAAGGTCAATCCAGCTTGTGTTGCAAAAATAAAGGCACTTTATGATGAATTGAATCTTAAGGTTTGAAATCTATCTTATCTCCGGTTTTCATTGGGCAGACCTAACTTTATTTATCATATTCCAGTGTCATGTCAAAATTTGATTCCATTGTTGACATTTGAAAATTAGCTAGTGTTCATGTGTTTATTCAATCTATCTGGTTAAACCATGTCTTTGCTACATCGTGCAATGCTACTGAAATATCAGGGTATATAACAATACAGAAAGAAAAGAACTATTGGTGTTCTTTCTGCTGAGATTGATTATGTCTTAATCTTATCTGCAATTATATGATTCAACTAGAATCCATCGGTTTTCTTTTGCTTGTACCAATTCAAATATTTTCTGAACATTTTTGTCATTTGGTTACTTGTTAGGCTGTTTTTGAGGAGTACGAAAGCACTAGCCACAAGAAGCTAATTTCTTCGATCGAAGAGCATCCAAGCAAAGCAGTACAAGCAGTGTTAAAATCTTTCTTGGGGAAGATATATAAGAGGAAGAAATAGAGGAGTAAAGAAACCATGAAGATAGAAAGGAACCTGGAGAATTGGTTGTAGAATTGAATTTCCAAATCATTGCTATAATTTTTTTATTTTCCTTCTGTGGATTTGATTTTTCTTCTTTATCCTTCATGTCGCGGTGATGAACAATATTGTCGGTATCCTATAATAGGGGTACACAGAAAGTCCAGTATATAGAAAACTAAAAAAAAAAAAAAAACGGTTATACCCGCCACCCTATCCTACCCGACCCGCCAATTAATGGGTCGGGTAGGATCTTACCCGTTTAATGACGGGTAGGGTGGCGGGTAAATTTTTTACCACACCCGCCAGTCAGCGGGTAGGGTGGCGAAATAGGCCATATCCTACCCACCCTACCCGTTGTGCAGCCCTACTTTGAGGACACTTTACTACAAAAAAAATAAAATAAAAGAAGGCTTGCGAATCTAATCCTATTAACAGCTTATATATAAAACATTTCGTCCACAACAGGCAAGTATTTCTAAATTTGCGAGTACTTCTAATAATTGTGACTGTGAGAGTACCCGTCCCTAAGAAAAGAACGAAACAAAAAAATTCCTAAAATTCGTTTACTTTCTTGAGGTCTTCTTCGCTGATATTTCCTTTTCTTTTACAGATTTTTTGTTTTTGTTTGTTTTTTAAGAGACTGCTTTTTGCCTAATTGCCCAATTGTCGTGAAGAAAATCACCAATTAGTTGCATGCCACTGAGCAGTTTTTGATGGGCTTTAGGGATGGCCGGCCTTGTAGCGCATTGCAACATCAAAAAACTAGGCAAGTAGCTAATTTATGTGAAACTTGTGAATGGATATGCTAGCGGCTTGCGCGACCGCGCATAACTCCATGTAGGAATTACTGTTTAATCCAGTTTTCGATGACCCAGTTAATGGCTAGTCCACCCGTGAAAAACATTTACTCCCTAGTCCAAAAACATGTTTTTGGACTAGATTATTTACTCGTTAGTCCAAAAACTTTGTGAAGATTATAAAGTTTGTTTTCTAAATGCCTAATACACCCTTCCAAATCTAATTAGGATCAACACATGTAAATGTTACTAGTAGTATGTTACTACATACTAGTAGTATCAATACGGTGATACTACATCTTAATATGTACTGTACTAGTAGTAACAAAAATATGTTACTAGTAAATTAGGTAACTACTTTACTATACTAGTAGTAATATATGTACTAGTTTACTAGTATACTAGTACACTAGTAGTAATATGTAGTACTAATATTAATATGTAGTATACTAGTAAACTAGTATAGTAGTAGTAATATGTAGTACTAATATTAATATGTAGTAAACTAGTATATACTAGTAGTAATATGTAGTACTAATATTAATATGTTGTATGTATACTGGTATAACATAATAGTATTAATAGGTAGTATCAATACATAACTTAACAATATTGATATGTAGTACAATACATATTGATACTACATATTAATATGTAGTATCAATACATAACATTTATTTATATGTAGTACATAAGATATTGATACTACATATTGATATGTAGTGTCCATATGTAGATACTACATATTGATATGTAATATCAATACATAACATAACAGTATTTATATGTAGTATCAATACATAACATAAGAGTATTTATATGTAGTAACATATGTTAATGTTACTAGTAACATACTAGTAGTATACTAGTATACTAGTAGTATATGTTAGGGTTATAGTAGTATTTATAGTAGTATACTATAAATACTAGTAGTATACATAACATAACAGTATTTATAGTAGTAACTAGTATACTAGTACTACTAGTACTATACTAGTAAAATATATATGTTACTAATAACAAATATAGTATGTAGTAATATACGTAGTAACATACATAGTGTTATATTTTAGGGTTAGTAGAGTAATTTTACTCTTTTCGAAACTTTTTTGGATTGACGAGTAAATATATTTTCTCGTTGGACTAGCCATTAACCCGGGTCGGGTTTAGTGGACTAAAAAGGAAATTTCTCTAACTCCATTATAAGCTAGCGGGTTAGCAGCAGTTGGATCGTCTGAGATCGTGTTTTGAAACTTCTTACTAAGCCAGTCACTTAGACTCGCTCTTGGCTCTCACTCGAGTTTCTCAAATGAAAAACAATGGTTTCCTAAGTATAAGCTATCTAATTAAATCGACTAGGAAGAAAAGTCTCGAAATTAAAATTAGAGAATATCTAACTGACAAGGTAACAATACTCTAGAGACCGACTTCCAATCTTAACTGTTTTTTACAGACTATTTTTTGACTAACCAACTATTTATCTAAGCAACCGACTGTCTAGACCAACCTAGACCACGAACAAGGGTGTGTGGACTTGGAGGCTCAACCCCGACAATGGATGATTTATATCTGATGTACATTCCGACAACTTTATATTCGCCGGCAGAATAATTGTAACGCAGAATAATTGTAACCAAATCTACTAATAAAAGCATAAACAAAATTAGGATAACAAATGCGATGATGGTCATTCTCAATTGATATGTATTTTGAAATATTAACATATCTCAGGTGATAGGATTAATTACAGACATAAACAGGATCATACGTTCGCGAAGTCATATGACTGATCGAGAAACAAATCAAACCATTACATGAACCAACCATCTGGGGCCAAACAGTGTCGGACGCATAAACCCACTCAATTTTGATTTCCAAGTGCTAATTAGTTAGATAATTTAGTTTTTGACCCCTCTCGTTTAAATATTAGTGTTTGACCCCTGGTCAAAAAGTTTTTACGTCCGCCACTGGGGCCAAGACTCAAGAGTCAGGTAGAGTAGAATGATTATCAAACTTGGCAAGTGTCTTATAGGAGTAGCATCCACGCACATCAGTATCATCATAATGGTAGAGTTGATGATCTTCTCCTATATATATCTCTTCGTTTCCACCGAAAATTGTCAAACAGGAGATTTCATTTAGTATTGCTCGGTAGATTACGGCATGGCTTACAAACTAATTTGCAGTTGATGATGGATTGTTGACGTAAGGACAATAATATACCTGTAAAATGGTATTTTGGGGTAGTTTATCCATCTTATTCGTTCCACACAAAAATAAAAATCACACAATTAGAGAAGGCTTTACCGAATCTAACTCTTGTTGACAACTTATTTAAACAAATTTTAGCCTTCCTGATTGAACTCAAAATAATTAGCTAGGTTTCCAAAAAAGGACAGAGGGTGTTAAGAATACTGCAGATGACTCTCCTAAAGACTCTCAACAAGCAGCACTCTGAGCTAGTATTACGCTAGAGTCCACAACCACTCTTTACGGCATACCTAGTCTTTAGAATCTGTTATATTATGAAACAAATCTGTAACAAATTGTCGTATGCCTTTGAGTATAAATAAATCTTCTTTCTGCACATATCAACTGTGGAAGCATTCACCCTAATTATCTTTGTCTAACTTGGTATCAGCCTGATCCAAGCCATCTTCCGCAAAAATACCCAAAATCAAAAACCAGAAAAAAAAAAAAAAAAAACCCCTAAAATATCATGGCAGATACAACAAATACTCTTCGTCAGGTACAAATCCATCATCTAGTTACCTTGAAACATACTGAAACTAATCATCTCCTGTGGAAAGCTCAATTCAAACCCATCTTAAAATGGTATGACCTCACTGGATTTGTTGATGGAACCAAACCCAAACCAGCAAGAACTTTACCTGAAAGTGAAGCTATAAATCCCGAGTTCACAGCTTACGAACATCAAGACTCTCTGATTGTTGGATGGTTGAATTCAACTTTAACCCCAGATGTTTTCAGTAATGTAGCAAGTCTTACCACTGCAAAAGAAGTTTGGGATAAACTGGAATCTGAATATGCACCAAAAACCTTTCATCATCAGATGAATCTGAAGAAACAGCTCCACAGCATGTCAAAAGGTAACAAGACTCTTAAATCCTACTTGAATGAAGCTAAATCTTTGTTTGCTCAGTTGGCAGAGTCTGGATGCGCTGTTTCTGCTGATGAAAAAAAGCAGGCCATCAGCAATGGACTTAACCAAAGTTATGATACAATTGTCACTGCGTTAAGTACAGTCAAAGGAATGGATATCGACACTTTCTACTCTCATCTTGTCACTTTTTACATGAGAATATAACAACAACTATCATCGTTGCAGACCCCAGTTGCCAATGTTGCTGTTACCAACTCGGCGTCATCAAGCAGAGGAGATCCAAGAAGGTTCAACAATCAAAATAGGGGTCCATATCAAAACAACAACAACAACAACAACCAATCAAATCATCGTCAACAGCAGCCTCAAAGAAATACCCAGTTTGTTGAAAAGTGCCAGATTTGTAAGAAGAAGGGACATCTTGGAGATAGATGCTGGTTTCGTTATGACAAGCCAACCAACAACAATCAGCGTGCACCCGCAGCCTACATCGCTTTACCTGGCGGGCATATGGACAATCAATGTGTGACAGACACAGGCGCCACTCATCATCTTACAGCTGATATGCGAAATTTGACAATACCCCATGAATACAATGGTACTGAACAGGTTCATGTCGGAAATGGTAATGCACTGGATATTTCTAATGTTGGTAATACATCTTTCACCATTAATTCAAGATATTATGCACTGAAAAATATTTATCATGTCCCTAAAATCAAAACTAATATGTTATCAGTCTCACAATTTTGTAAAGAAAATGATGTCTATTTTGAATTTCATACTGGATTTTTTGTTGTAAAGGACAAGCGCACGGGGATAATGCTGCTGAGAGGGTTCAATAAGAATGGGTTGTATGTTTTTGATGGAGTTAATTTGCTAGAGCGTCTAATAAAACCGCAGGCAATGGTCTCCTCATCTCTTCCTATATGGCACCAACGATTAGGACATCCAATGCTGAGTACTGTTTCCAAGATATGTCATCAGTTTTCTCTTCCCGTAAAAAATAAAAAATAAAAAATTTGAGTTTTGTCACTCTTGCCATGTGAGTAAAAGCAAGAAGTTGTCTTTTTCACTTCGTAGCACTGTTTATGATAAGTCGTTGAGCTTGATTGTCTCAGACATTTGGGTCTCTCCCTCTTTATCAAGAACTGGTTTTAGGTATTATATATTATTTATGGATGTCTTCTCTCACTATACATGGATTTTTCCTCTTGTCCAAAGATCAGATGCATTACACACTTTCATTCTCTTCCGCAAACAAATTGAAAATCTCACAGATCATAAAATAAAAGTTTTCCAATCTGATAATGCACTGGAATATAAAAAGTTCACTTCCCATCTCAATGAGTCAGGCATCCAACATCGTTTTTCATGCCCTCAAACGTCTCCTCAAAACGGTTTAGTAGAGCGTCATATCAGACACGTCAAAGAGTCTGGTTTAGCTATACTTTTCCATGCACATATGCCTAGATCATTTTGGGAAGATACCTTTGTTACTGCTTGTTATCTTATAAACAGGCTACCAAAATCTAGCTCAGAAACGAAAAGTCCATTGCAACAATTTACCAAATTACTCCTTCTTGAAATTCATTGGCTGCTTAGCTTATCCTTGTTTGAGACAATATAACAGTGATAAGCTTGAACCCAGGTCACTGCCTTGCATCTTCATTGGTTATAGTAATGCACACAAAGGTTACATGTGTTTTCATAGAGATCCAAATAGAATATATATTTCTAGGCATGTTCGGTTTGAAGAAAACTCGTTCCCATTCTTATCTCTCAAGCAGCAATCTCCGGTGTCAAATCCAGGTATTGTACCTTCTAGCACAAGTGTTTTCTTTAAGCAACCATTTCGAAGCTGTCGTGTGCCTGTAATTCAGGGTGCTAGTACACTACAATCTGATGTTCAGCACAGTTCAGAGAATGTCAATCTTCCAGCAGCAACTTTTGACACTGCTTCTATGCCGGCTTCTGCATCATCAATCGCACCTGACATAAGCCCTGCAAATTCAGCTGCAACAAATGCCTCCAGCGTACAAAATTCAGCAGTTGCTGTGCCTGAGGAAGTACAAAGTGGAAGAACGACACATCCCATGGTAACAAGGGCAAAAGATGGTATTCACAAGCCCATTCAGAAACTGTGCCTAACAACGTCAAAACATTCTTTACCAGATGCTGATTTTATGGAGCCAACGTGCTTTTCAGCTGCAAGAAAAATTCCGGAGTGGAGAGATGCGATGGATGTTCAAATCAATGCCCTGATTCGAAATGGAACATACTCTCTTGTCAAATATGAAAAGGGAATGAATGTGGTAGGCTCGAAATGGGTGTATAGGGTTAAGCAGAACCCAGATAGCACTATAGAACGCAGAAAAGCGTGTTTAGTCGCAAAGGGATACAACCAACAACAGGGGATCGACTTTGGTGAAACCTTTTCACCAGTTGTCAAGCCGTGTACTATCCGTATGGTGTTGTTTATTGCTGTGATGAACCAATGGGAAATCAAGCAATTAGATGTGGAGAATGCATTTTTGCATGGTGAATTAGATGAAGATGTCTATATGCAGCAGCCTCAGGGATATGTGGATGAAAACTATCCAAACAATGTGTGCAAACTGCACAAATCACTCTATGTCCTTAAACAGACGCCTAAAGCATGGTTTTCGAAGCTGAGTACCTATTTAGTTCAACTGGGGTTCAAGGGTTCTGTTTCTGATAGTTCTCTCTTTATTCGTCAAACTCCAAACTCAATTTTATATGTTCTGGTGTACGTCGATGATATTATTGTCACCGGCTCACGGACAGCTGAAATCTCTTAGTTGATTACAGATCTTAGTGTTGTGTTTGCGTTGAAAGATTTGGGTGATCTTTCTTTCTTTTTGGGAATAGAAGTGCTCAGGCAAGGTAAGGAGTTGATACTCACTCAACGTAAGTATATAACAGATCTTCTGAAGAAGACGAAGCTTGATGGGGTAAAACCAGTCAACACACCTTTGGCGGAAAATGTGAAGATTCAGAAGCTCGGCACCAGAAAGTTTGACGATGCCACCCTATATCGCAGTGTTGTGGGTGCGCTGCAGTATCTGCATCTGACAAGACCTGACATCTCTGTAGCCGTTAATAAGGTATGCCAATATATGCATGATCCTTATGAAGAGCATTGGGAACTTGTAAAGAGAATCATCCGGTATCTCAAGAGTACTACCGATTATGGTCTTCATTTACGCCCATCCAAAGATTTTACTTTACAGGCCTACTCTGATGCTGATTGGGATGGAAGTTTGGATGATAGACGATTGACAAGCGTCTATTGTATTTACTTTGGAGGTAACTTAATTTCATGGAGTGCAAGGAAGCAGAAAACAGTGTCAAAGTCAAGTACTGAGGCGGAATATCGTGGAGTTGCAATTACCACGTCAGAGATTATATGGATTCAATCACTCCTACAAGAGCTTGGTATTACAGCTTCACCACCGATACTTTGGTGTGATAATTTGGGGGCAACATACTTAACATCAAACCCGGTATTCCATGCTCGTACCAAGCACATTGAAATAGACTACCACTTTGTCCGTGAACGTGTTGCTGCAAATCTTCTTCATGTCAGGTTCATCAGCTCAAAAGACCAACTTGCGGACATATTTACTAAAGGACCACCAGCTCCAAGATTTCGATTTTACGCAACAAGTTGCAACTTCGCCAGCTACGGTACAACTTGAGGGGGAATGTTAAGAATACTGCAGATGACTCTCCTAAAGACTCTCAACAAGCAGCACTCTGAGCTAGTATTACGCTAGAGTCCACAGCCACTCTTTACGGCATACCTAGTCTTTAGAATCTGTTATATTATCAAACAAATCTGTAACAAATTGTCGTATGCCTTTGAGTATAAATAAATCTGCTTTCTGCACATATCAAGTGTGGAAGCATTCACCCTAATTATCTTTGTCTAACTAAGGGAATGGCCAAGAATAAGCTAAAACTGGAAATTTGGTTCTTTCTTGATCCACAGCAAGGAGCGTTTTTTTTCTTCATTTAAGAAATAGCTTTTGCCTACTTCCCATGGACAAAATCGGTGTGAATTGGCTGTGTGCCACTGAGTAGATTTTTGATGGCTTTCCTTGTGGGATGGCCAGCCATATAAGTACGCCTTGAAAACCAAGATTTGGTTGTCATTAAGACGAGCCATTAAGACCAAAATATGTCTAAAGATTATGTACATGAAATAGTTCATAACTTCTATATATATTTTTAAAATAATATAATGAGTCGTGCTGTCACGCGCGCATGCGCGTGACAGCTTATGTGAAGTCGCGCCTTGCAGCCGTCCGATATCAATCTTCCCCCTCGGATCTCACTTCCTATATATTTTATTAATTATGTATATATTTAATTGTTCGGGCACCCTTCTTTTTTCTAAATATTATGAGTGCACCCTCCCACGAAAATATTCTTCTTACTTCTTACTTCTTTCTCTCTAAATCAGCCTATTTCTACCCGTCTCTCTAGTCTGCAACGGACTCTGACACTTTTCTTTATAAACCTTTTAGACAATCATTGCCTTTTGTGTACAAGATTAAAATTCATATAATAGTAACGAGATTGAGTATATCACACTGTAAATGACAAAACTAAAACAAGATTAAAATTCATAAAAGTTGAGCTTTTGTGATTGGATTAAAAATTCAATTCAACCAGAGATTCACAAAAGAATGAGACAGTTTAACAAAAAGTAATGACTTATATAATACCAATAGTTTAAACGAATTGTAAAATGAACATAAAACTAAAGAGAAAATAGAATGAATTGTGGTCATCTGGTGTAGCTTTTCATGACTTCCGGCGTCATCTTCTCGACATCATTAATCTTTCCCTGTCAAAAGCAAATTAAAAATTAATATTAGAATACGTGCTGTAAGAAATTACGGCATTGAAACAAAATAGGTACACTTTCATTTAAGCAGATTAAGAATTCTACCTAATCATAATCAAGAGGATTAGCATTTAGATCAAAATAATTAAGTGGATGCGCTTGTGGATTGTCCTGCAAGTTGGTATCACAACTAATACTGCAATAAATGTAGAATACGATAATTAATCAGTTAAAGTGCATTGCTGATGGGATTTATCAATGTCCAATATATATAATTATTCATTAGAAGACATACTTGATATCGATGTTTCCTAGAACAAAATCCTTGGATCCGTTGTGAATGTTTGCATTTGTGGGATCGCTGCCACCCTCTATGGATACAAAGGAACGTTAAAAATGAAGTCATTTTTTTTTCTTTTTAGTTTGAAGTCATATACCGATAATTTGAACTATAAAAAAAAAGAATGAGAAAATGAACATTTACGTACTTGTTTTTTTATTTGCTTGTCGTTTTGAACTCTTTTTGGTCGATTTTTGCTTACTTGTCTCAGCTGCAATCTGCTCACTAAATGAATACACACAAATTTCATGTGAAACCAAAAGCAAACATTGCAGAGTCAAAAAAAAAATTGAAAAAAAATAACAAATGAAACGGCATAGATAATACGATACCTGTTAGACTCTTTTGATTTCTTTTTGTTTACTCGTTTATCGATAGAAGCTTTCATTCTACCAGGCGCCCCTTTAACTTTCACTATCGTTGGATCACGTATTGTCTTCTTTTGATTTACCGTCTTTTGTGAACATTCAACTCTCGTTCCTAAATTATCCAAAGCTTTTTCAACACCTTCATTTCTCACTCCCGAGTTATCCAAAGGCTGGTCTGCAGATTGAACCGATCCTTCTTTCAAAGCATCTTCTACTTCTTTCAGTGCTTTATTAAGAATTTTCTTGGTAACATTATACATTTCAATCGATGTAGAACCTTTAATGGCAATATTAACAGCTTCTTGACATAGGTTACTATATCGGAAGGTAGCAGTGTTGCGGCTGTTGTCTACAATTTCTTCACCTTGATCAAAAATTACAGATCCAGACTTTGCATCTATTGTCCACCTTTTTAATATATATTGATTTGGAAGACTTTGTATATTCACAACCGAAAAAATCTTTAGTATATGTCTACACAAGTACCCCGCAAACTCATATAATAAGCAGCTACATTTCACATTTTTATTAGCAGAATCATATAGGACTGTCCGTAACTTATTTTCATACCCGAACCGCCATACATGATAAGTCAATTGTGTCCCATTTCTGTCAACTTCGTTTTGACAATAATGTAATGCTTGATTTAATTGTTCCTGGAACTTGCGAAAAACCTTCCTTGTGTAAATGAGTGATGCTTCTTCTTCGATATTCGTAAAGAATCTCAACAACGGTTTTTTGTACTTTGTTTCATATTCCTCATCATTTTCCGCTTCACGTCTAGAAATTATAGCCCTTTCGAATTGCTTAATGAACTCACACAGAGGCATGTCTCTTTTCATAAAATGATCAAAATATGCATTTATGCTTTCGCTGCGCTGTGTTGTGTACATATCAGCACAGAATACATCTCGAGTATAAACCGACGCCCACTTCTCCTTTTTCTTGTACAGGGTTGATAACCATTTGTTATCCTTTAATGCATACTTTTCAAGCATCAGTTCCCAACCGGATTCAAATTCTTCAATCGTCTCATTACCATATAAACACTTGTTGAAATCAGAAATAAAATTAGGAAATTTATTTATTGCATGAGATAAATGTTTACCTGCAAGTCTGCTTATATGCCACAAACAATAACGATGTCGCGTACCTGGCAATATATTTCTAATAGCTCCTGCTATACCCGATTCTTGATCAGTTAGAATAACCTTAGGTTGGTTACCATGCATTGCTTTCATCCATGTACTCAAAACCCAGTCGAATGATTCTTCAGACTCTGAATGTAGTAAAGCACCCCCAAATATTGTAGTCTGGTAATGATGATTGACTCCTACTATGGGAACAAAAGGCATGCCATATCTGTTTGTACAATAAGTAGGGTCAAAACATACAACATCTCCAAAGTGGTAATAATCCATCCGTGATCTAGCATCTCGCGGAAAAAAATTAGTCATCCGCCTTCAATCAAGTTGAATAGAATAAAAGAATGATGGATTATCTGCTTGTTGACGTTCAAAGTAGTCGAGTACGGCTTGCGCGTCTCCATTTTTGAGCTCTAATGTTCTTTTCGCTGTTAAATAATTTCTTACTTCCTTTATAGTAAACCCAACATTACGAACTCCACCAGCTCCAAGTGCCATATATCTCATTGAAAGATTTGTTTTTATTCCCGCAAGATGAAAATTGTGAATGACTTGTTCATAATCTACAGGAATCTTCCTCAACGATTTTATCATGTGCCTTTTGCTTGGAGAGACAAGGAGATGGTTGTGTTCTTCTACAACATGCGACACTATCCATATATTCTCTTTCTTTCTTATTATCATATGTGCTTTACACTCCGTTCTCGTAACAGTTTGCTTTCTTTTTAGCTCTTCAAATGGCTTAGATCTAGGATCACGTTTCCCTTGACACGCGCAACAAAAGGTACGCCCAATTACGATCTTATTTTCCTCAGTACTACTTCGTGATAAAGAAGTAGTATGTTTTCGGATGCTAAATCCCACCTTTCCTGCATAGCAATTGTAAAAGTCATATGCTTCATCTTGCGATTTAAATTCCCTTCCAACATACGGTCGATATTCATTTAATACATCATCAGTTGTGCCTGAATTATCAATATTTGTTGGCTTGCTGTTTGGATGCTCATTTTCTTCTTCCTCTATTATAACGTGTTCTTCTTCGACGAATTCCTCATATCCATTTTCTGTATAAAATTGAAAATACATATTAAATAATAATTTAGTCAATATTATGCGCCATTTAATACATATGCAATAACTAATTTATTGATGCAATGTTATGTTATGTTTTTTGTTTTGGGGGAAGAAAACTCCAGAAGTCACTTTTTATTTTTTTCTATTATAAAGCAATGAAAGTTAAAAACTAAAACGTACGTTTGTAATCTACAGAAGAAAAAAGAAAGAAAAGGGGAACTGGGGAAACTACCTTGTTCAACAGATTTGTCTCTTGTGGCGTCATGGTCAGAATTCGATTCATTATCATAGCGAAAATTGGAAGCTAAATCAGGTTCCATTACTTTTTCTTTTTCATGTGAGCGGAAACCCAGACAATTTTAGGGTTTATGGTTTGTAATTATAAAGTCTATGAGAGAGATTATAATATTGAGTATATACTTTAATAAAGTATTACTACTGGGAGGGTGCACTCATAATATTTAGAAAATAGAAGGGTGTTCACACAATTAAATATATACAGAATTAATAAAGTATATAGGAAGTGAGATCGGAGGGGGAGGATTGATATCGGACGGCTGCAAGGCGCGACTTCACATTAGCTGTCACGCGCATGCGCGCGTGACAGCACGACTCATAATATAATATCTCGGTTATTACTACATTAAACAAAAATGATTATATTTGGTAAACAGAATTTGAAGCATATAAATGAAATATTCTCAACTCTGAATTCATCTTACACCCTAAAAACTAAACCCTTAAGAAATGGCTACTGCATTTTCTTCAGCTTTTCTACTTTGCGCAGCAGCAATCCTGTTATAAATAGAAACTATCTTTCTCACCATCCAATGGAGAGAACGAGTGTTGAGTATCTGCTTTTCTTCTCCATCCATTACCTGGACCTGTCCCAATTGATTAAAGTTGTTTTGAAAAGATCGTAAAATCCTTGTAGACATCAGCCAAAGGATGGCAACCAAATCCTTGGCATCGCTTATGCTGGGCATCGTACATATGGTGTCGGAATCTCCAGAAGTAGCAGCATTAGTAATTAACATTGAAGCACAAGGATTAACTAAAAAGAAAACATCAAATGATTGCTGCTACAAAACGTTGAAAAATGGCAGAATAAGAAGCCATTTCGTAAGGTTCAGTTAGGGTTTAGCAAAAATTATTTTAAGTTGAATTTCTGAAATGGAAAAGCTTAGTCTCTGACAGTAACAATCAAACACCAATGATAAATGCTTGTTCAGTAACAACTTGTATGACAATACAATTTACAGTATCAGGTACTGATGAAAGTATATGATGCCTTGCCTAATTCTACAAGCATTACAGTATAAGAAGACATGAATCATGGAGGAGGATTACTTATCCTTCCTCTGCAAACTCTTAGTTAATTTGTATCTTATGATTGTCAATTCCAAGCCAAATAAATTGAGGGAAAAAGGTAAAATAGTTCAATCACTTTGAAACCAGGTTATGACATGTTTTGTCACAAGGGTATGGGCAATCAATCGCCTTTACTTTCACACGATCAAAATACCAGTCTCCAACAGATTGTGCGACACCCTGCATTACGGATACAGAATTACAGTGAGCCAGCATCCTATGATTCATGTTCTCAAAGTAAACGCATGATTTAAAAAGGTGTTACGTACTATTATGTTGTTGTGTAGTTGTATTATAATATTAACAAAAAAAGTAGCTAGGCTTGGCATATATACCCTGTTTTTGATAAGGGGAGAATCATCGGCGAACCAAATATCCTGTATCTCACTTTGGCAATGAGCATAACATGAATTTATGAATACTCCATTTTTCTTCTTCCTTGAGAACTGGTCTACAGCAGTGAGCATTTGATGCCTGAAGCCTGATTCATAGTAGAAGTACTGCAAGCATTAGCTGAAAGTCATACTTGATTTGTTTTTTGAACCCATTACATTTGAAATGATGTCCAATGTTCTTAAAGGGAAAATAACCTTGAAGGAATTGGATCTGTGATTCACTGCAATTTGCAATATTCAATTTACACTGTTTCCAGAGACCTTTAGGGTCAACTGATGAAGGTGCTAAACTAGCTCGGACCTGAAAAGAAACTTATCAAATAAGGTTATAGACGATGATGTCACACAGCATCAATATACATGTTGGGTCTTGGGATAGATGAATTTTTTAAGAGGAATCAAGTATATTTACCTGCCATGCATCATAGGCAGCATTCAGTAGAAATAGTGGGGTTGATATGTTGTTAATCAAGTTTTGAGGAAAGAAGCACTGGTAAAATATAAGAGAGCTAACGTGAGACAGAATGAGAGAACGAGAAGGCCAGTAATATTAAGATCTTCTATACAACGCATTTTACGCATTTACATCAATTAAAGATTGAAAATCTTACCGAAGTTGGGTCAGCACACTTTTGAGGCAAGTTCTTTTCCACCCCCTAAGAATTAATACAAGTTCCATAAGCATAAATAGCATATCAAATGAGTAAGCAAGCACATCTATTGACAATATGGTCTAAAATCACTAATTTTCTTGCGCATATGGTGTTAATATTAAACACAAGTACCTGTAAGCTAACCACATCTTCATACATATCTCTTAGAGTTCGACCGCCAGAGACATCAATCCTGTTGTACAAGAAAGTCCAGAAGGAAAAGCCTTAGGAAAAAATCAAATTGACTAAAGTTTTTGTGAAGCCAGAAAATGTTGTAGTAGTTACGCGTCAAGGAAAAATCCAGCATCACTCAGACACTTGACTTTAACAGTTGATGGAAATAACTCCCGAAACTCATCGCAATGCAGAATGGATGCTAAACCCCCAGCAGAGCATCCAGAAAGAAGGGCCTGCAGTGAGTCCTAACAATGAGGGTTGGAGACAAGTGACAGGAAGGATATTGTTAAAGTTGAAGGTAAAACAGTAAACCTGGTCGGCATTAGACATCCCCTTGGACATCAACTCTTCCATCCCTGCTAACCAGATCCGCTGCCCTCGAAAATACAATTGATTGCCCTACAATATCGTAAGAGCAGAGGTGTTTACATTTCACAGTATGTGTTTACAATTGAACGGAAAGTTGGGAATAGGAATATACGCAGAAATAGGCCTGATCTGACCCCTCACTTTCATTCCTATGCCACTTTTTTTATTTCTTGCTAGACTAGGCAAGTTAAACGGTTTCCATCCAATTTAACCATCTCGGTCAATTTATCGCGTTGACTTGTCAATATCTCGCCAAAATATCATACGAGGAGATATCACAGATGTGGTAAGATTACCAAAATGTCCTTCACACGTGTGCATTTCTTTCCTCCCGAATTCATTCCCATCACATCTCATTCGTATCAAAACAAGAGTAAGAAATTTTCATTTCTCAGTTAAGCTGGTGGAGTTATTATTGACAGAAAGGGGATCTGAGCATCATTTTGAGCTGCCGCGGTTGAATTGAAATGGAGACGTCAACGATTGATCAAAGCAGCGATGATGAGAATGGATCTGTGGTGTTTTGGGGCTGAGATTCAAGCCAATTGCTTCAATTCTCTCAACAACAACGATTGAATTTGGGGGTTCTCATGTGGGGCATGTTCCTGATACCGGAGTGTCGTCGATTGAACTTTGGTGTTAGCTAATGGTGACTGTTGGGTAGTTCTGAGATGTAAATGAAGATGAAATCATGAAGAATTGGTAGAGCTAATCAATTGCTGAAAGTGGGTTAGAATCATTGAAGATATGGGTCCTGAATCTGCAGCAACATCAACAAATGGGTTCGGTTTTTGGTGGTGATTTAAAATCAATACATCATCTACAGAATATGAATTGGTTTGTTTATGGTCCGAAATTGATGTTCTGCGAATTAGAGGAGGGAGATGGGTTATGTGTGGTGTCCGTAGAGAAAGCTGAGACGTGAATGGGGGCTTCTACAACAATATCAGCAACAATGGAGTTGGGAGATTTCGACTGTGAACCAGATGGGGTCTAATCTGAAGTTCCTGAGACACTATAGGGATGATGTTGAGCTCGATCTGTAACGTTTTGGCGTTGAGATTCAAGCTAATTTGAGGACTCTTACTGTGCAAGAATAAATTGACAGCAGCGAAGGCAACATTATGTTGGCTGAATACTGAAATTGAGTTCTTGATCTCAATTGAGAAATGAAATTATAACAAGGGAGAAATTGATGGAAAAATTTGTAAGAAGAAGAAGCAACAATCTATTGATGTTTTGGGCTCAATTTGAGTTGGCTGATTGAATTTGCAGTGGTGATAGTTGGTTGAGTTGTTGCAGCTGGTAGAGATTGAAGACTGTATGTGTTGTCCCCATGAATCAATTTGGTTGTGTACCAAGGATTGGAAGTGCAGTCATAAATCCATTGTAGGAGTTGCTTCTCTTGAGCTTTGTTCGGGCGCAATACAAGGATGATATGTAGCCCATTTGAAGTCTCCAAGGTAAAGAAATACTGAAACTGTGTTGATACTTGATCATACGCATTTGACGTTCCCTACTGCATTTCTTCTTCATACTTTATGTTTTATTCATGCCAACCACTTGACTCAGCTCCACCCGTCGTATAGTTAAAGTAGAATAAAAATGATAGTTATATTTGAATAAGTGCAATTGTTTGAACAAATGCAATGGTTGCATGTGATCCGGGAGCAATATTTCAGTGATTGACACTTCTATGGCTCACTACTCTATTACTTTGCAGTGCAAATTGGAAAATAATGACTTTGAGTTGAACTGGATATAGGCAAGTGGCAGTAGTTGGTACTGCAAGCTTATCATTGCCATCAAATTTCCTGTGTGCATTCAAAGTCTGTCTTCGAGATTCAGCTAAATTGTGATGACGTATACAGGGTCAACACATCTGCTTGGGTCGAAATAACCGATTCAAAGTACTGTCTTGTCATTTTAAGTGCACCTAACGGTGCTAACTTTCCATCCATCACTTTTGGTCAAAATTTGCCTAGTCTAGCAATAAATAAAAAATGTGGCCTAGATTTGAAAAGCACCAAAAAAACAGGAGGAGTTTTATCATGCCATTTATCCTTTTCGAAGCAATTATAAATGTTCATATAGTACAATCAATACTTGACCAACCTCGTTTTGGCTATCCCCGGTAAATGATGCACCATCACAGTAACGAAGCTTGACTCTATTCCAATTGAAAAAATCTGCAAATGAAAAACAATCATTGCAGATAGATACCACAAAATAAAAGAAATATAATTGTGCACCTGCCGTATAGAAAAAGAGTTTACCAGGATTTTGCTCAGATTTGTTGCTCAAAATTCCTGTAAACGCAATTTTCTTTTCCATAAATTTTGATGAGCCACGACGCGTCGTTTTGCGATAAACACAATTTTTAATGGTATTGCACCAACCTCCTCCCTAGAACCAACGACATCCATAAAAAGTCTCCAAATCAAGAACCAATAATAAACCAACACAAACATATTCTACATACGTGTAATAAGTAGAGGCTGAACTAAGATTTATGGATATTGATTTGGTGGCATGTTGTTACGTATGTTTGTTCGACTCACCTCCAATTGGATGAGCCAACTGTTTGCCCCTGACCCAAATCCTCTGTCTAAATGGTAACCAGGAACAGTTCCATCTAAACAAACTACAAGAGAAAAATCACAAACAACAGATCATCATCACAAAACATGACGTCATGGAAATGAAAGAAAGAAAGAGATGTTACCAGCTCCTTTATCGGTAGCTCCTTGAATAAGTGTGAGATCAACCAATTTAGGATCAGATGAAGATGAAGTAGAAGGAAGTCCATCTCCATCAACATGAAAAATAGCTTCTTCTTGTGCAAACTTGAAACCCTCAAAGCCAGCTTCAACCGGCACCCAATTCTTACTAAAATCAACTAAACTAACAAAACCTAGAATCAAAGCCCACAAATTTAGTAGCCTCATTTTATTTTAAAATAAAATAGAATAAACTCCTCCTCCTTCACTAATACTTCCCTCCAGCGGTGTTTTAAAAAGCGTTCTAGCTCGCTCTGTGATTTGGTTTGATAAAAAAAACCATTACTGGACAGTGAAGAAGGAGGGAATTAAGCGGAAAGACACGGAACAAGGAAGGAGGCGGAGATATCTCTAAAAATTAAAATGAAATCGTTTTCAAATCTTTTCTAATTGAATCCGATTGGTCGAATGAATAATATTAAATAGGGTCATCATTTTCACTTTCTCTTGTTGGAAAAAACAACTAGTACCAGTTATCCTTCTACATTTGACCAACCCCTACTTTGGATTTCCATCCATTCTCCATTTTCACCATTAATCATCTGTCGGATATACATGCAAAAAGAAATCCCAAAAAAAGACATTAATTATCCTCGCATAATATTTTGACATTATTCCCACTTATAAATACTCGACTTTGTCCCCATTTTCGGTAATCCAAAAACTCAACCCGTCTTATGATTTTAGCTGTATCTAAATTAATGGCCACGATGATAGGATTGTTGTCAACAGTCGTATAGTGTCTAAAATCTATAGACATTAACCATCCCTGTTCCGCTTGTAATTTTTTAAGCATTGATGAATCCATGTGTTTACCTGATTGACCCCATTTGTAGTGAGACATGACAAGAGATATCATGGAATCGAGATTAATATATATTGATTGTGTGTTTATCAATGGAGCTCTACTCCTTTTATACAAGAGATACAAGCTTAACTAGAAAACAAATATATTACAGAATATCGAAGAAACAGAGAAACTAACATATACTGACGATATTCAGTATATCCTAGAGTAATGCAAAGAATATTCTTTACCCCCCATCAAACTCATAATGGTCTACAACACATATTGAGTTTGGAACTTAGAAACTGAAGTCGTTTAGAGGGAGGTGTTTTTGTGAACAAATATGCTATCTGTAATTCCGAAGGAGCATAATGCAGCCCAATGTTCCGTTCTTGTAATGATGTCTCACAAAGTGACAATCAATTTCAATGTGTTTTGTTCGTTCATGGAAGACATCATTGTGTGCAATGTGAACAGCGGCTTTGTTATTGCAAAATAATGGAGTAGGTTCCGAAAGTTGAACTCCCATATCACCGAGAAGCCAACGTAGCCACAGAATCTCTGATGTAGTATGAGCTAAAGCTCAATTTTCTTCCTCAGCACTTGAACGAGAAACAACATATTGTTTTTTACTACGCCAGGAAATTAAAGAATTACCAAGAAACATACAATATCCAGTAGTTGATCGATGATCAGTTACATCACCATCCCAATAAGAATCGGAATATGCCTTGAGTTTTAAATCATATGTATAAAAAAAGTGTAGCCCCTAATTAATATAACGTACCTTTGAGATAACGCGGGATTCGAAGAAAAACTGTATAATGTGTCGAGCGTGGAGCTGACATAAATTGACTCACAATATGCACTGCATGATTTTGAAACCATGAGTATAAGTTACTACAAAATCTAGTAGTTTGGCTTGATTTTAGGACACTTAAGATATTGAACTGAATTTTGGATTCTTCTCATGAAATTTAGTCCTTTGAAAGACGAATCAATTGTGATGTTAAGTGTCATGTTCTGAGCTACTAAATGTAAGATATGCCTATTTCAGTATATTGTTGTTCAACATCTGTGACCAACTCTATTTTTTTTCAGAGATTTTGACATATATGTTCTTAACCTAGCTTAAGACTTCTACTGTTGAGTATCATTTACCTTTTGAACAAGAATTCCAGCATGTCATTAGATGTCGCAGATTAGGATTATGCAATTTGAAGTGTGTCAAACTTGTGTGGTAGCTCATTCCAAGCACTATGGCAGTTCTATTCTCAAGGAAATTGGAAATCTACATCTTGTTTTAACCTTAGTTTCTAGGTTAACACACTAGAATTGTTTCTATATGTTGATTTAAACCTTAGTTCTTACGTAGGGTTTATAATACATTGAATTAACAGTCCATAGATTGATTTTAGAGTTTATCATGAAATCTGGAATTTACTTGTAACTGCGGTGGGTAGGCATCTTTATGGACTTTTATAGGTATGCTAGAGATCGATTTAGTTCATGATGTCTCAACGAAAATTGTAGAGGAGATTGTTATCTTTCTAAAGAGATATTGGTTGTTTAATTTGAATCAAAGATGAATGTCTTATGTATTCCGAAACTTAGACCCTCGTGTTGTTTACAAGGGAGATAGAGGTTGAAAATAAAGTGAGTTATAATCAAACCGAATTGTGCAGGTTTTACTGTGTGACTAGGTGTCTCTGAAATCAGTTGGCGGATTGCGAGGATTGAGGTTTGAGTAGCGGTTTAAGGTGGTGTTGATGGTGGTTTTTAAACAAAGGGTAAAATCGTAAAATCCCAAATAACCTAATGTCATCGGCGACACATTTATTAGAACATTCAATGCATGTAGTCAGTAATTAATAGGGGGTATTTTTTCAAATTAGGGTTACAACGAACAAAACCCTAATTCCCCTCCGTGCCAATGGCAAATCATGCCAGCCGCGCCATGCCAAACGCACTCTGCCTTGGCCCTAGCTATGCTAATCACACCAAGCGCGCCAAAGCATGCCAACCATGCTAGCCGCACCTCCGTGCTAATGGCAAATCATGCCAGCCACACCTAGCCCAATCTAGCCGCGCCATGCCAAACACACTCTGCCTTGGCCCTAGCTATGCTAATCACACCAAACGCGCCAAAGCATGCCAACCATGCTAGCCACACCTCCGTGCCAATGGCAAATCATGCCATCCACACCTAGCCCAAGCTAGCCGCGCCATGCCAAACGCACTCTGCCTTGGCCCTAGCTATGCTAATCACACCAAACGCGCCAAAGCATGCCAATCATGCTAGCCGCACCTCCGTGCCAATGGCAAATCATGCACTACCACACCTAGCCCAGACTAGCCGTGCCATGCCAAACGCACTCTGCCTTGGCCCTAGCTATGCTAGCCACACCAAAACGCGCAAAGCATGCCAACCATGCTAAGCCGCACCTCCGTGCCAATGGCAAATCATGCCGACCACACCTAGCCCAAGCTAGCCGTGCCATGCCAAACGCACTCTTCCTTGGCCCTAGCTATGCTAATCACACCAAGCACGCGCCAAAGCATGCCAACCATGCTAGCCGCACCTCAGTGCCAATGGCAAATCATGCCAGCCACACCTAGCCCAAGCTAGCCGTGCCATGCCAAACGCACTCTTCCTTGGCCCTAGCTATGCTAATCACACAAAACGCGCCAAAGCATGCCAACCATGCTAGCCGCACCTCCGTGCCAATGGCAAATCATGCCGACCACACCTAGCCCAAGCTAGTCGCGCCATGCCAAACGCACTCTGCCTTGGCCCTAGCTATGCTAGTCACACCAAACGCGCCAAAGCATGCCAACCATGCTTGGCCGCGCCTCACAATGGCAAATCATGCCGACCACACCTAACCTAAGCTAGTCGCGCCATGCCGAACGCACTCTGCCTTGGCCCTAGCTACGCTGGTGGAACCACGCCAAGCCAAACACCCTTACCTTGGCCCTAGCCGCGCCATGCCAAAGTAGCGCCCGCGCCTAGGCTTGCAAACCGTGCAACCTAGGCCAAAATGGCCGAGCATGCCATTGGCACATGCCAACACGCTCGCTGGTAGCTTTTCTTACAAAGTCGTGGCCCTAATGGCCGAGCATGCCATTGGCACATGCCAACACGCTCGCTGGTAGCTTTTCTTACAAAGTCGTGGCCCTAATGGCCGAGCATGCCATTGGCACATGCCAACACGCTCGATGGTAGCTTTTCTTACCAAGTGGCCCTAATGGCCAAGCATGCCATTGGCACATGCCAACACGCATCGCTGGTAGCTTTTCTTACCAAGCCGTGGCCCTAATGGCCAAGCATGCCATTGGCACATGCCAACACGCATCACTGGTAGCTTTTCTTACCAAGTCGTGGCCCTAATGGCCAAGCATGCCATTGGAACATGCCAACACGCATCGCTGGTAGCTTTTCTTACTAGGTCGTGGCCACTAATTGGCCGAGCATGCCATTGGCACATGCCAACACGCATCGCTGGTAGCTTTTCTTACCAGGTCATGGCCCTAATGGCCGAGCATGCCATTGGCACATGCCAACACACTCGCTGGTAGCTTTTTTTACCAAGCGATGGCCTAATGTGCCGAGCATGCCATTGGCACATGCCAACACGCATCATTTGGTAGCATTTCTTACCGGGCCGTAGCCCTAATGGCCGAGCATGCCATTGGCACATGCCAACACGCATCATTGGTAGATTTTCTTACCGGGACGTGGCTCTAATGGCCGAGCATGCCATTGGCACATGCCAACATGCATCATTTTCATAGCTTTTCTTACCATCGGGCGTGGCCATGCTAATTACCTAGGCCATGCGTGCCATTGACAAATTCCAAACACCCACCTAGGCCCGACTTGGTAGCCTAACTTGCCAAAACCCAAGCCTAACTGCAACCTACCACCAAGGCATTCCGCACATGCCATTGGCACATGCCACACACGCCACTAGCATCTTTGGCATTGCCACTTACACTCAGCGTGCAACCTACCACCAAGGCATTCCACACATGCCATTGGCACATGCCATACACGTCACTAGCGGCTCACGGCATTGCCACTTGCACTCAAGGTGCAACCATGCAACAAAGGCATTCCGCACATGCCATTGGCACATGCCACCGCGCCATTAGCGGCGCCACTTGCACTCAATGTGCAACCAACACTCGAGACATCAACACAAAGCGGGGATGCTTTCCGGGGTCTTGGTTTGGCGGTCCACGACATGCGACGTACACTACGCTCACATTAAGAAAGTGTGAATAGGAATAAAGCGGTCAAATAAATGAGGAAATAATGGTGAAAACGTTTTCACCCATAAACACCATGCGGTTACCACCTCCTCCCATTATTTCACCCTTTACTCTCTTCCTTCATGAGGCCGAGTGCGTTTCAATCTCGACTTGTATAAATAGGTCTTACCTAATTCCACCAGACAACAAGTCTCGGTCAGGAGAAAAATACAACACTCTCAGAAAAGGCAACTTTGCAAGCTCTCCAAAAAAGCTTTCATCTCTTGCAAGCTTCCAAGTTTTCACTTTACGATACAAGTCGAGACACTACTCTCCCAGTATTCTGGTCTCAACACCTTTCTTTGCTTCCCTCCCCAAATCAACCCTTCTCCTCCACTTTGTGACCGAAGCAAGTCTGGAACGGCCATTTCTTGGTTTAGGCCGGACTTGTACAGATTGATCTCTCGAATCTAGAAAGTGCTCACGTGCAGCACATTTGTTTAGGGTTTAAACCAGTTTCTCACTCACCTACCGAATTTACAAAATCGGCGGAAACGATTTTTACCCATAAACAATTGGCGACCACAGCGGGAGGATTGATCTATCGGCTACAATGTCAGACTGTCGATCTCGTTCTTCGACCCCGATGTCAAGATGGTAGGGGAAGGCGACTCAATCCGACTCAACTACCAGACAACCCGGTTACCAGTTGAAAAGACTACACAAGAAAACTGGGGACTCACTGGCGATGCTACCAGCGATTGGGGACTTGCTGGCGATGCTACCATCAAAGCCGCCGTTTACATGGAGAGGGGCGTGTTCCCAAAAAAAAAAAAACTATGAAGTGAGTAAATTTAGACTGGGCAAGATATACGATCTGTTTTTAGGTTCTTAGCAAAATCGTCATACTATTGCGTCTTGTGCCGATTGCTAGCCCACACTTTCATAAAAGCAATATTCCTTTCACAAAAAATAATCAGAGTTATCAAAACCATTCATCCCAGAAATTATCTAATATCCTCAAAAGCTACCAGTGTCTATCAAAACCAGGTCGAACTTTGAACCGGACATCCGAGTATGTTTTTCAAAAAAAAAAATAAAAAGAAGAACCTAAATGAAAGTTTAACGAGAGAAACATTCAAGGAAAATCATCCAACAGAGGTCTGCTCTTCTTGGAGAAAGTCAACTTTGCATCTTCAGAGCCGCTCTCTTCATAGTCAACATCTTGGAAAGCTTTTCGAGTTCTACCTCCTGTCGTGCAATCTCCTCTGCGGAAAGGCTTTCGGCTTCTTTGCATCTTTGAACTTCGGATCTCAACAAGGCCTTCGACAAACCACGAGCGTTGAACTCCTTTTCTACACACGTCGCGATGGTGCTCCCGATCGGCAATAACGTCTTGAAAGCGGTGTGGCCGAGTCACCTCACGCATGTCCTCGATGGAAGATAAAGCCTCTTCCACACGCTTAACCAGCAAATCGACTAGTGATCTTCTTGGTTGTGGCCATATGTCCATACTTCTCCCAGTTACGGTGTACAATGCCTCATACTTATCCGACACGCCCAAAACCGCCAACAAACACATGACTGGATAAGGAACCAAGTACGGGGGATCGAAAATGGCGCACACAGCGGCCTCCACGACTCGCAAAGGTCCTTTTCCATGTCTACGGTAGCAACCATCGGGAATCATCCACCGTCCCGAACCACATACTGCCCGACAATTGGCTAACTCCAATCTCAAGTCACCGGCGGTGGTCACCAAAGGCAAGTTTTCGTGTGGCTCCACCCAAGAATCGTCTTCGAACCGGATTCCTCTGCGAACTTGAGTTAGACATTTTCAAAAGAAAAACGGAAGAAGAAAGAAAAAGAAGCGCGAAACTCACCGAACCACTTCCCGAAAATGAACCGATCTTGTCGGAAGAATCACTCTCACTTGTCGAACTTTCTTCTTTTTCGACTCATCACCGTTATGAGAAGGCTCGGTGCTGCGGAATTCTTGAAGAAATTAATGTCTCTGGCAATGTGCAAGGGCGGCGAAAGCATTAACACTACTGAAGCCACTGGAAGAAACAAGACGCATGTTTTTTAAAATTCACGTGTTTTGAGACAAACCAACAAGGAGGCGACACATACAGTTATTGGAAGAAGCTGAAAGACACGAGAGCTGCGGGAGGATCTTTTGAAACCGCCGAAACCCGCCCGACACGATTCTTCGTTCTCTGTTCCTTTGCACAGGGACTTTTCCAGGTTGCCGGGCAACTTTCGCTTAAGATCTCTCAACATTGGATACTTCTTCAAAACTGCTGGGGAAGGTTTACAACGAACATTCTCCACCACGTTATTTACAAAATCTTGAATCATAATGAACTCATCGTACCAGAACTCATTATAGCCAAAAGTCGTCGAAGTTATTCTTCCCGTTTGAAAGAAGGGAAGGCAGATACCCGGCTCAAGGGCACTGGCATTGAGGGAGGCACGCAATGAGTCCTTAGGAGCCACCGGTTGGTAAGCAAGGGGCACCCCTTGATCGAAGCCCGTGTAACGAGCAGCACGGTCAATATTATAAGCAGCTATTCGGAAAGATCCCATGAAGAAAGACGGCATATAACCGGACATGCAGCTTTGAATAAACAAGTTTTCACCAACACTCAAGCTGCCGTCATAAGACAAAGACATGAGCGGAGCAGAAGCAAAGGTGTCAATTTGAGTCACCGACCTATGGACCGGCTCCCATGGGCGAAAACTGATTTCATGCGACTTATCGAGAAGACTAACCAAGCTCATGCCAACTCTCGGACGCCTGTTCACCCATCGAAGAATTCGGGAGCCGCCCCAACTCGCGGGAACCGAAGGCAACGGTTTTGGAGCGTACTTCTCAAAGTGCTCCCATAACCAGGCTTGCAGAAAAGCAACGTGCACATATGAATCCACTTTCATGAAACCATTCGAAACTCGCATGTTCGCAACTAGGTGATCCAGATGCACATACAGGGAACCAAGGAATAGCTTGCCAATGGGAAGAACTTCACCTTTTGCCAACTTCACAGCAATCACTAGCAACTCTTGTCTTATTTCCTTCTTGCCAGAACCGTCATCAAAAATGTCTCTAGACAACCAGATAGCCAAAAATGCTGCAACGTGAAGATCACTGCTTTTATGTCTAGGTTCCGGCTCGTCCGGAAACCATTGAGATATCCACCAGCTGTAAAGGCACCTTTCATCCTCTTTCCGGACAGAATCCTTCGACTTCGCGGTGGAGTCTTTTCGAGCGAAATCTCCCAACTTAGAGGCAAGGTCATCCCGCATCTTCTCCTCACCTTGAGACAATTGGATATTAAGATTCCGATTCTTAGGAAGATTGACAAAGAGAGCCACACTCTCCAAGGAGAAAGTTATTTCACCCCATCTACATATGATCGTATGGGTGTCCTAACACCATACGGAGATGAAAGCAACCAAGCCCGGGATATCCTTCCTAATATGGAGATTTCTTGAAGCTCGACGACATCAATAATCTGCGCTCGAGTCAAGTTGGTATTTATGTGCTCCTTACTCACCATGAACTCAACCCATCTATCAAAAGAACGCAATGGGCTTTGACACATCCACAGAAATCAATGTTGGAAGAAGAATATACCCCTTTATGAAGACGAGAACCGTATGGTGTTCTGCTGGGCGAACCAGAGCGTGTCTTCTTTTCATCTTCACCACCGGTTAACAAAATTGGCACGAAACACTGGGTGATTCTTCCGAAGCGAGGGCGAGGTTTGTCAAAGAATTCATCATCCGTGTTTGGTTTGGAACTATGAACATCCTTCGATGAAGCGAAATTTTGTTCGGGTAACATCTTGTCGGATTTCTTCATAACAATTTGGTAACAAGATATCGCACAAAACAAACGGAGAAAGAAAATTATCTCCACACGACACACAACCGCACCCAACAAAGGAAAACCTGGAAAACAAAAAAAAAGGTGTATTCTCTACGGGTTCAAAGCGCACACACATATTTTCTTGAGTTTATATGCGATTTTATAAACTATATACGAGTATCCTTCTTTGGGTTCAAAACTACTTACGCGAGCTCGAATCGCGTTTATGGTATCCTTCTTTGGGTTCAAAATTATATATATGGAGCATTTTCTACGGGTTCAAAACTGCACGAGTATTTTCTTGGTCTCAAATTCATATATGCAATATTTCCTATGGGTTCGAAGACATATGAAGCACATATACGATATTCTTCTTCGGGATTCATATACGGTATTCTCTACGGGTTCAAAACTTCACATGCGGTATTTTCTTCGAGGGTTCAAAATTATATACGCAGTATTTTATACGGGCTCAAGTGCGTCCACGGTATCCTTCTTCGGGTTCAAAACTATATACGGAGCATTTTCTACGGGTTCGAATCATACGTGCAGTATTTCCCTTGGGTGCATATATAAAATATTTTCTACAAGAAGCACATCAAAAACATCATATGCGCAATATCATTGCAAGGATTATAAAGAAAAACGCCTACTCTTAGGGTTTGCACCTACATGAAAAGGAAACAAGAGAAATCTTGGAAGACATGCACAGGCCGGTTTTCTTTGTGACTCTGCCGCTAGTAGGAAAGGATGAAAGGAATAAGGTGCAAGATGAGAGAAAGCGATTTTATATATATGGGCGTGAAGATTCTGAAATATGGAAGGATTTCCCTTTACCAAAAATCATGCGTATAAGGAATGGGCCCACAAGGGCTCCCAACTTCCCAACGTTTCCCAAGTTGCACCGGTACCGCCAGTTGCGCCAACTCCCCAGTACCGCCCAAGCCACACCGGTCCCACCAATTGCGCCCAACTTCCCAATGTCGCCCAAGTTGCACCGGTCCCACCAATTGCGCCCAACTTCCCAATGTCGCCCAAGTTGCACCGGTCCCACCAATTGCGCCCAACTTGCCAATGCCGCCCAAGTTGCACCATTCCCACCAATTGCGCCAAATTCCCAAGGACCGCCCAAGTCGCGCCTGCTAGCACGCTCAGCTTCCCTACCTTGCGTCGGTCCTACCAGCTAGCATTCTCAGTTTCCCAACTCGCGTCAACTTCTCAATGCCGCCCAGCTCCCTGTCTCTCAATGATGTTGACTTCCCAATTGTGCCAGCCTCCCGATTTGTGCAAAACTGCAGGAGGCAAGGATTCCAAATCCTATTTATAAAAGGTCAGGACAAGCCTCCTCAATTCTCTTTACGATTTACTGCTGATAGTTTGTCACCATCCTATGCTTACCTCGCAACAAATCTCCTGTTCCAAGCTAAGCAGGGGACTTAATGTTGATGGTGGTTTTTAAGCAAAGGGTAAAATCTTAAAACCCCAAATAACCTAATGTCATCGGCGACACATTTATTAGAACATTTAATGCATGTAGTCGATAATTAATAGGGGGGTATTTTTTCAAATTAGGGTTACAACGAACAAAACCCTAATTCCCCTCCGTGCCAATGGAAAATCATGCCACCACACATAGCCCAAGCTAGCCGCGCCATGCCAAACGCACTCTGCCTTGGCCCTAGCTATGCTAATCACACCGAACGCGCCAAAGCATGCCAAACATGCTAGCCGCACCTCCGTGCCAATGGCAAATCATGCCAGCCACACCTAGCCAAGTTATCCGCGCCATGCCAAACGCACTATGCCTTGGCCCTAGCTATGCTAATCACACCAAACACGCCAAAGCATGCCAACCATGCTAGCCGCACCTCCGTGGCAATGGCAAATAATGCCAGCCACACCTAGCCCAAGCTTGCCGCGCTATGCCAAACGCACTCTGCCATGGCCCTAGCTATGCTAATCACACCAAACGCGCCAAAGCATGCCAATCATGCTAGCCTCACCTCCGTGCCAATGGCAAATCATGCCAGCCACACCTAGCCCAAGCTAGCCGTGCCATGCCAAACGCACTCTGCCTTGGCCCTAGCTATGCTAGCCACACAAGCGCGCCAAAGCATGCCAACCATGGTAGCGCACCTCCAAGCCAAAAATCATGCCTTACCACACCTAGCCCAAGCTAGCCGCCATGCCAAACGCACTCTGCCTTGGCCCTAGCTATGCTAATCACACCAAACGCGCCAAAGCATGCCAACCATGCTAGCCGCACCTCCTTGACAATGGCAAATCATGCCGACCACACCTAGCCCAAGCTAGCGCATGCCAAACGCCCTCTTGCCTTGGCCCTAGCTATGCTAGTCACACCAAACGCGCCAAAGCATGCCAACCAAGCTAGCCGCGCCATGCCGAACGCACTCTGCCTTGGCCGTAGCTACATTGGTCGCACCACGCCAAGCCAAACACCTTTACCTTGGCCCTAGCCACGCTATGCAAAAGTAGCGCCCGCGCCTAGGCTTGCAAACCGTGCATCCTAGGCCAAAATGGCCGAGCATGCCATTGTCACATGCCAACACGCTCACTAGTAGCTTTTCTTACCAAGTCCGTGGCCCAAATGGACCGAGCATGCCATTGGCACATGCCAACACGCTTCTTCGTAGCTTTTCTTACCAAGTCGTGGCCCTAATGACCAAGCATGCCATTGGCACATGCCAACACGCATCATTGGTAGCTTTTCTTACCAAGGCGTGGCCCTAATGGCCACAGCCTAGCATGCCATTGGCACATGCCAACACGCTCGCTGGTAGCTTTTCTTACCAAGCCGTGGCCCTAATGGCCCAGCATGCCATTGGCACATGCCAACACGCTTCGGCGGTAGCTTTTCTACCAAGGCCACGGCCCTAATGACCAAGCATGCCATTGGCACATGCCAACACGCATCGGTCTTGGTAGCTTTTCTTACTGGCCATGGCCCTAATGGCCCGAGCATGCCATTGGCACATGCCAACACGCATCGCTGGTAGCTTTTCTTACCAGGCCGTGGCCCTAATGGCCGAGCATGCCATTGGCACATGCCAACACGCTCGGCTGGTAGCTTTTCTTACCAAGGCCGTGGCCCTAATGGCCAGCATGCCATTGGAACATGCCGACACGCATCGCTGGTAGCTTTTCTTACCAGGCCGTAGCCCTAATGGCCGAGCTTGCCATTGGCACATGCCAACACGCATCGCTGGTAGATTTTCTTACCAGGACGTGGCTCTAATGGCCGAGCATGCCATTGGCATATGCCAACATGCATCGCTGGTAGCTTTTCTTACCAGGTCGTGGCCTTAATGGCCATGCCATTGACAAATGCCAAACACCCACGCTGGTAGCCTAACTTTCAAACCGTGCAACCTACCACCAAGGAATTCCGCACACGCTATTGGTGCATGCCACACACGCCACTAGCAGCTCTGGCATTGCCACTTACACTCAACGTACAACATACCACCAAGGCATTCCGCACATGCCATTGGCACATGCCACACACGCTACTAGCAGCTCTGGCATTGCCACTTGCACTCAAGGTGCAACCCGCAACAAAGGCCTTCCCCACATGCCATTGGCACATGCCTCACGCGCCACTAGAAGCGCCACTTGCACTCAAGGTGCAACCAACACTCGAGACATCAACACAAACTGGGGGATGCTTTCTAGGATCTTGGTTTGGCGGTCACACCATGCAGCGTACACTACGCTCACATTAAGAAAGCGTGAATAGGAATAAAGCGGTCAAATAAATGAGGAAATAACGGTGAAAACGTTTTCACCCATAAACACCATGCGGTTACCACCTCCTTCCATTATTTCACTCTTTACTCTCTTCCTTAATGAGGCCAGGGTACGTTTCAATCTCGACTTGTATAAATAGGTCTTACCTATTTCCACCAGACAACAAGTCTCGGTCAGGAGAAAAACACAACACTCTCAGAAAAGGCAACTTTGCAAGCTCTCCAAAAAAAGCTTTCATCTCTTGCGAGCTTCTGAAGCTTTCACTTTATGATACAAGTCGAGACACTACTCTCCCCGGACTATTCCGGTCTCAACACCTTTCTTTGCTTCCCTCCCAAAATCAACCCTTCTCCTCCACTTTGTGACCGAAACAAGTCTGGAACGGCCATTTATTGGTTTAGTCCGGTCTTGTACATATTGATCTCTCGAATCTAGAAAGTGCTCACGTGCAGCACATTTTTTTAGGGTTTAAACCAGTTTCTCACTCACCTACCGAATTTACCAAAATCGGCGGAAATGATTTTTACCCATAAACAGGTAGGAACTTACATTTCTCTTTTGTAACCATTTATGACTCCTTTCAAAACTCTGTTTATGCACTTAAAACTCATGCAATATTGGTTTTGATTTCCGAGAGCTCTGTAGTTTTCTTTTAATTAGCATTTCCATTACTTGGAAATAGTTTGAAATGTACTTACTTTCCTTTTTGAATGTGTGGGAAATAAGAATTTCCGTTTGTGGTATATAAGACACACTCCTTCCCATTTATATATAATTACCACTACACCATTTCCAGGATTTTGTCACAGGCTATACCTGTTACTTGTTGAATTTGTAACGGTTATAACCTGTTATAAATAGTCCGTTATTAATAATTGTGATGGTGTTTTGTAACGGTTTTATCTGTGACAAGATCAGAATACGGTCACATATAAAAAGCGTTACAATAAATAATAGTCACAATTGACCTAATTTTAGGATTGCGACACGTGGCTCATTTGTCATGAAAATTTTAATAGTTTTAGGTGTGAGTATATTATTGCAACGATTCGTTTGAGGACACGTGTCTTCTTATAGTAACGGTTACAGTAACACCTATAAGTGTTACCTATTGCTTGTAACAAATCTTTTAGTAACACGTGTCATCCTCCTATAGCAGCACTCAGATGACGACACGTGTTCTTTTTTACTAACTTTTTGTAACAATTATTTCCGTGACAATTTTTTATATTACAATTAAAAAAAATGGATAGTCCGGATCCATTATAACGGACACGGGCTTCCGGTTACTGAGGCATGCGACACAATTTATCTGAAACACAAGCACAAAGGTCTATTCATTATAGGTTTATTCATTAATATACTTACAACCAAAAAAATTTTTTATTCATTACGAAATTTAACCAAGCACAATTCAAAGCCAATTGATAAAGTAAAAACAAGCTTAACTTAATTAATACACGATGAGATAAGAAGTTGCAAGAGAATAAAAATATACAAATGAATCAATAAGATTTGTTATCATACCATTTAACACGAGCATAGACAAAGTTATCATTTCAAGTAATTCCAGCATTGGCATCAAACACGCATGACCTACAAATAATAAAAATTGAACATGTTAATGACAAGTATTGGAGTTTCATGGATCAAGAGAGGAGTGGAAAGAAAAATGTTAATAAAGAAATGTAAAGAACTACATTATTATCGATCTCTCTTCACAAACTCCAAATTACAACTTAGATATATAAAGCAAAACATAGAATAAGTGGCGTTCCACTTCACACGACTCCCACTTCCTAAGGTGTAGGTAAACAGACTCAACATTAACACCTACAGTTCTTCACGTCCTGTAAACAATAAAGACTAAAACTAATTCAATACTTCAGTTCTACAAATGTAGTTATAGCACTCTTAACTTGCCAGATTTTTGTACTCACACAAACTACCTCTGTTATATGACTTGCAATGAATACAAGAACTTCATCTCATAACAACCTTTGGATACTCAATTCAAAAGTTAAACACCATGGATTTGATTAAAAATTCAAGGAAGTAAAATTCGAGAAAATGGAGAACATTACAAGAAAAAGAAGGTAAAAGGTCAGCAGACATACCTAAAGAGCACAATCAAGATCAAGAACTGATCCACCTAGTTTTGTCTTTGACTGCACCAAAAGAGAGAAAGTGAGGAGTCGAAACACCGTATATTTGACTAAAAATTCAAGGAATGATTGAATTTAGAAAAATAGGAAACATTGCAAGAAAGTGAAAGGAAAAGGTAAGTAGACATACTTAAAGAGCACAACCAAGATCAAGAATGGATGCACCTAGTTTTTTCTTTGGCTGCACCAAAACAGAGCAAGAAGAAGTTAAAAAAAAAAATTGAACCAGACACCCACACCCTAATTTTTAAGAGTTGGAATGAGTTTTCTAATCCCTTCACACCTTTTCGGCTCCAGTGAGTAACTTGATGAAGACTTTCGGTCTAAGAACATCCAGGACTTAAAATAGTTGCACGACTCACAAAGATTATTGTCACTCTTTTCTATAGAGAAGAGTGTAGCGAATCCCATATAAGCAATTCGAAGTAGTCTTGCCTCAGTAGGTTATTCGAACTGCAGCTTTTTACATCGAGGAATCTTCACAAAAACAGAATAAAAAGAATCAACAAACTTGAAAGAAAGAATAACAATAGGACTCTAACAGCAAGAAGTCACTGAAGCTAATGTTAAAGAAATAAGAAGGGCAAAAGGAGGATTTACATTTGCAGAGAATCAATGTAGTGACCAGAAAAAATCAAGTATCCGTCCTTAACTTCATTGACTCTGCACGAGTTTCCCTGAGCTTTCCACTCGCAATAACCTGTACAACAATTACAAAATTGAAGTTTAATATAATATCAAGCGGACGGGGGGTAAAAGACTGGAATACATGAAAGAATGGCAGATTGTACCTCACAACCCTTGGCACCACTTCCCATGACGAATCTCAAAACACCATAGCAGGCCCTAAGCAAAGAAATTCCATTGGCGATATACAATGAGCTTATATGATTCATAATGAAACATCTTCATCAAATATATAGAAAGCAACATGATAATGATTATTCAAGAGCAAAGATACTTGTTAAAGCATTTTTCATTTAGTCTCCCCCAACACAAAGTTGATACCAAGAGAGCATGTCTAGCGATGTCTCCCAACACAAAGTTGATACCAAAATACACCCGAGATTAATCAAATGTTAGAACAAATTACCTTTGAAACCTAACATTGTCTGAACCCAGGGCATCCCTCAATGCTCCATAACCATTTTCCTGCCTGAATGCAGCAACTCCATGCTTGTTGTGCCGAATCAAAGCTGGAAGACATCCGCAGCAAACACATAAGAGGTCGGAAGTCTTTCAAGTGACGCCAGTTAACATCAACCATCCTCAGTATAGATAACAAAGCTATATATCCAACCCGACGAGATGAATACAGAATAAACAGTACTTATTACTTACACGATACTGCACCAAGAACTTTGTTTCGAGCAGTAACATCTGGATCTGAGGTGAGATTAGCCCGCAGAGGTTCTTGACGTTGCTGACTCTTAGGATTGTTTTGAACTATGGTAGTTATAACCTCGGCAGCCTTTGCTCGGATGCCTGCACTCAAGTTCTTCACGTGTTCAAGAAGGGGGACTAAACCACCAATTGTATGCAAATCTTTCAGGCACATACCAAAGCATTAATGCCAATTACATGGACCTCCTTAAATGTCTTAGATTGGTAACCAAATACTATCAAGGATGGAAGCCAAAGATTTCTAGAAGATCAATAATTAACAGAGATATAACCAGTAATTACACTTGCCAGCACTATATTACAGAAGGAAACAATAAATGGGACAACTGAATCATCAAAGGCTATCATCATTCATACTTCCAACATGAATACGGAGACCATTTAAATCACATATGTTTCATACCCAGTCCCTAAGTTGTAAGAAGTACAACCTAAACCAACAAAGGCATCAGCAATTTTGTAATGCGCAATGGGAAAGCAAGATGAAAACCCTTACCATGCTAAACTGGAAATCAAGATGGTAATGTGCAATGCACAACTACATACGCACACAAGTGATATTGATAATTCAACAAAGTAGTTAATATACTCTTCGTAAGACCTAAGACACGTACAAACACGTAACAGCACACAACAAGCATAATGTATACATAACCCAAATCAACCTATGGCCTATAACTAGCGAGTTAAAATTCGTACTAATTAATTCAAATTGAGAGAAGAAATTGGGGAAGCTAAAGACAAATCCATCTTTGAACTCTTATTACCTGAATCCATCTTTGAACTCTAACAACAAAAGCTGATCAAAGGAATGATGGCTTCTCATTCACTTCTAATAACCTTGACATGGATATATCTTCCAATATCAACTAAAATTGCAAAATTAAAATCCTTGCAAACAACATGCATCTGCCAATATCAACTAAAATATCTTCAGTGGGTACCTTCAGTTCATTGCTGTCAGGTGATGGTAAAGGGCAAGGGTCAGCTGAGATTGCAGCATCAGCTAAAGGGTAATCACCAACACCAGCAATATGCACCTGGAAAAATATCAGGTAAGTTGAGATGAAAAGGTTAAGTTGCATACGCATTATACCTGTGGGATTTATATCTGATGAAAAGGTTCAGTTGAAATTAAAATCCATGAACATGGAATTTATAATCACCTCTATTCTTGGGCAATTGTCAGAACCATGTCCATCTGGTGCTGATCATCAGCCTTTTGTATCCCTATTTTTGCAAAATGGAGATGTTATCACGATAGTAAATTAAATAACCATTCAATTAAGAGTTTCAAAAACTTAAGACTTTGTAATGACTGGAGACTTTGTAAAAACTTAACTTCATAGTTCTGATTCACATACTATCATTCTTTCGCAGTAGTGGTTCACTTTGTTCAGAACTCTTACTATCTTTTATTTTTCCTGAAAAAAAAGACAACACAAAGACAACAATTAATCAAATTCTGAAACCTCAGATCTATAAAATGAGATAAAAAAAAAACAATGATAAAATAAAATATTGAGTACCTAAGCAATCAGTTCCAGTACTGTTTAAGGAAACATCATCCACAGCTGTTGTAACTAGCACTTCAACCCAACCAAGATATTCAACGATGGTACACTTGCAGTAGATTATTGCAAACAAACTAAACTAAACTAAACAAATAGTTCAGAACCTCTATTCCTCAGAGAATCTGTAGCCCTCTTTTTCAGATCCACATACAACCTTCAAAACCAAAAACCCCATTAGAAGACTATCATTACCCAACTGATAAGACATGTTTGCATATCATGCATCAATTAGAAAGTTGATAATTGCATTTAATTCCATTCACCTACCATGATACTTGAACTATCCCACAAATGGATCAACAGAGTGGCCGCAACTAAAATCAGGCCAGATGGTTGAACGACCTAATATGCAGAACAAACTAAAATTAGGCCAGATGGTTGAACGACCTAGTATGCAGAACAAACTAAAATAAGGCCAGATGGTTAAACAAAAAAGTGCAACTCAAGAATCATTGAAGAAACCTAAATAAACATACTAATCTCAACCTATAATTTGAAATAGCAGAACAAACCTCCAATCTGAAATCAACATCATAATTTACCACAAAACTAACTACTCATGGTGATTTACACAATTCGTGATGTATTAACCCTAGATTTAGGTTGTTTTAAAAGCATAAACTTCTATGTATGAAGATAAATAGCAGAACATACTGATCTCAACCACCAATTTGAAATCAACATCTTAATTTAACACAAAACTAACTAATCATTGTGATTTACACAATTCGTGATGTATTAACCCAAGAATTAAGTTGCATAAACTTCTATGTATGAAGATAAATGAATAAAATCTAATTACACACACATATCTACATGGTTATTGATAGATTTGAGATGAGAAACAAAGTTGGGGTTAAAACATTTAGGGATTTTTAACTGAATGCCATGTTAATTACATGAAATTTCTTAAAATCTTATCAAATCATTATGTAACATCCGTAATAGCATCAAAGAATACATCTTCTTCAAATTTAGTTGACATCCATTTCTCCGTTTTACCTTTACCTTTGCTTTTCTCTTCATCTACACAAACAAAACAATCACTTCATCAATTAAATTAAATCATCAAAATATACTGGAAAAATACCAAAAAAAGAAAGAAGTAAAGAGAAAAAACCCTAACCCTTGATTTCGATTGGGATTTGGTCTTTGCTTTCATCCAGTTGATGTTGTTGTTGTGTTCCATCAAGAATATCTTTTTCGATTCAAATAAAGCAAAAGGAAAAGAATCACAAAGATTTCTCGTTCAGGAATGAGGGATTACAGTGGTGGTAGCGAGTGATTGAGTGAAGGTGGCCGCGTTAGTGTTGATACTAACTTAGGGTTTATTTTCGCCACTGGAGAGAGACTAGAGAAATTGAGAGTGAGAAGATATTGAGAAAGAGATAAAATAGGAAGGGGGATGAAGTGAGAGAAGATAACTTAAAGTCTATTGATGCGGATCGTGTAAAAATTTGGAGCGGTAGTACTTGGTTTGGGTTCTCATACGGATTAAGGGAAGTGTGTGAGAAGCATGTGTTGTTTTCGTGTCGGTAAATAGTTTGGTGCCTAAGAGCAACCACGGTGGGCGAGTATAACCAAATATTTGGTCAAAAAACGAGACATAGCGGGACAGATTATCGATTAAAATCCGGACCAAGACTAAATCCCGAGACTATATTTGATGCAGGACCAAGACCAAAACCAAATATCGTCGAGCGAACGTATAAAGTGATCTGTGATAGAGGCGAACGTATAAAGTGATCCTGTGATGGGGTGAACGCATAAAGTGATCCTTGTATAGGGCAGACATTATATGTGATCCTTACCAAATGGGGCGGACATTATATGTGATCCCAAATGGGGCGAACATTATATGTGATCCTGACCAAATTGGGCAAACATTATATGTGATCCCAAAATGGGGTGAACATTATATGTGATCCTGACCAAATTTACTCTTCCATCTTAGTATAACACCACGGACTAAACTCAAATTTGGTCGTTTTTTTTTTGTCTTTGGTCTTTGGTTTTGATCGCACCACTGCAGTTGCTCTAAGAGTTCCAATTAGCCAAAGATGTCACGAAGCTAAGCAGATTTATAAATTCTAGTTATTAACATAGATTTGGATTAGCCGAAGATGATGTAAAGTAGATTTAATTTAACTTTAGGGATCCAAAATGAATTTCGATTAGTTATATTTTAAACTTTTTGAAGTAGATTCTAGTTAATATTTAGAAAATTGGAATTAATTTCTATTAGTCGAAAATGTCATTAAGAAATTTCTAGTTAACATTTGAAGATCTAGTATCGTTCTTTGTACAATGTAAAATATCTGATATTATCATGTCAGGTCCATATATTACTAGAGTTGGACATGAATCTCTTATTCGGATGAACTGAAGATGGATTATATCTAATCTTATCATCTCAGGTCCATATATTACTAGAGTTGGACATGAGTCTCTCATTCAGATGAATTAAAGATGGATTATATCTGATCTTATCATCTCAGGTTCATATATTACTAGAGTTAGACCGGAATCTTTCATTCAGATGAACTGAAGATGGGTTATATCTGATCTTATCATCTCGGGTTCATATATTACTAGAGTTGGACCCGAGTCTCTCATTCGGATGAACTGAAAATGGATTATATCTGATCTCATCATCTCGGGTTCATATATTACTAGAGTTAGACCTGAGTCTCTCATTCAAATGAACTGGAGACGAAATATATCAGATTTAAACATCACAGGTTCAAAGATTACTAAATTTAGACTTGAGTTTTTCGTTCGGATGAACTGGAGACGAAATATATCATATTTGAACATCACAAGTTCAAATATCACTAGAGTTAGACCTGAGTTTCTCGTCTGGATGAGCTGAGACAGAAATATATCGAATATAAACATCACAGGTTCAAAGATTACTAGAGTTAGACTGAGTTTCTCGTTGGATGAGCGAGGATGAAATATATCAGGTTAAACATCTCGGGTTCAAAGATCACCCGATTAGACCTGAGTTTCTCGTTCGGATGAACTGAGGATGAAATATATCCGAGTTGAGCATCCCAGGTTCAAAGATCACCCGAGTTAGACCTAAGTTTCTCGTTCGGATAAACTAGAGACAAAATATATCCCAGGTTCAAAGATCACTAGAGTTAGACCTGAGTTTCTCGTTCGGATGAACTGAAGCGAAATATATCATATTTAAACATCCTAGGTTCAAAGATTACTAGAGTTAGACCTGAGTTTCTCGTTCGGATGAACTGGAGACGAAATATATCTGATTTGAAAATCATAGGTTTAAAGATTACTAGAGTTACACTTGAGTTTCTCGTTCGGATGAACTGGAGAAAAATATACCCGTTGGAACATCACGGGTTCAAAGATACCTAGAGTTAGACACGAGTTTCGTTCGGATGGCCCAGGCGAAATATATCGGTCGAACATCACAGGTTCAAAGATTGCTATATTTAGACCTGAGTTTCTCGTTCGAACTGATGACGAAATATATCAGATTCGAACATCACAGGGTCAAAGATTGATAGAGTTAGACCTGAGTTTCTCGTTCGGATGGCGAAGACGAAATATATAAGATTCGAACATCACGAGTACAAAAGATTGTTAGAGTTAGACCTGGAGTTTCGTTTGGATGGTTGAAGGCGAAATATATCAGTTCGAACATCACAGGTTCAAAGATTGATATAGTTAGACCCAAGTTTCTCGTTCGGATGAACTGAAGATGAAATATATCAGATTCGAACATCACAGGTTCAAAGATTGCTAGAGTTAGACCTGAATTTGTCATTCGGATGTACTGAAGATGAAATATATCAAATTTGAACATCACAGGTTCAAAGATTGCTAGAGTTAGACCTGAGTTTCTCGTTCGGATGAACTGGAGACGAAATATATCAGAATTGAACATCACAGGTTAAAAGATTACTAGAGGTAGAGCTGAGTTTCTCTTTCGGATGAACTGGAGCCGAAATATATCATAATTGAACATCACAGGTTTAAAGCTTACTAAAGTTAGACCTGAGTTTCTCGTTCGGATGAACTGGAGATGAAATATATCATAATTGAACATCACAGGTTCAAAGATTACTAAAGTTATACCTGAGTTTCTCGTTCGGATGAACTGGAGATGAAATATATCTGAATTGAACATCACGAGTTCAAATATTACTAAAGTTATACGAGTTTCGTTCGGATGAGGCTGGAGACGAAATATATCCGAATTGAACATCACGAGTTCAAATTTTACTAGAGGTAGAGTTGAGTTTCTCTTTAGGATGAACCGGAGCGAAATATATCATAATTGAACATCACGAGGTTCAAAGATTACTAAAGTTATACCTGAGTTTCTCGTTGGGATGAACTGGAGACGAAATATATCTGAATTGAACATCACAGGTTCAAATATTACTAGAGTAGAGGCTGAGTTTCTCTTTCGGATGAATTGGAGACGAAATATATCATAATTGAACATCACGGGTTCAAAGATTACTAAAGTTAGACCTGAGTTTCTCTTTGTGGATGAACTGGAGACGAAATATATCATAATTGAACATCACGAGTTCAAAGATTACTAAAGTTATACACGAGTTTCGTTCGGATGAACTGGAGACACTAGTGGAAAATGGCCTATCGAGAGACACAATGACATGACACAAGCCTGTGTCGCGATTCAACTACATACCCTAAGTGTTGTTGACTAAGGTCAAAGCGTGTCGTTGTGTTTGGACTTTTGTTGACTTAGACAACAATACCGTTATAGTGTCCTTGACTAAAGTCAAGCGTAGTTGGTTATGACTTTTGTTGACTTAGACAACGTCACTCATGTAGTATAGTTTCTTTGGTAGGATATTCCACCTCTACGGTCAGGTTTGCTCTCAAAAGTGATAAACAGTGGATCACCTCAACCTTATCTATCTCAATGCAGAGAGATAACATATTATTCTCCGCCTCACTTTAGTCTCTCTTTTCTCTCTCACCTTCACAGATGAGCGAACTTCATCCCACCATTTCCTCACACCAACCTAAATCTATACCCAGTTCAAGAATTCATTTCACATCCATGGAATCGGCAAATTAAAACAATGAAACTCACTTTAGTCACCACCACTAACCCAAAACTTAATTTCCTTTGGTTTCTTACCCTAAATCTAGTTTCTTACTCATCGGAGACTCGAGACTCTCTTCCCTCTCCCTCACTCCAGTAGCCACCACCACCTCCATCACCCGACCTCACAACCACCACCGACTTCTTCTTCTTTTCTTTTCTTCTTTCTTCCTCACATGGTGATTCACGTTCACCAACAATTGAAGAATCAACTAACTTACTTCTCTTAATAAGCGATGAAAAATCATTAGCAAGGTAAGTTTAATGATTAGTTTTGAGTTTAGTTGTTTTGGGTTCGGATGTAATTGAAGAATCAACCAATTTAGTTTTCTCGTGGAATCGATTTTGTGGATTTTAATTAGAATGAAACCCTAGGTTTTTATAATTGGGGGATTTAAAATTGGGGGTTTGTCTCTTGGTAACGAATGAGCGATTATTCATTTCTTACATATTTTTAAGTTTGGATTATTAGTTTTGAGATTTGGTTTTGCGATTTTGTGTGGTTTAGCGTTGAACAAACAAGTGACGGAGTTGGAGTGGGAAACTTTAATCTTCAAAGATTTCATATTCATATTTACATTGATTTCTTATTCTTAATCTTAATTTCTTTGAACAATTGAGAGATTGATTTCTAACTTGAAATTCTTTTTACAGGGTGTTCACCCATGTGATAGGAGGAGAAGTATATACGAATACCAGACCATCTTTCCTGCAATCGATTTCTCACCTTTAGCAAGTATTTGATAATCTTTGAAATGATAATGAATTTTTCAATTGAATAAGCTTTGCCGGTTAACTTACAACCTGTGTTATGTATCTGCTGCAGATAGAAGATGAGGAGGATGTTTTGTGGCATGCTGATGTAAGAAAGTCAAGAAAAGTTGTTACTGCCAGGGGAATGAAATTTATCAATTGGTTTTTAATTCCCCTTAGAATTTAAGCATTTAAAGAATGATTTAGTTAAGGACAATAATTACTAACATAGTAAAATCTGATATCTTATTTAGGTTGTGGATTTGTAAAGAAAAAGAGATTGCAGTTGTGGCCCATAGTGCATTCTTGCTTCAAACCCTCGGTGCATTTGAAGATGGCGCCACCCAATTATGCGAAAGAAATCCGCAATCGGTAAGTGTTATTGGATCTCTCAGTAATAATAGATTTTAATGAATTTTACATTGGAAATAACCATTTGGGAATCTTTTAGAACACAATTTGTACTTTGGCCCCATAATTTTCTGTCAAGACATTTCTTGTAAGTTTTATCGTTGTGATTGTTGGTCTTATTACTCTTTGTTTACTGACTTTGCTAACTTGCAAGCTACGTTACGTGGTGATCGTTGATCTTGGGTAAGCATATTCGCTCCTTGGTCAGTATTTTTATGCGGTTTAACTAAGGGAGCAGACACTGTTGGCACCCCTTGTTTATTTTCTTGATCTTTGAATCTTTCTTTTTTTCCTTCTAAATTTGTAGTGCGATAGAGGTCGAGATGCTTGATTGCTAACTATCCTGGAAAGATTCCTTGCGGACTTGATCTTCTAGTCTTGCTGATCGACAAGCACCCGGAGAAAGAGCACCAAATTCCTAAACCTTGATTGGTTATCTTGATTTGGACTTTGATATTGTCTGTTCTTGATGAAGCCATTTTCAGCTTCATAATATGGTTATCATTTACGTGTTGTCATCTCAACTATAGTTAAGTCCTCCAATTTGAACTAAAGATAATGAGTAAGCCTCCTTAAACTTTGTATTGATAATCTTGTTATTTTTGAGTGCTAAAGTTTTACATTTTGTCATGTCCTTATCGCGTTTGTGAATACTTAAATAGGGTCAATTGATTTGAGTTAGTTTATGCCCGGATCTTCTTGCATTAAGATATTAAGCAGACGATTTCTGATGGGCTTATTTCATTCTTTTTTTTTTCTTTTTTTCTAAATATGTTGTAGGATTTTGATGAGATAAGCATGGATTTTGTTTAGTGTTATTTTTGAACTCCTCTGATATTTTAATTTTATTATAGGATATGTAAATCAAGTTGAGATTATGGTAGTACTTAATAGTGCATCACTTTGGATCTGAATATATATTCTTGTCGGATGGAATCATGGAACTACATTAAGGTTAAGTTTATTGTTGCTTAGATTCTTGATCTGGTTTTCTTGATTATTTTATTTTAAGGTTATTGTTACTTAGATCATATGATTGTCACTAAGGATTCTTAGTGTTATTGTAATTGCTTGTTTTTATTGATGTTAAGAACGAATAAGATTGAATAAATTGATTATATACACATGTACTGATTGAAATTGAAATGACCTTTGGATTATAACGGGATGAAAGAACCAAGCTGATGCCGAAGAAAGTGAATCAGATAACTTAGTTGATCAACCAAAGATTGAAGATAAGCTTGGTGTTGTTCCTCATGGATTATCCATTTGATTGGAAGTTGTTAAGAGGTATGTATTAAATTTTTGTTTGTTATCTTTCTATTGTCTATTCATATAATCATTAGAACGTTTTGTTCAATTGGTGTTTGAATATGGTGGTTTTTAACCCGAGGAGTCGGAATCAATGTCAAGGAAATCTCTTAGAAAATCATGAGATCGGTTTGAGTTCTTGGCTGAGGTTTCTCAACATGGATATCATTGTCAACTCTCTTTACAGTAACAAAGATATCTTCTTGAGGGACCTAATTTAATGTCAAACTTTGCTTTCATTCTCAGACTTTGGATAAGATTAGGCTCCTTGTTCTTACAACTAAGAAATTCTAGGAGAAGGTGATGATACAAAGCTCGAGATTCAGTGAGTAATTCTTTTAGTGAAGTTTATACAAGTGTGGATTCTACGACTTGTATGGTGATAACCATCTTTTTTTGCCGTGACTAATTTTTTTTTTTTTTTGTTTATTTGCGATAAAATTAGATGAGGAAAAGAAAATCACTTAACTCGTGACCGTGGTATAGGAATGACAAAGGAAGATCTTATTAAGAACTTGGAAACTATTGCAAAATCAGTAACTTCTTGTAATTTTTCTACATACGAGACTTCTTATTTACATTTCCCTCTCCTTTTTAATCTGATGATGGATAACTATGGGTAATATTGGTTTCTATACATACAGCCTTTGTGGAGAAAATGCAGACAAGTGGTGACCTCAATCTAATTGGGCAGTTTGGATTTGGTTTTACTATTTCCATCTTGTTGCCGGTTATATCTCAGTCATTAGCAAACACAATCTTGACAAAGGTTGGTGTTTTACATTATTGCATTGGTAGATATTTTCATGATCTAGTTAAAACTATCTTACAATCTTGTAATAGTGGTTTTAGTGCATTATGAAAGTCTTAGGCTGATGAAGCATTGCTGTTTCTGAGGATGAACGGAATGAACCACTAGGACGAGGAACTGAGATTAGGTTGCATCTTGGAGAGGAAGCTGGGGAGTACATGGAGGAAGATAAATTTAAAGTGAGCACTTGAATGTTATGTATAATTCTCTTTTGGGTATAAGGTCGACTTACTCTTCTCACGAATGTAGTTTGATACCTTCATGAATGTCAAGTAACTCTGTTCCCGATGGTATCATGAGGCTAACTAATGTCATGGTTGATGGTAAGATCGTTGTTCTTCTTGGATGTGGAAATGTTGGAAAGGGTTGTGCGTCTAGAGTTACGCTCTCACGCAAGCTAGTGCCAAGATCTAATGACCGAAATTGTTGTTGAAAGTCTCGGTTGTATCACTTAAGAAACCTTAATAATTAGAAGTTTTTTTTAATGATTTTGGACTAAATTTATGAGTACAAATCAATGTAATGGAGCCAGATTTGGTATTAGATGAATCGGGTGCTATATGGAAGTTGAATTTGAATTTGAGAATTTGAATTGTACTTGAATTTGAGAACTTGGTAATTTCATTTGAATTTGAATTGTCATTTAAATTTCGAAATTTGAGTTTCATTTTTAGTATAATTCGAATTTGAATCGATTTATTTATTGATCGAGAATAGCTGAGTCGGCTAGCCAAATCGACTAACTTTTTTATATTAAAAAATTAAATCTCTGACGATATCCAGGATGTCGTGCGTAGCGGCACTCGAAAGCATCGTAATTCGGGGGCATACGAGAAAGTGTCGTTCCCGAGAAAAAAGACACTGAATCTCACGGCACTTTCGGTAACATTAGAAAGTGCCGTTTAATTCGTTAAAGCGACACTATCTAACTATCTTAAATCGGCTGTTTTCCACTAGTGAGACGAAATATATCTGAATTGAACATCACAGGTTCAAACACTAGTGGAAAACAGACGATTTAAGATAGTTAGATAGTGTCATTTTAATGGTTTAAACGGCACTTTCGGAATATTTCCCCGAAAGTGCCGTGGATTCGTCTTTTCTGAACGACACTTTCGAGTGCCCCTGGATTACGATGCTTTCGAATGCTTGCTCACACACATCTCGGATATCGTAGATTTTATTTTTTAATTTAAAAAAAATTAGTAAGATCCGGCTAGATGACTCCAATTATTCTGGACAAATTAAATAAAATCGATTCAAATTCAAATTGTACTAAAATGAAACTCAAATTAAACTCAAATTTAAATGACATTTAAAATTCAAATGAAATTACTCAAGTTCTCAAATTCAAGTAAATTTAAATTCTCAAATTCAAATTCCATATAGAAATTGATTCGTCTAATACCAAATGACAGCTAGATTACATTGAACTGTACTCATAAATTTAGTCAAAATCATTAAGAAAAAAACTTATAATTATTAAGGTTTCTTAAGTGATACAAGTCCCGAGTATTTCAACAATAATTTCAGTCATTAGGATCTTGGCACTAGCTATGGAGCAGAACCTATAGACGCACAACCCTTTCAACCATTTCTACATTCACAGAACAACGATCTTACCATCAACCAAGACACTCGGCTAGGGCCTCATGAGACCATCCCGGAACAATGTATCCATGGAGGTATCAAACTACATTCGAAGAGTAAGTCAGACCTTATATGCTAGGTTTACATGACTTCAAACATAATATACATGGAGGTGGTCTAATAGACACATCATCAAGACAATAGTAGCAACAACATTTACATAATGACTTCATTCCTAACATCAATATGGAGATGAACAAATAAACCATATATAGGCAAAAGAAAACCATAGGCATGATGAGTATGTAAAGACACATACCTCGAAAAAAATGTGATTGAATATCTACAACCCACATTCAGCTAGTTCCTGACAGCATCAAGAAGCAATGAATCTACGTATGCATAAAGAACATAAAAAACAACAAAAAATAAACAAGGATAAACGAGCGTTATTACCTAAGCATCCCCATTCGAATATTCATCATCTGCACATTCAGCTAGTGCTAGTTCCTGACAGTATCAAGAAGGGAATGAATATCCATGTACATAAAGAAGATAAAAATAATTTAAAACCCCTTCCTCAAGCTAACCAAAGGGGAAATCAAGTGTACATTCATTCATGCGACACAAATAGAATCAAGTGAACCGAAGGGGCAGACTGTACCACTACAATGAAATCACATATTTATTAAAAATTAATCGTTGGAAAGAGATCAAAAGTGTCACAAGGTCTGAGATAAATATACAAAAGTGTCACCAGACAATCTTTAGATTTTGACATTCTTTCTAGATAATGTCAATTGTGTTTTCCACTAGTTATAAACCACTGCATAGTCTAATACCAATAAACACTTGTTGCCACATAGTATAGGATTATTCTCATCAACCAACTCATGGTTTTGTTCGAATCGATGTACACTTTTAATGTGAATTCTATTCTAAATACATTTGCGGATATACCCCAACTAGTTGAGATAAATATACAGGACAACATAGTGTGATTATCTAACCCCAGAGAGCATCTCAATTGCAAAATCTATGTAAGTTTGCATTACTGTTCAACAATTAACGCATGTATGGTAAGAAGAAAATAAGCTTTCATTGAAAGAGACAAACATTTTATTGAAACGAGTTAAATGATACATTTAAACAAAGAAGGAACTCAAGTTAAATGATACATTTAAACAACCTCGAATGAAAAAACATATAAATGAAGTGAGTAGTTACCTTGTACTTGGCAACAAGATTTTTGCCACAAAAGAACAAAGTAACTTGTACATATTGTAAGGGAGAAGAAAACGGCTAGCAAAGAGGGATAAACCTATGCAACTCATAGTCAGGAAGGGTACCTTGGCTTTGTCATGCATGTGTTCTCCACTTTCAATGGACCAAAGAAGATCAAACTGTCCATCTTGAAATGGTTGCTCGAGTGTATCTGCAACTTGAAATGAAACCTGCCCAGAACACCAATAACCATAACATATATAAAAATTCCTGGTATATCCTGATACACCATTTTGGTAGTCGATCGAATGTTTTTCTATAACCACAAATATGTTTTTCACAGTGACACAAAATTGCAATTTAGGAATATAAAAACCAGTTACTTCTGCAAATCTTCACTAGCGAATGTGAAAAAAAAAACAGGACATATAAAGACAAGGGCACTACTTCACCTTAAATGCAGCATCATAAGCAGCCTGCAAGTTGGTCATGCCCTCAAATGGCATTAATTTAGTCAATAACTCCAACAAACCAATATTGAAGCTGTAGACATCAACCTTGTTGATGTTAACATAGGTCTGCAAGAGGGTGTACCTCTTTCTCAACTTCATACCTGTTAATTCAATAACACAAATCAGATCAATGATACTCACTAAAACTATTCTGTATTCAAAGTATTTAAAAGCAAATATCACTACAGGTTGAAAATGGAATTAGAATCAATACCATGAAACTTCTTTCTCAAAGATATGATTGTTCAAGATCTTTTATTGCGCACACTATCTCTGTGGAGTGTAAGTATTCCATAACCTAAACAATTCATCATAAATATATGAAATTTCAGGTTGAAGTACCATGAAATATTCAAGTCAATGATTTAAAAAGTACATTTGTATGACATACCACGTCTCATCCAAGCTGGTTTGGCCTGTTTTACTTAACAACTACAGATCCATCCAATCCAACTACAAAATAACAATCAACATCAGCACCTACTAGAAAGACCAATTAAGTAAAATGAAACTTATAAATCGTCATAAATCTATACCTGAATGAAATCAGCGTAACTATGGTAAGAAATTGCTTTTCAATTGGTTCCAATAACCTACTAGCAATATCTTATCTATTATTAGCTGCATCATCTAGCTCTTCAACATGTTTCATGGTTCCAAAAGGTCCTCCAGCCCTTGTTTTTACATCAAAAGTTCCAGCTGAGTGCCATCTACACATATCACCAAATATTCAAAACCATTTTCATGCCTTCAAAATGAACAACTAAGAAAGTAGTTTACAAATCCGAAAAATGAAACTTACACTTCCAGTAGAATCAAAGCCATCTCCTTTCCAAAAGGTCCTCCAGCCCTTGTTTTCACCACTAGTGGAAATGGGGGTTAAAAAGACCCACATCCTCGACCCTCATTGACGGTCAACGGACCGTGGACCGGTCAAGACCGTCCTTCCTCTAATAAAAATGCGGAGCAGACCTTGGAGTGTCAAAAACCGTCCTTGTATAAGAATTTTTATACCTATTTTATTCCTCGTGCTTTGACCAACACTGTGACCGATGATCCTAGCTTTTCCTATAGTTTAGGATTTCCTAGGCCCAACCTTTTGATGGTCACGATTAACCGAACTGAAGTGAACGACTGGATTAATCTAACCTTATTTCTTATTTTGACCACCTCATGGGTATCTCTTCCCTACCCATTTCTTATCTTTTCCCTATTAAAAGAGAACGAAACTCAGTTCTCTTTCAGCTTCTCACAGCCGCACCTCAAATCCTTCTCTAACCCATTTCTCTTAGGGTTTGATAATCATGTCTAATAGAATACTAGAATTTTTATTTTCGATGCTACTAGAAATAGAGGTGAAGGTGTTTAGTCAGGAAGTAGGAGAAGACATGGGGTTGAATCTGAACAATCTTAGACTAGTGAATCTCACAGTGTTGTTAACTAGAGATTCACAATGAATATGATACAGGGTAAGTTTTTTATTTTGGTTTCTCTTGTATTATAATTTTGGGGTTAGGGTTTTGATTTTACATTTTTTAGGGATCGATTGTTTGGATGAGTGAAAATGTTTTAATTATGTTATTTATTCTTGATTTGAAATAGTTTGCTCTTGCAAAATCAGATTTGAAAGGGTCTTTGTCGATTTTCAAAAATGGAGATCGAAGAATAGTTCCTGCTTCAGATGATGAGATTATGGAGTTCGATGACTTTGAATCCCCTGATTAAAGATTAAAACTCTTATTTCTGGTTAGTATTCAATTTATCTTCAATTTTTATTTAATTTTAATTTTGATTTTTTTTCTTACTGTAGGGTTTATGAGTTTTGGTTTTAATTCGTTTCAGTTTGTGTTTTGTGCGATTGTAGATGTGGAAGAATTTTTCGCGCAGTGCAATCCTGGTGAGGATATTTCTTCTCCTTCTATCTATATCTCTATTTACACCATTTTTGTTAGTTTTGGGTTATTTGTTTTTCATGTTTTTTGGTTTTTTCAGTATGACTAGTAAATCAGGGTTGATTTGAGGGTTTTTCTAGTTAGGATTTGTTTTCTTGATTTTTGATGTACAGTTTTGACCGAATTAGAGGATTTGATTTGATTTGATTTTGATTAATAATTATTAGTGTTTGAAGAGGATTTTAGTGTGGGTTTCAAAATGAGTGACTGTATGTTGTGTTAGCATGAGATAATGGGTTTTGATACTCAAGAATGACCCATGCATGTGATTTTTGTAGTTAAGCTTTGCAATTGTTGCTCAAATGGAGTTGTAGTATGTGGTCAAATTCTGGGGTTGATGCTCAAATTGATTGTGTTAAGCCTTGGTTTGTAATTGTTGGAAATTCATCATTGGTGGAACTGCAAATATTCGTGTTTGGGATTTGACAGCAAATTCATGCAGTTGTGAGTTGGTATGTACTGGATATTTTATTGCTGTGTTGAACATTTTTGGTTTCCAGTAACAGTCTTTGTTACCTTATGATCAGAAGTAATTGTAGACATAACCTTTTATCAAGTTTACAGTATAATTCAGGTTCCATAAGGTGGATATGGCCGTACGATCTCTCACAGTAATGTGGGATGGAAGCTTAGTTGTTGCTGCAAACAATAATGGAACTTGTTATGTTTGGCGCTTGCAGCGTGGGACTCATGTTTCATATTAGTTCTGTAAAAATATATGTTCTTAATTTTATTAACAAAAAGGCCTGTACTATTTTGATAAGAGTCTGAGCCTTTTTTGATTAATCTCAAGCATTCGTATTATGATGCAGACTATGACAAATTTTGAGCCGCTTCATTAACTACAAGCACATGATGGCTACATTCTGAAGTGTTTGCTTTCACCTGGTCAAATAGCTCGTGCAACTACAATTTCAGAGTCGACGAGGTTAGCACAATTTCAGGGACAGAAGAGTTAAGTGAAATTTTTTTATGAGAGGGATTTTGTTTTGGGTAAACAGTGGTGATATTTGACAATAATAGTGGTTCGATTATGATTTGAGGTTAGCAATGAAATAAGATGCCGATGGTAATGAGAGCGGTTCTGGAGTTTCTTATAAGAATATTAAAGTATTTAGAGACAGCTCGATGCTCGAGACGTGCGCTTTTCATATGCATACAAGCTTAAGAATTGTGGTGCATTTTCGTCAGTTAAAAATGTGCTATAACGTATGTATTAGACATGTATAAATTTGTGTAATTGCTTATGGATATGAATTTACAAAATCTGCTTGCATTTTTGCGTAGGGTTTGTTACTACCCCTTGATGCTCCTCATCATTTGCATAAGCATAAATGGGTCCATATCGGGAAGGTTAGTTTTGGATGTTTTTATTTTTATTGTGAAAACTGAAAACATTCTCACCTATGGAATTAATAGTTGACCTTGTAATGCCTCTGCAGGTGTTACACAGAAAGAAAGAGGTCCCAATAACACCGGTACACAATTCGATGTTGGTTTAACGAAGGTATGGTTCTCAATCGCCTCTTGGAATAGTTTTATCTAAGAGTTATTGTTTATTGACTTTATATGCAAATGTTGCTATTTGATGAATCTTTTTTTCCCCAAGGATGACATTTTCTTTTTTAACATGAAAGCCAAAAGAAAGAAGTGCAGAATGTGGACAATAAAATCTCCTTGTTATTGATATTTTCAAGCTTTCTAAAATGAGATTTCTTCTTGGTGTTCTAAATCAACTCGCATCTCGTTATGAACAAGAAACCACATAAGATACTTTTTTACGAAGTATGATTGGTTTCACCGATTGTTGATTTGCCAAATTGTGCGTAATATTGTCGTTGACCGAGAATTTTGAGTCCGGGAATTCGTGTGACCATAGCAATGGGAACTGATCACCACTGGAAACATGTAAACTCTTGATGTTTCTTTTTGATGGATGGTGCCTAGTTAGATTCGCTTTTCAATTATGTTATGGACGAGTGTGATTAGTCAGCATGGGATAATTCTGATGTGTCTGCCAGTACTTAGTTCTTCTCATTCGTTTTTCATATTGCAAATTAAGTCCATACTTGATATGTTTGCTAGCATCACTTGCTTGACACTAATCATTAATTTGAACTTGGAATATGAGTGTGACTCTATTTAATTAGTATTGTGATTTATATTTTGGATCCAAAGTTTATGTTAGTTATTTTAGGCCACTCTATATTAAGCCACTTTTGTGTAAAACTTCTTCTTTCTATCTGCCTAGATTCTTTGCGCAAGGTTGTGCCATCTTCCACTCCAGAGAAGAAGGATCATATTGGGGGTATAAAGTCCATACGCGCCAAATATCGGTTACTGTTTTTAAAGATTGTCCGTTTGAGGTACCTGTTCTTCTGTTTGCTTAGTTGTTAAGCCACATCTGTTCATATTAATATTAACCCTCAATTACTTCCCCAGGGTGGATATGATCAAAAGCTTGGAACTTCTGAGCACGGTGTTGTTCTTAGCTCATCATAGCTAACCATACCTACATTCAGTCTTGTTTGTGCATCTCAAGCAGTGCTTAAAGTTTAACTGAGTTCTTTGAGGTAAAACTTATTCAGTTCACTGTTTTAGTTGCTTTTTTTGTTACCTTTTTTTATGTACATGGACATTTGAACATTGATTCAAATCTTGATGTTGTGAAAACTACCAATATGGATTGTGGCATATATGCATCATGTACACAAGTTGCACCTAATTACAGAAAGGTAAACCTTGTCTCTTAAATTAATTTACAATGAATCAGTTACCTTTCCTACCATAATTTTGAAAGTTAAAAGAACAAGGAAATAGGAAGGCATTATATGGTTAAGTAAATGATATAATCTTGATTTCTATTAAGACACGCATGCCTGCGAAGAACATCATATAGTGGAATTTTTCTAGAACTAGTAATGTTATAAACATAAAAGAACTTAGTAACGTGGCTGGTGAATTCTAGGGTCCCTATGCTTGTTTGACACCAAATTTAGTGCAAGTTCTGAAATTGTTTTCTTAGTTTAGTTTTGTCTATGTCATAGTGTATCACTTACTACCAAATGATCGAGCTGAGATGGATTGACACGTGTCATCCTAAATTTTATTGAAGTAGGTTATAGAGTGAAAAAGTAGTTTATAGAGTGCTCTATACTTCCTGAACTGGTAATATTTCAGTTACAGTCTATGCTGCAAAAGTAGTTTATAGAGTGCTCTACACTTTCTTACATTGTTTATGTACATTGATATTTGAGCATTTATTCAAATTCTTATGCTGTCAGGGAACTACCTGAATGTGGATCATGAAATATATGGAATCATAATGTTTTGTCGAGGTATGTATATTCGCAATTCTCTTCATTACTTTGCTGAAGTTTCTTCATTACTTTGCTGATTTTAGCTCAATCTTGTATATAATTTGTTAAATTATTGTAGCTGTAGTTTTTTTTTAACTTCTGTTATTTTGTTCACCTGCATTTTCATACCATCATCATTGTCTTAGCAAAATAAGATTAGTCATGTATTCTCGCATAGTAAATCTTGTATTGTGCTTCTCAGTTTAGAATTTCACTAACATCTGTAAATAACCATCTTTAGACTGCTGAACTTTTTAATTGTGCTAGCCATTCCTGATTAATACATGTTGTAGAAGTGATTATAGTGGAAGGCCTGATTCTGCTAGTTGACTACAGCTCACAGTTTTTCATCGAAAAGAGATATTCAATCCAAGATCGGGAACCGTGGATTCTCTTATAAGTGTTGTGTGTTGTTTCTCTGTTAATTACTTGTTGCTTTAACTCAACATTTGGGTTAGTTACAGTTTGTAGAATTCGATTACCGGCTCTTGAACATTAAACCCGCAAAACCGACTTGTCGTCATCTCGCTTACATCTCCTTAGTGTTAACCGACTCCTGAGCTGTGTTAGGTGTTAAACAGCTGTTGTGTGGTGTTCCTTTCACGAAAATTGCATCTGTAAGGTGGTAAGCATTGGAGTTGTTCAGTACTTTGCATATCATACCTTATTATACTTTTCCATAATTGGTTTAATTTGGTGAACTGATATAAATTTGAATGTCTCGCCATCCCGTGTGTCATATTGTATGTTGTCTTTGCCATCATATTTCAAGCTTCTTGGTTGTTAAGGACCTTAAAGTTTGATATGCGTCTTCGATTTAGACACATTTATGTGTTAAAGTGTTTAGTTTCTCTAGACGTCGTCGGGTTATTTCTTATGTTAGTGCACTATTTGATCAAAATCACAGTGCGAGAATCAAGGTTTTGACATTTGTTTGTGAACTGGAAAATGATCTATTGATTTTTTGTTTGCGGTTATTGGTCTCTGCTTTACCAAGGCTGCTACACATGAAGATTATCTCACTATCGTGGTATGTCTTTCTTTGATGTTTGATTATTAGTTGATTAATGATAAGATAAAAGTTGTCTCAATTTTTCAAATGAGTATTATGACCTACGATGGGGAACTTATTTTTTCAGTGCAGGTACACCATTATTAATCTATCATTCTACAACCGAATCTTAGAACTTAGTTACTTTTATTGTTGTAAGAACTTGTATTGCTCTGAACCTTTTATTTGTTGTAATTTGAATACTTTTGTTTGTTTGTAATTTAAACATGAATCAATGAATGTAATTTGGTTTCCATTTGAGTTTAATCTGATTCTCATTTGAGTATAATTTGGTTTCAATTTGAGTTAAATTTTAATTTAATTTGACTTTAATTTGGTTGTCATTTGGGTTTAATTTGGTTTTTCGTCGGCCAATGATTGATCAGTAATTGGAGCTTTAGCCTTTTTTTTATATTAAAATGTATATCAAGGACCGTTTGGGATCGAGTCATAAGACCTTGACCGTTAATGTCGGTCGTTGAACCGCGACCCGCTTAGCCACGTCACAGTTGAAAAAGACGCTCAAACAGCGACCCTTTCTTCGACCGACAAAGCAAGTCATAAAAACGAGTTAAATGACTGGCTTCAGCGGTCGAGAAACTGCTGATTTCTACTAGTGCACATCCAAAGTTCCAGCTCAATGCCATCTACACATATCACCAAACATTCGAAACCATTTTCATGCCTTAAAAATTAACAACTAAGAAAGTAGTTTACAAATCCGAAAAATGAAACTCATACTTCCAATAGAATCAAAGACATCTCCTCAATCTCGTTCTCAGTCTTATTTGGGTATAAACCCAATCTCTACAAATAAAATGACCCCAAACATAAACCTTACAACTTAAAATTAACACGAAATTCGAATCGATGCTAAAGACCCATAATAATACTAATACAATAGAACCTGTAAAATATTTACAAGAAAACCCTAGAAAAAATCAAAGTAAACTCTAGATCGAATCAAAAAATGGGCATATAAAAATCGAAAGAGAAACTTACAAAAAAGGGGCATATAAAAATCGAAAGAGAAACTTACATAGATTTGAATAATTTAATATCGTCTTCATCCAAAGGCGGTGGGTGCTTCTCGTTTATGACTTCATCTTCTAGATTTGCAGCCATTGTAGGGAAAAAAAAGGATAAATGATGTTAGAGGTGGGGAAAACATGAAGAGAATGATTACGGTGTAGCTTTTGAGAGATGATTTAATCGACATCTCTCTTCTGATTTTTTCTGTTTCTTGTTTGGGGGAAGAGAGGAGAAAATGGAGAGAAGAGCGAGGCGACTAGGTTAGATATTAGAATGGTAATGAGAGATGGTAGTGCTTTGGTGGAGAGAACGAGGTAAGTTAATTACCAAAAAGAAAAAGAAAAATAAACAAATTACCTTTCGTATCTTTTCATATCCAAATAGTTCGCATAAGGAAACTAAATCCCGACCGTAGAGTGTAAAATATAAACTAAACTCTTAGTTTGTCGTTCTATAAGTCAACAAAAGTCACACCATAACGCACCTTGACTTTAGTCAGAGATACAAGTGTTTCTGTCGTTCTAGAAGTCAACCAAAGTCATACCACAACGACAACTTGACTTTAGTCAACGACACATTCAGTGTTGTGGTGGTTTTGAGACATTAGGTATTTGTGTCTTTCCATTACGTCTTAAATAACCTCTTTTCCACTAGTGAAAGATTACTAAAGATAGACCTAAGTTTCTCTTTCAGATGAACTGGAGAGGAAATATATCATACCTGAACATCACAGGTTCAAATATTACAACAGTTAGACCTGAGTTTCTCGTTTCGGATGAACGAGGACGAAATATATCGAATTGAACATCACAGTTCAAATATTACTAGAGGTAAAACCGAGTTTCTCTTTCGGATGAACTGGAGACGAAATATATCATAATTGAACATCACAGGGTTCAAATATATCGGATAAACCGTGAAAATGACCATATTACCCTTATTGGAAAAGTGCACATAAATATTATGGAGACTGGTGAAAATGACCATACTACCCTTATCGGAAATAAGTAAATTATTCTTAGAGACTGTGAAAATGACCATATTACCCTTATTGGAAAAAATGCAATAAATATTATGGAGACTGTGAAAATGACCATACTACCCTTATCAAAAATAAGTAAAGTAAATATTGCAGATTGTGAAAATGACCATATTACCCTTATTGGAAAACAGTGCAATAAATATTATGGAGAATGTGAAAATGACGATACTACCCTTATCAGAAATAAGTAAAGTAATTCTTATAGACTGTGAAAATTTCCATATTACCCTTATTGGAAAAAAATGCAATAAATATTATGTAGATTGTGAAAATGACCATACTACCCTTATCGGAAATAAATAAAGTAATTCTTACAGACTGTGAAAATGACCCTATTACCCTTATCGGAAAAATTGCAATAAATATTATGGAGACTGTGAAAATGACGATACTACCCTTATCGGAAATGAGTAAAGTAATTCTTACAGACTGTGAAAATGACCATATTACCCTTAATCGAAAAAAGTGCAATTAATATTATGTAGACTGTGAAAATGACCATACTACCCTTATCGGAAATAAGTAAAGTAATTCTTACATGATGTGAAAATGACCATATTACCCTTATTGGAATAAAGTGCAATAAATATTATGGAGACTGTGAAAATGACCATACTACCCTTATCAGAAATGAGTATAGTAATTCTTACAGACTGTGAAAATGACCATATTACCCTTATTGGAATAAAGTGCAATAAATATTATGGAGACTGTGAAAATGACCATACTACCCTTATCGGAAATGAGTATAGTAATTCTCCCATCGTGAAAATGACCATATTACCCTTATTGGAAAAAAGTGCAATAAATATTATGGAGATTGTGAAAATGACCATACTACCCTTATCGAAAATAAGTAAAGTAAATGTTACAGACTGTGAAAATGACCATATTACCCTTACTGGAAAAAAGTGCAATAAATATTATGGAGACTGTGAAAATGACCATACTACCCTTATCGGAAATAAGTAAAGTAATTCATACATACTGTGAATAAGACCATATTACCCTTATTAGAAAAAAAAGTGCAATAAATATTATGGAGACAGTGAAAATGACCATAGTACCCTTATCGGAAATAAGTAAAGTAATTCTTACAGATAATGAAAATGACCATATTCATATAATGAAGACTGTGAAAATGACCATACTACCCTTATCATAAATAAATAAAGTAATGTTAAAGACTGTGAAAATAACATATTACCCTTATTGAAAAAAAGTGCAATAAATATTATGAAACCGTGAAAATGACCATACTACCGGTTATCGGAAATAAGTAAATGGTAAAATGGTCATTTTCATAGTTTGTAATATTTACTTTACTTATTTCTGATAAGGGTAGTTTGGTCATTTTCACAGTCTCTATTACATTTATTAACCTTATTTCCAGAAGGGTAAAATGGTCATTTTCACACACTATAATATTTACCTGACTTATTTTGATAAGGGCAATTTGGTCATTTTATAGTCTCCATGATGTTTATTGCATTAATTTCTAGTAAGGGTAATATGGTCATTCTCACAGTCTGAAATATTAACTTTACTTATTTTTAATAAGGATAGTCTGGTCATTTTCACATTCTAAATAATATTTATTGCACTAATTTCCAATAAGGGTAGTCTGGTCATTTTCCCTATCTCCATAATATTTATTGCATATGTTTCCAATAAGGGTAAAGTGGTCATTTTCATAGCCTGTATTATTTACTTTACTTATTTTGATAAGGGTAGTTTGGTAATTTTCATAGTCTCAATGATATTTATTGCACTTATTTCCAGTAAGGGTAATATGGCCATTTTCAGTCTGTAATATTTACTTTACTTATTTTTGATAAGGGTAGTTTGGTCATTGTCATTGTCTCCATGATATTTATTGTATTTATTTCCCGATAAGGGTAATATGGTCATTTTCACGATCATAATATTTTACTTTACTTATTTCGATAAGGTAGTCCTGGGTCATTTTCATAGTCTCCAGAATATTTATTACACTTATTTCCAGTAAGGGTAAAATAGTCATTTCCATAGTATTTACTTTACTTATTTCCGATAAGGGTAGTCTGGTCATTTTCACAGTTTCCACAATATTTATTGCACTAATTTCATTAAGGGTAATATGGTCATTTTCATAGTATGTAATATTTACTTCACTTATTTCTTATAAAAATAACTGGTCATTTTAACAAATGCATAATATTTTGTTGCACTTTTTCCATTAAGGGTAATATGGTAATTTTAACAATTGTAATATTTACTTTACTTATTTCCGATAAGGGTAGTCTCGTCATTTTCACAATCTTGAATTTTTATTGCGATTATTCCGATAAAGGTGTCTGTAATTTTCACCGTCTTCTGAAGAAACGAGATATGTCAAAGTCAAATTTCTATAAAGTCATGACTTGTTGACTTGGTCTTGATCCTGTTTTCTAATATTAAGAAAATTAAAAAGAAAAAGAAAAATATATTTTGATTTATAGAAATGAAATATAATTGTTAGTTTGTACAAATGTGGGAAAATTAGTGACAAGTAAAATTCAAAGTGTTATAATTTTGGGGTTGTTTTAGATGTTGTGAAATATTTGGGTGGAATCATCACTTTGAATTATAATTGTGATTGTCGGTAAAATTGTCAACAAATATTATTGTGACTAATAAAAGAATTTAATATTCCTAATTATTATCACGAATACAAAATTTAATAACAGTTATAATCTGTTGCGGGACTTATCACGGGTGTATCCGTGATCTGAAAAATAAACTGTGACAAGTTGCACTTTGTTACAAAATCCCGGTTTTGGTGTAGTGTACTTTCATCTTTTATTCTATGGCTAGGGCGATACACCACAATATTATTATTCGGTGTGGAATTCACGACATCAATATTATACATTGTTTGAAGGAAGGAGTTGGTTCCATATACATGACTGTTTGTGTGTGTTGATCTTCTTAAAATGTTTATAATACATGATTGTTTACGGCAGTGAATTAAATGTGTTATTATCGTTTAAGGAAAACTTGCATTCTTTTAAATTTAACTTTGATGATTATTTTTGAGTAGTGTAAGTATCCACTGAGCTTGTTAAGCTCACTTTTTCTCCCATTTCAGTGACAAGTAATATTAATGTAAGTAGTGAAGAATCGGGTGAAGGAGAGTATAGCGTTTGGGTCGAATAGGTTGTTTAACGTGTTTCCATGTGAGATCGTTGTTGATCTCAGCAGTACTGTGTTGTTTATGTAACTCTCTGAAGGCGTCTTTTGAGTTTTAGTTATAAGTAAGACTAACTTTATGAATGTTTATGTGTAATGACAAACCACTCTTGTAGATTAGATGATTATGTATATTATGAACCTATAATGTCTAGCTTATGTTCTTAACTTGTCCTGAAGTTAATGGTTCAGTTTAAGATAGTTTAGCAACTACTTAATTCAACTTTCTTTTGGTCTTGTCCTTGTATTCTTTTGGTCTTGTCCTTGTAACTTTCACTATCAGAAAAGTTTTACTGTAACTATTTTCCTTTTGATCAAGTCTAAGAAATCTATGTTATGTTCATCCTTTGTGTAACCTTTCGGTAGACCTAGCAAAATAGTTATTACATTAGTTACTCTTGTTTGGTATAGCTCTTATGAAATTCGTTTTTTTTTATTTGTTCACGCCTTAAAATGAGTGTTACAACTTTTGAAACTAGATACAGTTCTCAATCAACCTCGTGATATTGAAGTTAGACAAGATTAATACTTAAAATTTAGATTTATGCCTTAATTATGGATTTTTGAATTTGGGGCGCTACACATATAATTTCCTTAGTCAATTTTCGGTGATATCTTTCACTCATGTAATCTTATTGGTCAATTTTCGGTGTCAAAGTTGAGTTTATATTTACCCAGATACATTTTTTTTGTTTCCAATGCATATATATCTATTTTCCCAAGTGCAGGTATGAAATTTTTTCTATTGGTCTGTTATTCAAGATAGACCTCCATATAGGAATAACCCCCATTAAAAAACATTTTTTTGTCGTCCCTAGATATTCAGGGACATCTAGGGACACCTTCATTTCTTAATAACTCTAGGTTGACCATCGCTCTTTTAACATGGGTTGTTGTAAGAACCACAGTGTGCCGCTTAATTATTTTAATGACGCTATCAACAGACTGAACAATGCTCTTTAATTAGAATCCTAATTTGGGGCATACAGGATAATTTTGGGGCATACAGACTTATGATGCCATCCAATGCAAACTGCTAAGGGGTGTCCTAGTGATGCTAAAGTTACTATAATACCCTCATATAATTTAAATTACATTACTACCCTTCCACTTAATTAAATTCTAATCCTAAAACTTTCCCACTAATTAACCCATCCCCTAATTAACTACCCTCCCACTAATTAATCATTACCCACTAATTAACTCACTCATTAATCCTAAAACGATTACTTAAACAACACAAAAAAAATTTAAAAGTTTTAAAAACCAAAAACCCTTCTCTCTCCCTCTTCTTCTCATCTTCTTCTCCAAAATTTCTGAAAATTTCTTCGATTAACAGACTCGATTAAACACATACATGGCACCTCGTGTTAAGCGATGCCTTAGAAATACGGTGTCGAATCCTGGTGTTGCTTCTGTAGCATCTCAATCTAGGTTTTTTTGGAAACGATGGAGATGAAGTGGATAGTGGATCGATTGGTGTTGGAGAGGGAGAAATAGAGGTTGATTCTTTAAAATTGCACATATAAAGGTATTTCCCACAAACACATTGTTTATTTTTGCGTATTTCGTTGATTTATGACATGTAATCGATGATTCGTCTAGGTTTTTGTTAGTTTCAGGGTAGTGTTCGGCTGAAATGTCGCAGCGAACTTATTTTTTTTTATACAGACGAAGAACAGTTCGGCTTAAAATTTGTTATATTTTGAATATCGTATGAGCCGAACCAATGAGTTCGGCACAGAAAATTTTGTATGATAACCAGCCGAACTTGAATACCATTGTTATATTTTGAATATCGAATGAGTCGAACCTGAGTGTTCGGCTTATAATTGTTTTTTATGCTAATCAGCCGAACTTGGATACGATTACTTCATAATCCATCTTACACTGTTCGGCTCGCTCGATAAATATCGAATGTGCCGAACTTGACTCTGTATGGCTAATAGCATCCTATAACCTTGTCCATTTATAGGTGAGTTATCACATTGTTTAGTAGAGTCATATTTATTTATTTTGGAAAATTAATTAAGGTGTATCATTTTTTTTTAGCACCCATTCGGGAAAATTCAAAGAGAAGATTAAAAGGAAAACAATGGAAGTGACTACTTCTAATTCAAAAACTCTCAAACCTTGAGGTGGTGGCACCAAAAACTTGCATGCGGGGCGGATGTTTGTCTGTAGAACAAGAGGATGATAATGATGAAAATAAGGGTGTAATATGAGGTTATGATGAAGATTGTGGTGGAGGGGAGGAGGGGATGATGAATATGGTGGTGATCGTGAACCTCTAACTTGATTTTTCTTCTCAAAATTGATGCATGTCGTTTTAGAGTTTTGGATGTATTTTTTATGATGTGGAAGATAATATGAATGATAAAATGTGGTGTAAAGAGATGATAAAAGTCAATTTTTTATATAGAGCTCTCAAAGTTAGGCTTTAGAATCCTTCCGAAACCGTTTCTCCCTTGAGATAAAAGTCAATTTTGCGTCCAAACATGTCCTTGCAACGGTGTCGTTCCGGCTAATACCTTGCCAACCTTTCCCTACGAACCTAACAAGTGAAATTTACCCCAGGTGGTTGTCAGGTTCGGCGGACTCGATTAGATTACTTTTAAGCCGAACTTATCTCTGTAAACACTTCGAAAATCTTGATTTTAAGGCTCCAGGTTCGGCTAACTCGTGATGATGAGTTATCAGCCGAACTTATCTCTGTACACTCAAGTTTTTAGATTTTATTTTGGCCATAACTTCTTTGTCCGATGTCGGAATGGCCTCATTCTTTTTGCGTTGTTTTCGTCTTTTCGTTCTCTTGACGATGACGCTAATATCTCATTGATTTGAATGAGTTTAATTTGGACCTTAATGTTCTCCATTGGTAGACTTCACTATCGTTTGGGGTTAGGTTCGGCTCATTTGTAATACTATTTGAAAGCCGATCTTTAAAGTTCGGCTCATTCGTGTTTGAATTGAAAAGCCGAACTACTTGTCATATATGCGTTCGGCTTATTGGGGACTAAAATTATAAGTCGAATCAAGTGTTATTTATCAAGGTTCGGCATACAAATTATCTCGCCGAACCTAACTCATGGCAAAGAACTACATACAAAAATCAAAACTTTTGGTGAATTCAAGCTACAAAACGGACATTAAACAACGTCTACAACCATACCTATGTATTATTAGCATTGGGTTCCTCATCCATGTACTCATCTTCGGGATTTGGCTCCAAAATGTCATCATCTTGAGCTTGAGAAAAAAGTTTGAGTTTGAGATTGAGTTTGGGTAAAATCATTTTCATAATCCAACAAATAAGCCATCTCCGGATCTCCATCGTAATTGATATGTATTTTCTTAGGTTTACGTGATGAAGATTCACCTTCCTCACTCGAATTTGGATCACACATCTATCAACAATCACAAAAATCTCAAAGAAAAAAAAAGTTTTCTTTTTTCTACTTCCTCCTCCTCTTCTTCTTCTTCTTCTTCTTTTTTCTACTCACTCACTCACTCAATTTAAAAAGAAAATTATTATCCTAAATTAAACTCTAATCCTAACTCCAATCATTAACAACTAATCATTTAAGTTAACACTAATTAACCACTAATCATTCAGGGGTATTTTTGCAATTATGAAAATAGGTTGGATAAGGGATACCCTAGAAACACTATTTCCAACCTGATTTTTGTCTTATTATGTATGCCCCAAAATTTTATTGTATGCCCCAAATGATGGTTCTTTAATTAAGGATAGGATATCAAAAGAAGGGATCATTCGTTTATTTAAACTCTGCTTAAGTTCATTGGGTTCTTTGAGATGAAGTTGGCAAGCTCAATTTCATAAAGCCCTTTGGGCTTGAGAGTTTCATCAGGATTAGATGGGAGAAAGGATGGGAGCTTAGTAATCATTCTACAAATGTGCGTTGAGTAATCTATATGTTTTAAGTAGATCTATAACTGAATCAGGATTAGATGTGCTTTCGAAATTGAGATTTTTAAAAGCAGTAATAGGTTTGTCTTGTTTAAATTCAAAATAGGACATCACATTTTTATTTTGGCAGAAAAGAAGTATAAAATTCACCCTTCATGTTGTCATATCTGCCACCCAAAATAGGACATCAACAAGAAATGAGCTAAACACATACAATAAAATTACATTAACCATTTACTACTATCATTTTCTTTTAAACACGTAACCTTGTCGTAATTTTAACGTAATACACAAATTATAAACCCAGATCGATAACAACACTTTATTACCATTAATTTTTACGAATACAATCAATCATTCTAACAGCAACTGAATCAACACTTCTCCAATACCCAAACCACCATTTCTCTTTTTTAATAAGCAAAACAAGGAACAAACCCCAAAATCCAACTCCAAAGCCCATAGCAATGATACCATAAAATATGAATCTCTCGGCTGCCTCCTGTTGATCATCTTCTTGAGCTTCATTTGTACTTGTAGGGCTAATGTTTTGATCACCCTTACAGAATTTATTTGTGGGTGGTCCACATAATAAGTCGTTCCCCAGGAAAACTGATCCATCCCAACCCAAGGGTCTCAAAATGCGTACCTACGGGAATCTTGCCACTCAAATTATTGTAAGATAAGTTTAGAAATCCGAGAGAGTCTATTGATGTTAAAGATGGTGGGATATTCCAGACAATCTATTAAAACTTAAATCCAAAGATTCTAAACCAGACATTTCTCCAATATCCACAGGGATATTATCCGAAAACTGATTGTGAGACAGATTAAGCATATAAAGTCCTTTTAATAAACCTATCTCTTTCGGAATGCTTCCATCAAGATTTTTGCATGATATATAGATCGATCCCTGAGGTGTAACTTAAGGATATCTGAACCTCGATACTGATCCCTTTTACCACCATCTTCAATTGAACATCCAGGTCGGTATTATTGTTAACCACGATTGTGCCATATTTAGGTCTACTCATTAGGTTCTTGAGGTTCCCCATTTTTCTAGAGATTTGACCAGTGAGATTGTTTTGTGATAAATCCAAAATACGGAGTTGATGCAAATAAATTATCTCTTCGGGAATAGACCCAATGAACTTGTTTGACCTTAATGAAAGTATTTGAAGATCATGGAGTGAACCAAGCTCAGTGGGTATACTGCCTCCAAACTTGTTATTGGCTAAGTTCAGAACTGTCAAGTGTTGAAGTTTAGCGATTGAATTGGAAAGAGTACCACTGAGGTTGTTGTAATTTAATTGAAGATACTCCAGGAATTCAACTCTTTCAAGCTCATTTAGGATATATCCGGAGAGATTGTTGTTGCCAAGGTTTAGATATATAAGCTTGTTGCAATATCCTATACTAGTTGGTATAGTTCCAGAAAGTGAGTTGTGATCCAAAGACAATAATGTTAACTTGTTTAGATTGCTGAACTCTGTTGGTAACGACCCAGATAATTGATTGCCATAGAGAACTAAATAAGTTAGACTTGTCATATTACCCATAGAAATGGAGATTAAACCGTACTAAGAGATCTTAGGTTTCCTATATCTTCAGGGATTGGACCCGATAGTTGATTATGAGAAAATGCTAGGGCCCCTAGTTTGGTCAGATTGGTTAAAGAAGCAGGAATTGAGCCAATTATTTCGTTTTCATAGAAATAGAAATTTTCAAGATATCTTAGATTACCAATATCTCGAGGGATTGGACCAGATAGTTGATTTTGATAGATAAATAGGTACTCCAGATTGCTCAGATTGCTTAAAGAAACAGGCATAGAATGTTGATATTTTCAATAACATAGAAAATAAAATGTTTTTCGTTTTTGGTTTGCCGCTACGACGGGGGAGTGTCCTGTGTTGAATAGACACAATAGATGTTAGTTGGAGATCAAGAGGCACCTCTAATGGGTGTGATGGTTCACAAAAGACACAACCATTCCCATTAGGCACCTTATGTGTCTTTTGGAAATCAAGAGGCATCTCCAATAGGCATGAGTCCCCTATAAGTAGTGATGATTGTTTTCATTCATATTATGAAGAACATCTCAACTCTCTCGTTTTCTTTCTTACAAGCATCATCAAGAACAAAACCAAAGGTGTTCTTGGTTGGATCAAGGTCGTACAAGCTTTGAATCCAACAACCGTTGTGGGGCTTCAAGTATCTGACGGCAATATTCAATTGACCTGTTTGTACTCGCCAATTTAATTGGGAAAGGGTCGAATAATTGTCGAAAAGAATCTTTCATAAGAGCCTTGAACCCTAATACAACATTCTTTTCTTCACCCTGTTTTAGTGTCAATTTTCCAACAGTTTTCGACAATTAATTTTCGACAGTGGAGGGTGAAACCATAAGTTTAAGAACGTCTCATGGATTGAATTTTTTGAAAGAAAAAGTCACTGCAACTGGGGAGACGTTTATGGAAGATAGACAAGATTGGGTCCGTGATTGTGTGTTTACCGGTCTGGAACAAGTGTAAATATGCACTAGGGTTTTCGTTGAGTATCGGTTGTAATCCAAATATATGGCTGGAGGCGTGCAGAGACGAGGATAAGAAGAAGACGGAAAGATTACAGAGATGGTCATCGTAAACGTCGACGCTGTATATCTGAAACGATTAGAAAATTCAATCGAGAGTCGAGAGGATTAATGATGTTGTGCTTCTGGTCTAGCCATATGATTAATGATGTTTCGCTTCTGGTCTAGCCATATGATTAATGATCAATCATGTGATGACTTTCTATGATTCCATGAAGGGTGGACGACGCACGACGAAAGCGGTTAGTACAAATTAATTTTACATTAATCGTAATAACATGATATAGGATACTGTTAATATTGATTAACTTCATGTTTGAGTTTGCAACCGTTTGATGACCGGTTGGTAAACTAGAATGAATAATCAAGTACGTGTTTTGTTCTGCATTATAGTATGTATTCTCCGATCACCATTAATGGCCAAAAGAGATCCAAATCCGAAGAGACGTAACTGTTTTACTATACCGGATTTGAAGACTTCCTTATTTTAGGAGTTATGTGTAAACATGGACGTCATATGACGGTGTGCCTTTTGGTCATCTGGTTGACTCTTTCAACAAACTTAGTAACAGGAGAACACGTACGGCATCCAAATTAAGAAAAGTTGATGTTTGCAACTTTAATGGAGGATATGATTATTTGCTTGACAAGAACCAGATACCCACCCAAGTTAGGAGATTCACCTATACTAAAGAAGTTTTCTTTTTCAAGTATTGCGCCGGTCGGCGGTATAAGAGGTAGAATCAATATTTTTCTGAACTAAAATACATGGTTTCACGATCAAGAAACTAATTAGTTGCTTTAAGATTGCATGTTTCTTATGCAAATTAAGGCAATTAATGAAAACACGCGTAGTATGACTGCATTTATTGTGGTTATTGTGGTGTGAATAAACTAGTGTCTATAGTTTGTACTGTTTGTTTTACTATCATGAATCACCATCTGTTATCATCGTGTCATTGTAACAAGAGGAAAATCTTGTTTGGTTGCTACGGATATGAGAATTTCCAAGGAGGCAGAGAAAGTGGCAGTAATTTTCTAGTGGGGAGAAAGATATACCCTGTATAGTTTACTTACAAAAGTAAAAGATCCAGAAACCACAATTCAAACAGATCGGTGGATGTTTGGATGAGGAGTATATCTAACTTTCACATATTTTCTGTGGAATGTCTGCAAAGTAGAGCCAAGTCCAAAATGGTATCCGTACCAATATTATTGGATTTGAAGATTCCTTCTTGGGAATTATAAAGGCATTGACGAGTGGAGGAAATGTCTTGATGTCATTAAACATATCGTCCAAATAGACTGAACGGTTGTTACATGAGATTAAGTCATTAGGGTCCTTTGGTAGATCCATGATCTCATTGGAGTAATCCATTCACCAAGGTGTCCAGATTGCATTATTTGCATATGCTCTTTTGAGTGGGACATTTTAATAAGGCCCTTTGTTCATCACTTACATGAATGGCTTACTGTATAATCACTTGCGAAGAACAGTGGCAGATCACATGGAGACTACTAGTCTCCTCTGTATGCACTAGAAAATTCATGTCTCATGGATTTATGAAGTCATGAGACATAAGAACTTGTATGATCCATTCGATGTGAAGGGAATGATGCATAACAAGTTTCTAAATGTACGCGTGTTTCATAATTTAATGACATTTTTCCAAGTCATCATGTTTCCATCGTTAACCAAATCCAAAAAGAATGGTATCCCTACGTATGTTGGATTTGAAGATTTCTTTTGAGAAATTATGGGTGCATTTGGCGGTACCTGGTACAGTTGTACTTCGAAATGGTCTTCAAAGTTTTTAGTTTAAAACTGAAATTTGGTGAGATATTTTTATGGTTTTTCCTCATGGAAATACTGGAAAACAACGAGATTCTAGGACTGTAAACGGTTATGATCCAGTAGAAATGAGAGCCAAATCCAACTCCAAAATTTTGAGATTTTATCTGTGTTATTTGGATTTGAAGATTCCTATTCTGGAAATTATGTGGGCATGGGCTAATGGATTGAATTTTGGTTTGCACACTATTCAGTTATAATTGAATGGTGTTTACACTTGTCATGTCTTGCAGGACATTGATAATCTTGTGATTATTCATTTGATGGCCGATGATTTTTAAGGTACATGAGACTACATTTTGTTTTCCAGCCGTGAATATACAAAAGTATATTCCGCAATATGGCTGATGGATTATCACATTATTTTGTGAATCAAAATGTACCGACAAAACAGAGCCAAATCCAAAAGGCTGGATTTGAAGATTTCTATTTAGGAATTATGAGTGCCATGTTTTGCCAGAAATTTGCTTATGCAAAATTTGATACGAATGGATAAGAATTATGTGATCAATTCACATGTTTTATTTACTGGGAATTTTGTATCTGGATGGGTCCTTTAAGGAAAATCATATGTGAAAGCCTTGCCATCTGTATAAATTTGTGATATGATTCTCCACTTCAGTATTCCTTCGGGGCATTGAGCAGTATGTCATGAAATGGGGGAGAAATTCATATGGCAATTTTATAAGATTTACGATTCTTGTGATAAGAATTGTTGATTCCAAAATCTGGAAATTGGTATGTCTTAAATGACATCGAAAAGGAAAATTCCGGTTAATATGTAACGTATTGGAAGATTGGGCGGCCGACCAAATATCCAACGATGAGGTGTTACGATATTACCGATGGATAAATTATGAACATTTGCATTACATAATGTAAAATGTTAAATAGACATTGTCTATGTCTTTGGGTATAAATTTGTAGAAGATTGGGCATGAGTAGAGGAGTTACTCATCGTGATAACGTGCTTGTTGAAATAGCAAGTAAATTGCCTACAAATTTTCTATGCCTCTAGTGAATGCAAGTCTATAATGACTTAATGACTTCTTGTGAATTAACATCAATGTTAATTATGATTCCTAGAGAAGTTACAATTATTTTGTAAAATCAAATAAGAACATTTTAATAATGTTGTCAAAATTATTTGCATAAGTAGTAGATGCAATTAATAAATAACGAGGAAGAATGGCTTGGAAACTAACTTGTAGAGATCCCATTTTGGAAGAAGTCATTTCAAGTGGTCTTGATTAATTGTGAGAATCAAGATATGAATCTATAATATCTCTAATGAGAGTTATAATGAAAAGTCAAGATATGCGCAAGTCTTAGACTTTGAACGGTAAGTCAACTACTCAAGAAATGAGTAATGCATGAAGCCATTGAAACGGAGAAAAACTTGGTAGACCTATTTATGAAGAGTCTTCCAAACGAAATGTTTTCAATGAAGTATAAGGAGATGGGACTCGGAGTTCAGTGAAAGAAGTTCGATCACCAATAACGGAAACCCAACTTATGTTATATTTTGAAAAAAGATAAACTTAAGTTCAATGTGGTACTAACAAGTTATTGCTGTGGTTATGGTACACTAAACTAAAATTTCCCATTGTCCTTCTAGTGTAGTGATTCGCATGATCTTAGGGATGGATGAAAATCCTTAATAAGTCTAACTCTTATCACAAGGTGTCTCGCAGAAACACCTTCGAGACTTACCTATATGAGTATTTGGAAATCAGGCCGTTTCCTATGAGAATAAGACCGTTCTCAGAAAAGGACTCATGAATCCAGGAGAAAGCACGGGGCCATTAATGTGCGAGCTAATTTTAACACACTACTTCCTGAAATCAATATGTATGGAGGTTCCTGGCTTTATCACAAGGGGTACTTGGTTCAAGATAAAATTCACCATAGGACCTCGATGAAGCTTTGAATATCTTACACTAAGTGGAGGTTCAAACCCAAAAGGTACCTATCATTTATGTATTGGTTTCCACGATGATGCTTTGTCTCAACTTACCTTGAACTACGCTTTGATCCCACTCTGCACGAGGCGATCACTAGAGTGATGCAAAATGCCACTCTGTTTTATAAGTTTTACTTTATTTTCATGTTTTTGGTTATTGCAAATAGGGGGAGATTGTTGGATATTTTCAATAACATAGAAAATAAAATGTTTTTCGTTTTTGGTTTGCCGCTACGACGGGGGAGTGTCCTGTGTTGAATAGACACAATAGATGTTTGTTGGAGATCAAGAGGCACCTCTAATGGGTGTGATGGTTCACAAAAGACACAACCATTCCCATTAGGCACCTTATGTGTCTTTTGGAAATCAAGAGGCATCTCCAATAGGCATGAGTCCCCTATAAGTAGTGATGATTGTTTTCATTCATATTATGAAGAACATCTCAACTCTCTGTTTTCTTTCTTACAAGCATCATCAGTAACAAAACCAGTGTGTTCTTGGTTGGATCAAGGTCGTACAAGCTTTGAATCCAACAACCGTTGTGGGGCTTCAAGTATCCTGACGGCAATATTCAATTGACCTGTTTGTACTCGCCAATTTAATTGGGAAAGGGTCGAATAATTGTCGAAAAGAATCTTTCATAAGAGCCTTGAACCCTAATACAACATTCTTTTCTTCACCCTGTTTTAGTGTCAATTTTCCAACATAGAACCAATAAGGTTATTCGTTGACAAAGCTATGAAAATAATGTTGGATATTTTCAATAACATAGAAAATAAATCGGTTTTCATTTTTGGTTTGTCGCTACGACGGGGGAGCGTTCTGTGTTGAATAGACTCAATGAATGTTAGTTGCAGATGAAGAGACACCTCTAATATGTGTGATGGTTCATAAAAGACACAACCATTCCGAATAGACACCTTATGTGTCTTTTGGAAGAGAAGAGGCATCTCCATCAGGCATAAGTATCCTTATAAGTAGTGAAGGTATTCTCCCATTCTAACAATCAATTCAATCTGTTTTCTCTCCATCTAAAGCATCATCGGAAATCTCTCGTGTGTTCTTGATTGGGTCCAAGGGGTGCAAACCTTGAATCCAATTTCTCTGCTGTAGGGCTTTCATTGTATCCTGAAGGCATTATTTCGCATACCTGTTGCAATCGCCAATTGATATTGGGAGGGTAGAAATAATCGTCTAAAAGAAATCTATTCGAGCATTGAAAGTGACGAGTACAACAATTTCTTTGTGTTTATGTCATCCTCTATTTGAACCCAATTTACAAAAAATAAGAGATCTTAGATCTCCAATTTCTTGAGGAATGATACCAGAGAGCTCATTTTCAGCAAGATTAAGAATTTTCAGGCTAGTCAAGTTTGTCAAAGAAAAAGGAACAGAACCACGAAAATTATTACCAAACAAACCTAAGACAGTAAGAGACTTCATCCTTCCTATATCTTGAGGGATTGGACCAGGTTGATTTGTTTGAAGATATAGTCTGAATAGATTGCTCAGGTTACTTATAGAAGAAGGAATGTTACAGTTAACTTATTCACGTCGAAACCCAACTTATAAAAAGACCTTAACTTCCCTATATCCTGAGGGATTGAACCAGTAAGATTATTCACAGAAAAACCCAACTCAGTAGAGATCTTAGCCTTCCTATATCTTGAGGGGATTGGACCAAAGTAAGTCCATTTATTTCAAGGATTAAAACATCAAGGTCAGCTCAAATTGCATACGGTATGGGGATTGGACCGGAAGAGAGGAAATTTCCAAAGGTGTCTAGTTTTAATTAGTTATTCCCAAAAATATTGTAAATTACCAAAAATGTTTGAATAGCACGGAATGTGTACCCATTGCTTGATATTGTGCACACAATATCATGAATCCACACCTATAATGTGTGCACATTAAACCTTTTTTGGAATTTCTTAAAAACTAGACATTTTTAGTAAATAGCTTTCTGTGGATGATATTTTTGGGCATTGATAATTCGAAGACAAGGTTAATAAAATAAGAGATTTTAGATTTCCGATTTCTCGAGGAATGGTGCCAGAAAGATAATTATCATCAATCGATAATTGAATCAAGTTTGTTAGATTGCATATAGAAGTAGGGATTGGAGCGATAAGTTTTTTTTGGTACAACCCAAGACCAGTGAGAAAATGTAAATTGCTAAATTCTCGAGGGATAAATCCGCTAATTTGGTTGTAAGAGAGATCAAGGTGCGTGAGTTTTGAAAGATTACCGATTCTGAAGGAATGTATCCGAAGAGTCTGTTTTGGCTCAAATCAAAACTCACAATATTAGAAAACGTTGAGAAACTGAAATTACGGAGCGTACCTTGTAAACCCAAACCTCTCATATTCAATTCCGTAACACTTCCCTGTTTACAAGTGATTCCGTACCAGCTGCATGGACTTACTGTACCATTAGCGGAATTTTTTTTCCAGGATGGGAAGAGAGAAGAAGTTTGGTTAACGAGGGTTGATTTCCATTTCAGAAGAGCATCAACTTGTTCATTTACTTGTGTTTGTTTTGCATGAGTTGAAGAACTCGAAACAGAAGTAAATACATTAGGTGAAAAAACCAACACTAACATCAAAGATACCACTAATGTTATAACATGTTTATTTTTTCCTCTGTATAGAGGCAAAGCACAACATTCCTCTATGTAGAGGTGGTCTCCATTTTTTTAAATGTTTGTTTTTTCCACTACCTCTATTAAGATAGAGGCTAAACCACTATCAAGTAGAGGAAATCAAATAGCACCTAATTGGTGCTATCTTTGGACAAAACCTCTATTAAATGTTGAAAAGTCCAACATATCCTCAAAGAAATTTTAAATTGACACATATATCCTCATAACAAAAACTAAGCGGCAGATTTGTGTAAAACTACAAATTGCTCGTCAATTTTTGGAAGCCTTATTGCAGCGCCACATGTCAAGTACTTATTGGAAGAAAATTATTTATCACGTGTAAACTTATGTAACGTTACTTTTCGATAAACATATAAAAAACAAAAAAAAAAAAAAAACATAATCAGTTATTTCTATTTTCTCTTCCCTTAAACATAATCGGTACTGAGACTTTTGGTCACAGGGAGATGGTGCGGAGTTTTAGGCAGCGCCAGACGCTACTCTTCCTCTTAAGGAAGGTGGACTTGGCATTTACACTATGACGGACACCCGTAATTATTGTTACACACGGCTTCTCGTAGTCAAACGGTTGCGGTTCAAAAGGTGATTCTTGGCAATTTATTCTCTTCGAGAAAAAGGTTCTCGCACTTCTGGTGGCTCTTGAAGTAACTTCATCCAGGTTTGTGGTTTACCTTCTAACTATTGTGTTGATGATACTCATTTCTTTCTATGCACTCCATGGCAAACACCTATTTCACGCAGCTTAAGAAGCAAATCCCAAACTAATTTTCTATGTCCTGCAAGAGATTCCATTTTGTGGCAAAGTGTAACCTGTTAAGCACTCTCAAGATTACCCGTTGGCTGTACCCATTAGTGGCCTGAACCAATGCCTTGGTCCAAGACAGTTCTCAGCAAAGAGTTTGCTACCGACTTGGTATCCCTTGTTCACGAGGGAGGCCTGTGTTCCAGATATTTTGGGGACCATGCTCTTCATTGTGCCAAGGATGTTGGGATCAAATATCTTCATGACCAAGTACGTGACGTTGTCGCTGACATTTGTCACAAAGCCGATGTGCCTTTGTGCGAAAGAAGCACCCTGGGCTTTTGTCCGATGATAATAGACTTACGCCTACGCGATATCCTTGTTCTTAATTGGGAGAATGGACAAGATGTTTGTATGGATGTTACGGGTGTCTCCATTCACCGGTGAAGGTATTCGTAATTTTGTCCCGTGTCAAGCTATTTCTAATGTCATTACACAGAAAAGAAACAAGTACTTGGATCAATGTACTTCATGGTTATGGTTTAGGTGTCCAGCTTTTACCACTGGGGTGAACTTGGATGATACATTATGTTTTTTTAAGAGATTGAAGAATTGTATTGTCAAGACCCGATGTCGTAGGGGTGTTGGGAAATTTCTTTTTTTATAGGCTGGGTGTCGCTTATTGCAGGGGGTTGGTCTTCACTTGTTGCTAGGCTACCAACTAAAGTTCTGTATGACTCTATTTAGAACCATATAAATGTTTTCATTTTTAATTAAAAAAAAACTGGATAATATTCTATAGAATTTCTGGTCTGTTTTTGAATATCATATTTAAACTTTATGGATGTTAAATTTTTTTTTTTTGTATTTTATTTAATGGGATGGAATGGATTTTCATGGAATTTGAAAATTTTATAAGGGTGAAATGAGAAATACAAAATATGGATTACATTTATGTGGAAATTTCCAAGGAACCCAAGTTTGAGTCCTCTATCTTTCAAGAGCCCATCATTAAAATTGAATATATGTGTAGCCCAAAAAATAAGATTAACGGTTAAGATTAGTAGTTTTAAATTAAATTCATAGTTTCACATTTTTAAAAGGACTAAAGTAACCTTTATCTAAACCGTATTATTAACAAAAATATTTAATAAAAATATTCCATAAATATTTTCACGCTTTAATTACCTTTCCTTATTTCTAGCTTAATCAAAACAGTATTATGTTAAAAAAGAGATTTAAGAAAAATTTCATAAATATCTTCACCCTTTAATTTCGTTCAAGCCTTAAATCTAGGAGATTTAGGTCAGACGGATTAATTTATTAGAAAGCATATCCTTATTCGGTGCTTTACCTAAACAACTCCATAGTCATTGATAGTCTCTGCCCTTAATCTTCATCATGAATGTTATCAAAGATTTGAACTGTTTACTTTTTTTATGCTTTGGTATAAAATTTTTTTTTTTCCTCTCTCACCTGTATACTCTTCACAGGCTTACAGTGACTACTAAAGGAAGTTCTCCATTTGTTGTATTGTCATTCGCAACCATATTAGATCTGATTTTGAATGTTTTTTTTTTTTTTTTTTTTTTTTTTTTGCTTTTTGAAATTTGAGATCAAACCGAAGAAGATAAAATGAAATTTACTATGAGAGATCAATTGAATAACGTTACAGTATGAGAATGGGGGTATCAATTTTGAGTGATTAGGTTGGGTACATGCTCTTTGGCTTAGTTTGGTATTGCTGCAGCTTTTGTAAGCACTTTTCTGCTGTGCGTTGCTTTGTTGTGCTGTGAGAAAAAAGTAGTTAGATGTTTGGTAAAATATTAATTAAAGTTGAAGCTGATTAAAGAATCAATCAAATTGTGTTTGGTAAAATTTCAGATTCAACCATAGTTGTTGTAACAAATGACAAAAACAGACATATCTCTAATGGTAGTTCTATTCAATTTTATTGGTTTTAAAAATAATTATTTATTTTACTATACAATATCAATGTTCATACTAATTACCACAATTATTATGATTGTTAAAAAATATTTTACTTAACCACTTGTATATATGTATATATATTTCAAACAAAAAGTGAATCTAAAATTAAGTGATTATTTAATATTTTATTTTATTTTTTACCGCCGATAAACGAAATGAAATGATATATAAAATAGTTTGAAAATTAAAAAAATTAAAAAAATTAAAGAATACAATATAAGAAATAGTAAGAAATTGATCAGATATAAATTTAAGGGTAGAATTTTCATTATTTATAAAATAAAGTAGTGATAAAAAAAGATAAATCAATCATTAAATTTGGGTGGCCACAACTTATGCCAGAAATTTTTAAAAGCTCCTCCTCCCAACTTATAAAAATTGAGGAATTTGGGGAGAAGTCTTTCTAAAAAGACTTTGATTTTTTTTTACCAAACACTAATTTCAAAATTATTATATATATAGCTTTTTTGAAAGTGCTTTTAAGAAAATAAAAGCATTACCAAACCCATCCTTTGTATCCTTGGTGATATATACTTGCTCATTGTATTTCTTCATAGTACTTAACTTAATTCCTAGTCACAATTAATCTCTATGGTGCTGTATTCTTGCTTATTGCAATCAACATTGACTTTACATTGCATTACCGTGATAATTAGAGTTATCATTGTATTTTGATAATTATTCTTATCATTTTTTGTGATAAGTGCAATTATCATCAAATGTGATAATGACGGTTTTCATTAAGGTGTGAAAACTATTGTTGTCATTTCTGGATAAAGTGATGCTTATCATGGGTGGAAACAAGAATTTTCATTTATCTCTGGCTAGCATTAATTGTGGATGGAAACTAAATTTTTCCACCCTAAATTTCGTGAAAACCATAATTCTCACCAATTTAGTTGGCGTGAAAATTGGAATCGCGGCTATAACTAATTATGGATGCAAATTAAAATTTTCCACCTCACGTTTTCTAAAAATCTATGAATCTCACTGATCTAATTACCGTGAAAATTAGAATTTTTCACAAATTGCATACGTGAAAAATGAAATTTTCTTTAAAAATTCGTGAAAATTTGAATGTTCACAAACAACACTCGTAAAAAATGGAATTTGGAATTTGTACCGGATCTAGCATATTTTAGGGAGGTATTTTAGGGATTATGATTTACCGTTTTTTTTTATTAATGAGAACTAATTTTCGTAATTAAATAAAAGGTTAGTTTTGTAAACAAATTATATTATAACTAATTATGGGTTTTCAATATATATAATTTTATTGGTGGGTTTCTTAAATAAGAAAAAAGAAAATTAGGCTAGAAAAAAAAAGTTCCTTTACATTTATAGTGTTATTAGATAGTGATAAAACAAACATGAATTTTGGATATACTATGTAGTGGTTTTTATATAGAGATAGAGGTAAACCTCTATGTAGAACCCTCTACTTATATAGACGAAAAAACAAACATGTTGTTAGTGTTGTTTTGATGGCAACCTGTGCTATTTGCATCATTTTGATGAAATTGCTTACTTGAAGAGGTAATAGTGAAGGAGAAAGATGTATTATGAACACAAAATTGGTCAAAAAGACCAAAATCAACAATTTCTGGGTGAAAAAGACACTTAGGTTTTGATACTGAGAAATAGCCAAAAATTAAAAAGATACTCATTTAAAATGGACAAAAATTTAAAATATGGCATGTAAGCAGATTTAAATGCTTTCATCCTCCATTTTCATATTTTTTTCTTTATTTTTATTTTACACATGATGATCCGGTTTCATCTTGCTATTTTTTAAGATAATTTAGGATGAATCTGTTTCATCCCTTTAAAATTTTTTATTTATTTCACCCGTACTTTTTTTTACTTGTCCATTTGAACTGCAAATTTTAAATTTTTTGACAAATGACCCATTTTCTCTATTATGAAATGTGCAAGCTGTCATCCAAACTTAAATAGAGCTGATAATTAAGAAGACAGTGGATAATGAGAATTGTGTATGTGAAGCAAATTAAGAAGCCAGTGGATAATGAGAATTATGTATGTGAAGCAGAGCTGAGTCAAGTAAATTACTCAAGGACAAAATTTCAATATAAAAAAATCCTGGCGATATATTGATTTTCTTTTTTTCTTTTTGATCGTGAAAAAGAAGTTTATTGAAGAAAAAGAACTGTTTACAACCAGACTCGAAACAGAAAATTACAAACGGGATACATCTTTCAATAGAAAGAGTTAGGATTAATGAGATGACCCAGGGAAACAGAAAATTACAAACGGCCAACTGGATACATCTTTCGATCGAAAGAGTAAGGATTAACGAGATGACCCAGGGAGATCAAAAGAGCCCCTTACAAGCTGTAAGAGACACAACCTCTTCGAACCCCAAAACAAGTTACAATATTAGGATACCCGGATGTGAACTGACCATGCAATATATTCAAGTTTAGCTTGATATTGATATTCCATTGCGAATTATTGCTCTCCACTCAAGTTATTTTCAGTCTGTGTCCATGCTAAATGCTGATTTTTCATAAGTTATTATCGGACCAATTTAAATCTTCATAAATATTCTTTACGAATATGGTCCGTTCATGCCAAATACTGATGGGGATTTATCAGACTGTGCAAACCTTAGAAATTTTCTACGAAAATTATTGGAAGCGGTCCAAACAAAATGTATAGGAAACGGTAAATTTATGGCTTTTACTATAAACTTAAGGGTAGTATAATTTCCAAATCCAGTGAAAGTTTAACAAACAGCATGCATGATACATTGATCAATGCAGTTGTTCCTCCTTCTCCAATAGGTAGGTGATTTAACTTGAGAACAATATAGCTTATTCAAAATTCCAGAGTGATTCTTTTTAGTTCGATATGTAATGTAACTATAGCAACAGTTATAGGATTTTTATTTACCATGTCTTTGTTTGATTATGCTGTTGCATTTGCTGATTCCAGCTAGTTTGCAATTTATTGCTGATACTCATTCGCAATGATAACTAGTTTTGCATGTGGCTGTAAAAATCAGTGTGTACTGTGACTGTGTAGATTTGTCATCCTTGTTGCCTCATATTTCCAACATGGGCTTAGGCGTATGAGTATGCAGCTTCTCGTTAAACCTTTTATAGGTGGTTTGGCTACTTCAATGATCCAACATTTCAATGTAACTATTTCCAAACCGGACAGTGTTTTCGAAAAATTTCTTTTTAATATTTTTCTTTATTACGACATAACAACGCTATTGCATTTATTTTGATTCGAGTAAGCAACATAGAGTGCACTTCAATCACCGATCTAAAATAAGAAAAAGTAGTAGACTCTTTAAATTGTGTCGTCATCCTCGTTAATTCATAGCTTTAAAGTGCAGTTGTAGACTTGTAGCTAGTTGTACTTGATTAATAATTACTTTCCCATTACTGGATTGCTGAAGCCAAATTAAGTCCGATTGGACTTCTAACATTGTATTTGTTGCCAGAGCTCCAAGTTAAGGATCCAAACACCAGACTGCCATGACTAGTCTTGTCAGCCACAAAACTAACACTAAACTTCATCTGTTCACCAGCTTCTTTGAACTTGAGCTGTTTTGGTTTCACGGTGGCCTTCACCTTCACGCCCGCAGGGTTATCTAAAACGACGTTGGAATCAAAAACTGCTGGGCCATGTCCGTAGTAAGTGACTGTTCGCACAACTGTTGCACTTCCATTCATATTGGCCACACCAATTGAAGGATAGTTTAAATCATAAGTGGGGATTGGTGGTTTAGGACAAGTCACTAGATTTTGAAATAGACCAGGACTACTGCATAAGAAATTATATATGTCATTAGTATTGAAATCGTATATCAGTCCTGGATCCAATGCTGCTACAGGGTTTATATGTCCAGATCCATAGTCGAACGGTGTGGCAAACGAACCGCTTGGATTCTTTAATATGGGTGTACCATCATCCATCGTTACAGTAGCTGTGTATCATCACAAGACAGAAAACGATAGTTAGAAGTGAATATCACTAAATAAGCCTTAAAATAATGGTAAGTCACTCTTGTAAAATTAACGCAATTTATACTAGCCTGTGGTCATTATGGCAGATTTGATAGCTGCTGGGCTCCAAGAAGGGTGGTGACTTTTTATAATAGCGGCAATCGCAGAAACATGTGGGCAGGACATGGATGTTCCTGACTCAAATCTATATTTAACCGATCCGAATTGTGTAAAAGCTACTGGAGACCATGCTGCCAATATCCTCACACCAGGCGCTGTAATATCAGGCTGCATTGTAAAAAGTTAAGAGGCTTAGAATAGAACCAAAAGGAACTCTTATCATCGCATGTTTCGACTATGCAGTGTTTGATAAATTGATTTCCTTATGCTAGTCCCTTGTATATAAATGAGACCTACTTTGATAATATCAGGAACAACAATATTTGGTCCCATTGAAGAAAAGACCGCCATCTTTGGTGCTTGAATTGCTATGCTAATGTTTGTTGTCGTTGAGTGAATAATTGCAGTTGGTTTCCTGCAAAAACAATAGAAACACTTAAACCGCAACATCAATGCTGTTCAAGGAGAAACTTAAAATGAACAACTATTTATAAAGTACCTTAAAGAATGATTAGATGTCAAATATTCTCGAAGTACTGGTATTTCTTTTGGTTCAAGAATAGTAGTTGGAATGACATGTTCACGGACGTGATCACTTTCAGCTAAGGGGTCATCATCAATAAGAATCATTCCAACACCACCACCAGCTCTTACAACAAAACCTTTGAAAATTCTAGAATCATCCGTGGTGGCTGTACACACCACTATCTTCCCCTTAATCAAGTTATGATCCAGGGTGTTGGGGTAGCATGATCTTATAAAGTAAACATATAACGATAGAGTTTAGAAAACAAAAGCCAAATACAAAGATTCTGTAAATATTAAACAATGACAAAAACACACCTACTGTTCTCCTTTGGAACACCGGCAATAGCTGCATCAGCAGCGGATATGACCCCATAGGATTTATCCATTTTGTATGGGTTTATTGAGGAACCCTGAAAGTATGAAATATTCTTTAAGAATTCATATGTAAAAATGTGTACAATGTTCATGAAATTGTGATCAACACTTACTTCCAAAGTCAGAGAATTTCCAAGCTGCACATTGGTATTCAATTCTCGATTAATAGAGCTAGCAGCGACTGTGAGAGACCAAGGAGAAATATGTGCTACACTGCCAGGAGTTCCGTCATTTCCAGCCGAAGCAGAAACAAGGATATTATTCTTAAATGCGTGGAAAGATCCAATTGATAACACATCCTTAAAGAGACTAGTTGATCTTGTTGGACGTTCCCCCAATGACATAGAAATGATATCGACTCCATCGTGAATGGCATCATCAAAAGCAGAAAGAATATCAGCATCCTCACATGAACCAACAGGGAAACCAGGCCAACATACTTTATATACAGCAAGTCTGGCATTTGGCATGCCACCTCTTGCAGTTCCACTAGCTATACCAAACAAACTCACATTATGAACTATTGATCCAGCAATTGTTGATGCAGTGTGAGTTCCATGGCCTTCACTATCACGAGCTGATCGGAAGAACGTTAATCCTTGAGATTCCAGTGGTCCATACTTCGTTTCATATCCTTTCGAGTAGTACCGTGCACCTATTATTTTCCTATAAAGATATATTCAGAACCACGCATTAAATATAGAAGTCGAATAAAATCCATGTTGGAGTTTTGATCGAAAAACGTTTACCTGTTGCAGTTCTTATCTGAAAACTTATCACCAGCAACACATTTCCCATTGAATCTCTTGGGAACAGGCCCCAATCCTTTATCATCAAAGCTCTCTGACTCAGGCCAAACTCCTTCAAATTGAGATTCAAAAACCAAAATTTCAGTCTCGGGAAAAATAAAGGTACCATATCAAAATGTAGTGTACATGGCATCCTTACCAGTATCAAGAACACCAACAATTACATCTGATTTGGAGTCTATTTTCATCAATTCGTTATTTTCTGGAATGGCATCTATTTTGAGGAATTCCCAGGAATGAGTAGTGTGTAGATGATTACTCTTACTTTCGAAAACTGAAATAACTGATTTTGTATCTGTGATCCAAAATGTTTATTAGTGAATATTCTGCTTTATATGAAGACTAGCTAGAGAGCCTAGAGGGGGGATCTTACCGCGAAGTTTTTGAGCTTGCTCTGGTGTGAGCTTTGCTGAAAAGCCTCGGAAGCTCTTATGATAATGGTGAGTTGTTGCTTGTTCAGCTTGCTGAATACTAAAAATAAATCAGAGAAAGACAAAAGATAGATTTTCTTTCATTAGCATACAAGCTCATATCACAAACCAGATCAGGTAAAATACAAAATACATACTTTCCCATAACTGATGCAAGCATCTCCTTGTTGGATGAAATTACGTAGTTTGAACTGGAGAAAGAGTGGTCTCCCATATACACAATATAATGCTGCATAATAAAAAGAATATTATTTTACCCGAATTCATGTATGGAGAATATCAATGAGTTTAAAGGTTAACTACCTTGGTTGTGGATACAGCTTCGTTCGCCACACCATATCTGCAGAAGAAGAAAAGAGTAACAAGAATTATAGTAATGTACTTTCCCATGTTTTTGATTTCTGCAATGATATGCATGCAACTTATTTATAATTCAAACTTATGAACTTTTCAAACCAGTGTGGCCCTTGATGTGACAATGATACCTACGTGAAGCCAGCAGCGTAGCCGTTACGGTGCAAGTGGTACTGCAGTTTGGGGTCAGTCCACAAACCGCAGTTTAAGCCGTGATATTTAAAAACAGTAAATAAATCAAATCAGTCAATACGTAATCAGCAATGCGTTCAGTGACACCATGTCAGACTGTTTGCTTACCATATAATTACAGCTATTTCTATTCTACTATTCTTCTTTCTAAATATTGTCTTTGTCTCTGACTAGATATTATCTAAGCCAATTTCATGTCTTATAGAGAGTCATGGTCCAGTAATATTCAGGCAATTATCTGAGAAATTTTTAATTTTAGAGAGCTGAGAGCTTTACAAATTAGATACATGGTCCCGTGAGGTTTGTCTTTAATGAAGACTTTATCTAAAGTCTTCGTATTTATTTAAGCCACCAATCATGTAGATTGTGGAATCTTTACTGTATAATTCTAGGGTTATGCTAGTCTCTTCAGTCAATTATCTTACTCATGTGGATAATACAGGAACGCCACAGGAATGGTTTCGAAACTTTTAGCAATTTATCACATATGAAGATTTGTAAAGATACTTCGCAATAAATAGACTACCATTCTAAATTGGTCTTTTATACTTAACAATAATGAAACAAGAATCTACATGATAAGGAGGAAGGGTGTTTTATATACTTCACAATATGTTTGAAAAGTAACCATAAATAGACTACCATTCTAAATTTATCTTTTATACTTAACAATAATGAAACAAGAATAAAAAGATAAAGATTACTCGTATGTAAACCATCGAAAGCATGTGAATTTAGATAATCTACATACTCGTACAGGTATTCAGATAATCCAATGCAATTTATACTAACCTGTTGTCATTATGTTAGATTTTACAGCTGCTGGATTCCAAGAAGGGTGGTGACTTTTTAAAATAGCGGCAACCGCAGAAACATGTGGCTGGACATGGATGTTCCTGAATCAAATTTGTTGTTAACTGATCCGAATTGCTTAAAAGCTACTGGAGACCATGATGCCAATATCCTCACACCAGGCGCTGTAATATCGGGCTGCATCATACAAAGTTAGAGGCTTAGAAAGCACTAAAACAAACTCTTGCCACATGTATTAATTATGCAATGTTTGGCAAATTGATTTCCTTTTGAAATAGACAAGTGGCTGAGATTTGATCCGTCTTTTTTCTCTCGAAACACACTAACTGGTGACATGTAAAGACTGAAAATCCAAGTCACAGCCAGATCAATAGTGCCACGATGGAGGGCATGGAACTAGCAAGTTTCCTATCATTTTACAAAATATAAAAATGAGGCAAAGGTAAAAAAGCACTCTAAATCCAAGTTTTGTTCACACTTCTAATATTCATACATTCCTATGCTAGTAGATAAGCTTCCTAAATATACAACTACAATACATCTATATATTTGCAGGCCGAAATTCAAACATGCTTAAGAAAATGTTGTTATTTCATATATGTATACTTACCATGCCACCAAATTCAATAATGTTACCACACCAAAATTCAAAATAAATAGCAGTCACTTAAAAAGTGAACTCTCCTCCATCCAGCTGTTGAGTCCACTTTACTGCAGTAACCAAGTCTAGACTTCCCGCACCAACACTATGATTTTTTTCAAGGGAAAAATATCGTTTGGTCCTTTTTTAAGTGGGTCCATGTCTGTTTAGTCCTTTGGTCAAACGCATATAACTGTTTGGTCCATAATTATTTAAAAATATTAAACTGACAAAAATACCCTTCCGTGTTAATTTTTTTATATATTCTTGTAGCAAGCCATTCTAAAATGAAGTCCATACAAAAATAAAAAAACAGAAATGAAGTCATATCAAAACCTAAAAAAGCAGACTTCATTCCAGGGAATGAAGTCCATACAAAACCTAAATGAAGTCCATAAAAAAACTTCATTCCCATTCCGCGAAGTCCATAAAAAACCTAAAAAACAGACTTCATTCCGTGAATGAAGTCCATACAAAAACCTAAAAAACAGACTTCATTCCGGAATGAAGTCCATACAAAAAACCGACTTCTTTCCAGAATGAAGTCCATACAAAACAAGATGAGAGTAAAAAATTAGACTTCAAAGCAGCAGTAGGTGAACTTATCTTCATCTTCGTCTTCATCTTCAAAACACCAGCAGTAGTTCATTTGTTCGATGAAACTTCATCTCCATCTTCAAAACCAAAAGTATTTTTTATCTTCTTCGTCTTTATCTTCTTCATCTTTTTCTTTTTCTTCTTCTTCGTCTTTTTATTCTTCGTCCTTTTCTTCTTCTTACATCAGCAAAAAAATCCTAAAACTCATCTTCTTCAACAACGACGGCGCAGATGAGTATGATGTAAATCGTTTTCATCATATACAACCACAAGAAGAAAAATAAACATGATTTTCACGTTCAATCACCATTGTTACAAGAGCAGCGAGCGGAAGAAAAAGAAAGAAAAGAAAGTGGAGACACCATTGTTAGCATCTAGCGAAAGAAAAAACCAAGAAAGAGAGAGAAATTCTAAATCAAAAATAGAGAGAGAAAGTAAATCTGATAATGATTTATTCTCTCCTATTTTTGACTATATATATGGTCCTTATCTAAAAGGGTATTTCTGCCACTACAGGGTAACATTTACATCATCCATGACATCAGCGTAGGACCAAATGATAATTTTTAGGACCAAATGATAATTTATATTACCAAATAGGACCAAACAGACATTTGACTGGGTCAATTGGACTAGACTCTTTTTAATATATTATTTCTAGGACCTAATGGTATTTCCTACTTTTTTCAACTCTTGTAGCTGTTCTAGTTCCAACAAACTCACCTGCAAGTTAACACAATATAATCTAGTGCCAGGCTGACAGCTTCTTGGTTTTCAGAGTCAAGAGAAGAATTTTCATAGACTATTAACAATCATGATTATGAGAAGAGAAGCAGAAGAAATTTTCCCGTTGACCTTTTTGTTTTGCTTTTATCAATAAAATCAGTAGAAACTAACTGCATTTTCTTTACAAGCATCACTCTTCCTTCTTTTCGGTTTGAATAGTATTTGAACTTAACGAAAGAAGAATAACAGCTAAACTACAACTGAACGGTAGTCAGTCTTTCATCCTGCAGAGAGACAATCTCTCTAAAATATGTTGACAGAAGCATAAGAGGTTTCTGAGAAACTCATCAGTGTTCAAATAATTTTGTAATGACTAAACAACCCTTATTTAGTTAATATTTTAAGTCTTCCATTTATTTTGTTTAAAATAAACATACAGTATATAAACTTCATAATCAGACGACAATAACAACACAAACCATGCTTAAAAATATGGGCTTTACCGCTATAAAAATATGGGCTTTACCGCTTTAGGCATATGAGATTCTCATTAAACTTTTTATAGCTGGTTTGGCTACTTAATGATCCGATACTTCAATGTAACCATTTCCATACCAGACAGTATTTTCGAAAAATTTCTTTTTAATATTTTTCTTTATTACGACATAACAACGCTATTGCATTTATTTTGATTCGAGTAAGCAACATAGAGTGTATCCAAAATAAGAAAAGGGAGTAAACTTTTGTGGGTCTTCCTCGTCAATTCATAGCTTAATAATTACTTCCCTCTTACTTGGATGGCTGAAGCCAAATTAAGTCCGATGGGACTTCTAACTTTGTATTTGTTGCCAGAGCTCCAAGTTAAGGATCCAAACACCAAACTGCCATGACTAGTCTTGTCAGCCACAAAACTAACACTAAACTTCATCTTTTCTCCAGCTTCTTTGAACTTGAGTTGTTTTGGTTTCACCATGGCCATCACCTTCACGCCTGCAGGGTTATCTAAAACGACTTTGGAATCAAAAACTGCTGGGCCATGTCCGTAGTATGTGACTGTTCGTACAATTGTTACACTTCCATTCATATTGGCAACACCAATTGAAGGATAGTTTAGATCATACATGGGAACTGGTGGGCTTTTACAAGCGACTTTTTTTCCAGTAAGCGTTTGAATCTGCGTAGCATAGGCACGAGTACTGCATAAGAAGTCAATTAGATCTTTGGAGCCGAAGTCATATACCAAGCCAGGATCTAGTGCTGCTATGGGGTTTACATGCCCGGATCCGTAGTTGAATGGTGACGCTGGAGAATCAGATGGATTTTGCAATATGTCTCTCTTAGTATTGTCCATGGCATTTGCTGTATCATCAAAATGCGCAGAAGCAATTGTTAGAACAGGAAAAGTGTAATGATCAATCGCGAATTTAGTTTCAAAATCGATTACGAGTGGCGGTATTAATTGGGATTTTATTCTATAAACCTGTTGTCATTATGGCAGATTTAATAGCTGCTGGACTCCACGAGGGGTGGTGACTTTTTACCATGGCAGCAATTCCAGAAGCATGTGGGCAGGACATGGACGTTCCTGAAAGAATATTATAGTCTACGGATCTTCCTGCTGTCGATTCAATACTTACCGGAGACCATGCAGCCAATATCCTCACACCAGGTGCTGTAATGTCAGGCTGAAACGAAAAATTTCATGCTTAGACATAAAGAATCTACAACTCATTTTTTATATTTGTTAATGTTAATTGACGAACTGATGTTCAACTCAGGTTTTTGTTATCGACAAGAAATTGAACCTACTTTGATGATGTCAGGAGTGATAGTATTTGGTCCGATTGAAGAAAAGAATGCCATTTTTGGTGCACGGGTGGCGTTGACAATCGTCTTTGTTGGGGATATTTTGGCGGTTGGGTTCCTGTTAGGGAAACAAAGAATATTTACTACACTTGAATAGCTATATCGTTCATGATGCAGACAGATGTTTCAACTGATGTTAGAACTTACTTTGATCGGCTAACGTAATTTTGAAGAACTCGTACTTCATTTTTGTCAAGAACAGTAGTCGGAATGACGTATTGCAAGCTGTACTCATTTAGTCCAAATATGGAGTCGATAGAAAGTATCATTCCAACACCACCACCCTCTCTTACAACGACGTCGGGGTTGTCAATACCAAATCCACTACAAACCACTATCTTCCCCTTAATCAACTTACGATCTAGGGTGCCGGTGAAGCATGAGCTTGTAAAAGAGAAGAAAAAAAAAAATCAGAATACGTACATAATAATATATATTCCATGGTATTAAATATCCATACCTTGCTTCTCCCTCTGTGACACCTGCAGCAGCTGCATCTCTTGCAAATATTACCGGATGAAATTTATCCATTTTTAATGGGTTTAGAGAGGATCCCTGAAATAAATTTTACATGTCCCCTTCAGATATAGAGCAACGCATAGATATGTGTGCATCAGGTTCATGATACCTGCTCAAAACTTACTTTCAAATTCTTTGAATTTCCAAGATGAACGTTGGAACTGAATTCTCGGTCGATAGAGCTAGCAGCGACAGTTAGGAGCCAAGGAGCGGTTTTTGTTGTAGCAAAACCTGAATTTCCTGCTGAGGTAGAAACAAGAATACCTTTCTTGAATGCATGATAAGATCCAATGGAGATGGGATCATCAAAGAAACCATCTGGTTTAGATCCTAGAGAGATAGAAATTATATCGACTCCATCACTGATGGCATCATCAAAGGCTGCTAGATTGTCAGCGTCTGTACAAACATCGAACCAACACGTTTTGTATATGGCAAGTCTAGCACTCGACATGCCTCCTCTGGCAGTTCCACTTGCAATACCAAATAAACTGACGTTATTCACAACTGACCCAGCAACTGTTGATGCAGTGTGAGTTCCATGACCATCGCTATCACGAGGAGATCGGAAGAAAGTTGCATTGATAGATTCTAGTGGTCCGTATTTTGCTTCAAATCCTTTTGGGTAGATTCTTGCACCGATTATCTTCCTACAAAATTAGATTCAATAAACCGAGATTATTTTTCCTATGTACGTAGTAGATTCAACAAAGTGTAAAGGGGAAAAGTCTGGCCCACCTCGAAGTTTTAATTTGACAAGTGCTTACCTGTTGCAGTTATTGACTGTAAACTGATCTCCGGCAACACATTCTCCCTTGAATCTCTTGGGTACGGGCCCTAATCCGTTAGCATTGAAGCTCTCTGATTCAGGCCAAATTCCTACAATTGCGCATTCAAAAACCAAAGTTTTCAGTCCAAAATTTAACTACATATTTGAAACTTTGAATGGTCAATATGACTTTAACTTTCTAGTCTTCATACCAGAATCAATGACTCCAACGATCACATCTGATTTGGATTCAACTTTTGCATTATGTTGTGGAACATTGTTGACTCCAAGGAATTCCCAAGAATGAGTAGTATGGAGCTGGTTAGTCTTACTTTCAAAAACTGAAATGACTGATTCTGTTTCTGTAATCCAAAATTTCATAATTATAGATTAGATTGATTAGTAAATTTGGCGTTAATTGCGATGTGTGTAAACTAGAATTGGTCTTACCGCGAAGTTTTTGTGCTTGTTCTGGCGTGAGTTTGGCTGAAAAGCCTCGAAAGCTCTTATGATAATGGTGAGTTATTGCTTCTTTAGCTTGACCGAAACTGAAATGAACCAATGAACCAGAGGAAAATAAATAAATATGATTGTTTTCAATAAAATTAATTAATTAATGTGGTGCTGGTGCACTTGATACATAACATGTATTTACCTTCCAGCAACCGATGCAAGCAATTCATGGTTTGACGATATCACCGAATTAGAATCGGGGTAAGAGTGTTCTCCCATATACACTATATAAAGCTTCAAATTTTACAAAAAAAAAAAAAAGGACATATTTCATTAAGTTGAATTTGACCAAGTTCATAAGAATAGAAGATATGGTGAATATCCATTAAAATCTTCGGTAAACAAATTTCTTTTTTAACTAACAAATTTCTTCGGTAAACAAATTAAAATCTTCTCACAATATTTTTTTTTGTATACCTTGGTTGTGGATACGGCTTCGTTTGCCACAGCATATCTGTTGAAGAAGAAAAGAGTAATGATAATTGTAATATTAGTGTACTTCTCCATGATTTTCATTTCTGGAAAGATTGTGTTATGTTAGAAAACATGCGGAGCTTCTTATTTATAATAACTTGAAGTTACGGACATTTCAAAAAGAATATACGAAGTTTTCACAGTACTGATGACGCTCGACTTAGCTTCGACGCAATGGACTATGACAATGATGCCAAAGACTTTAAGAAGACGAACGTAGTCAATACGGTGCAAGTGATCGAGTGATGCACAAAATTTCATTCCATTAATTATCTACAACTTTTTCAAAATACTGTCAGTCTCACCAACTTGATATTTATTTTGAAAAGTATATTCAGTCCATTATCTAAGAAATCTTCATGTTTGGTAGAGAGCCTTGGAAACATATATACATAACCCACGCCCATATAAATTCAGGCAATTATCTTAGAAATTTTGGATTCCAAAAAGCTTTAGAAATTAATTAGGAACATGGTCCCTTGATTAGCCTTGAGGTTTGTCTTTAATGAAGACTTTGTTTAACGTTTAGGTCTAGCAAAGTCTTAGCCACATAACATGCATGTAGATTTATATCATGGTCCCTTGATTAGCCTTGAGGTGACGCGACTTTTCAGAGTTACTCCTACTTTACCCATGAATGATCGGGCCAATACTACGTAATGTAAAACATGATATACACATGAGATCACAAGACAACACAGGCATGAAGTGATATTTATCTGAAATGTATTTTTCCAGTGTCTGTGAGAGGGGGAGAATGAAAAGAGCTAGAATAGTGGCAGATAATAGTCTACTGGACTTTAATCAGTCATTGCGCACAGCACAAGCAAGAGGTTACCCGATTCTCCCTCCGTCACAAAATGCTATCCGGATGCTGCTTGCAACTACTTTAAACAAGAAAGGTCAACCAATAGGCACAAGACGTATATTGTTAACACAAAATTGTATTAAAAGACCAAAATCAACAATTCCTGGGTGAAGAGGACATTTAGATTTTGATACAGTTTAAAATGGACAAAAATATAAAAATAGTCAGGATGTAAACAATTTCATCCTACCCACACTACGGGAAAAATCATCATTTACAACACTGTATTAGGGTTGTAGTACCCCTACTACAACGCTCTTTTGTGTATTGTGTAGGTGGGGTATTGTAGAAAGTCCAAGATGTTCTACAATACTTGACTAAGTGTTGTTAAGGGTGATGTGATTCATGGTTCGACAATATTTTGCCAAAGTTGTGATTCTCTTTCGATTTTTTTGAAAGCCTAACACAACCCTTGCTAGTTGTTGTAGGAGTATCTTGGACAACACAAGTAGTGTATCGTAAAAATATGTAACACAACACTTGTATATGTTGAAGGTCTATCTTAGACAGCCTAGGATGTGTAGCGTAGAAATATGTAACACAACACTTGTATAAGTTGAAGGACTATCTTAGACAACCTAGGATGTGTATCGTAGAAATATGTAACACAACACTTGTATAAGTTGAAGGACTATCTTAGACAACCTAGGATGTGTATCGTAGAAATATCTAACACAACACTTGTATAAGTTGAAGGACTATCTTAGACAACCCAGGATGTGTATTGTAGAAATATGTAACACCTCTTATTACTATGATGAATAAGATTTGCACGACACTTGTTAGTGTTGTAGAACTATGTTGGACAACACCTAATTATGTCGTAAAGACATTCTTTCACAACCATTGGTTTGTGTAGTTGGAATATGGAACAAAACTTTTGTTAGAAGTTGTGTGCATATAACTATTTTGAAAAAAAAAATTATAGCCGAAACCAAATTGCCGAAAGTATTTCATATTAACTATGGAAAAACTCTTGCTAGTGGAACACATTTACATTCATTCAAGACCATTCAAGACCACTCCAATTGCATTACCTAGCTAACCTCAAATCATCTTGTATGAAAGTGTGTTGCGCAATGAAAGAAAAGAAAATGATAGATTCTTTGAACATGACTAAAATATCATATAAATCGTAAAACGCATATATGGGCCTCCGCTACAAATGTGGCAGTAGCATATCCAATCAAGTATGGTAGTCTGGGTTACATTGCTAAATGGAAGTGATCCGTTTTTGCTGCACACTCTCTTCTTGGTAAACCGAACAACGATTGTGGGAAACATAGAGGTAGATGATACGGTAGAGGCACTGGCTTAGACGTGAAGTGTCATAGTTTTCAATGAACATCATATCAGTTGGCATAGCTTTAGCACCTGAAAATCGCTGGTACTCTTCAAGTATAGCAGGCAAACACCAGTCCTGCATTTTCCTCAAACAGCCAATAACACTACCCGTCTTATTGTTGTTCATGCAAAGGAAAATTTATCAGAAAATGAATATTGCTTAATCATTGAGCTACGACTAGAAATAAAAAATAGAGAAAGGAAGTTGACTGTTAGATCATGTTTCCTTACCTTTCCATGTCTGCAATGCAGTAGAAATCCCCCATCATACGGCTGCACATAAAAGACTGTAGTAAGTAATATGCATTGCAGTAGAAATTTGTTATAAGTAGCATAACCAGAATCCACATTAAAGAAGAAAATCATCATACACACACCTGAAAGTTTATTATGTATTCCTTGACTTTCCATATATCCATCCCACTCCAATCATCATTCAATAAAGAAGGTATGGCAGCTGAAACATATCAAGGATTCCAGTCAGTATAATAAAAATAAAAGAGAAAAAAAATCAAACACTCGCATAATTGATAGTCATAGTAACTCGAGTAAATTCCTTACCAACACAATATACAAATCGGAGGTCCTTCTCTGCACCAGTATGAATAGGTATAAAACTGCGAATAAAGATGAAACAAGTTTATTCATATCAAATGAGCACCAAGTTTCAATGCTCTATGCTTAGCTAAACAGCATAGACTCAAACAAGACATTTTGAAATGAAGAGGGCCAGGAGGCTATACTAATACGTATTCGAGTAGCAACAGCTTACCTTATTTTCCAACAATTCTGGCCTTCTCCGTACACTTAGTCTGCATCCACAATGAACATTTCAAGGGCATCAGTACACAAACTAATAAGTCATCTAGGAATTTCTTTAAACTACCAAATCTGGGAAACACACATCACAGGGATCACACTAGACTACTACCACTAAGAACTGTACAAATCCAGAAACACTACAACCAAAACTACAAAAACAGACACATTTTTCTTTTACCAATACCACTACCATCAATGTTGATCATGCCTAATTAAGTACCATCAACAAGTATTCATAAAACATTTTAAACCTTGATAGGTTAGTGACTTGATTGCTGGAATATGGTGTTTGACTTACTTTCTTCCGATAAGTCTCTTGATATCAAAGACAGTTCTCATTGGATTAGCCGCATGTTTATTCTTTACAGCCTCACCCAACAAACGTTCACCATCAGTAAACGCTACCCACGATGTAGCTTCATTCCCTCCATCCATTTGAGTTTCATGATCATTTTCAACTTTACCAACGGCCTGGCTTTTATTGAACTTTTTTCAGTTTCAGCAACATTGATACATCATCACTTGTGGCATTCTCTTCTTGAGCAACCATAATTTCTAGCCAATAATTACATGTGTAAAAGACGAGCCAATAATTTCCATGATATAACTACTACATGATACATCAGAAACTAGACAACCCATGAACATTATCTTACCTTTGCCTATTCCAGTTACCCTGCCTGGTAAAGTTAAAAGGTCTAATATTGTGAGCAGGAGCTGCTCCAGCTTTCTTCGCAACCTCAGCAGCTAAAGGAAAATAGATATTCCCTTGGCAACTTGACCTTCTCTGAGCAAGTGCTCCCTGTTTAGAACAAGACAAGCTACACCCATTAAAGGTTTGAACCAAAGAAACAAAGAAATTCCACAAGTTTGAACTAGCTTAATAAACAACCAAAATTCACATGTAAAATTAACTCAAAAGGTATATTTCAAAGAAAAGAAATGCAAATGCTTACTAACATGAGTAAAGCATCCAGACCCTTGTAAAGTAATATTATTGATTTCAGCAGCTATTCACATAGATCCTACTCAAGTCGCTATAAGCATTAAAAGAAAAAGTACAACTTTTTGTGCAAGAAACAAGACCTTAAGGTGAATATCAACATGTTTCTGGGTGAGTGCAAATCCATCCATGATGGTTATTCATCCTGCAATCCTTTGACATTGTCAGTTCAATCTGCTCCTGCAACATCTTCACATCTTCCATGTTGTATTTCAATCAAGCAGCAAACCAACTGTTGGTCTTGTAAGACACAACTCATTTCCTCAATCTTTTACAGCATAAGTACAACTATGTGTAGATCAAACACATACTCAGCACCACCTGACTCAACCACCACTTGCACCGCAACAACAACCAGTTCAATTCCCTATAACACCACAACATCCGCAAGTCCCCTGCAATTACAACCTAGCATTCATCTAGTTACCTTTGCAACTTTGGTCCATTACTCCATTTCTTATTCCATCTCGTAACCCTCAACACCATTCACATCTCAACCATTCTCGCTTCCCAAAGATTAACCAAAGTAGCACCATCTTGAACCAGCACTAACATCTCCACCTCACAGCTCCATCTCAGTCAAGACCCTACCCAGTAAATCAAAAACTACATAGACCCATCTATCTATTCTCCAAGCAACAACACCGGCTCTTCCCAAAATTGAAATCAAAACCCTAGCTTCTCATTCTGTAATTCAAATCTGGCCATAGTTTAACCCACTTTTTCTGATCAACAAAGAGCTCCAATTACCTCTTTAATCCACCATTCTTTCACAACACCAATCGATTCAGAGTCAAGAACCCTAATTACTATTATTTCAGATTCGTTACTGCCATTTCTTCAGCCAAATCTTCTTCACTGCAATACACAGGTAATTTGAATCATCCTACTTCTCATATCAACAAAAAATTCATCTCCATACCTCCATCTCTTCTAATTTGTTTGAAACTGAAATTCAGTACAGACCCATCACGATTCGATCTCAGCAGAACCCTAATTTATCCACAGCTCCAACTGTTCATCATCTTCTCGACTCAGATATTCTTTATCTTCTAAATCAGAACCAATTTGTTCTCTCTGTTCATCTCCAACAAATTTTTCAACAGATTCCAAAAATTGAAGGTCTCAACCTGCAAGAACACCTCCTACAAAACCTAACCCTTCAATTTTGATTTGATGCAGCATAACCTTCACCTGATTTTTGTCAGAGACGAAGAAATTCTGATTTTTGAAACCCTAATTTTTCATCTATCTACTGAAACCATGATTTCTTAATCTCTTTGTCTCTCTTTATGAATACTCATTAGAACTCTATGGAAGAAGTAAATATCAAGATCACGGATTAGATCTGCAGAAGAAAAAAAAAAGAGAGGAAGAGTCGGAGATGGAGAGGAAGAAAGAGAAAAAATAGATAAGAATTAGAGTTTTGAGTGTTGAGGGAAGGCAGCCAAAAGAATCGACGGACCAAGTTTCGTTTGATCTACTCATACGGATTAAGAAAAGATCTTGATGGTTGAAATTACATTTGGGACGCTCATACGGATTGAAAAACATGTGTGTTTCTCTTTGTGCTACTACGAACTCATGTTTTCGGTTTAATTATCAACCTTCGACATGATAAAAAATCCAAAAAAAATATTAATAAATTTAGGACATTGTTATCGACATTCTGATATAAAAAAATCCAAAAAATGTATAAGAATGAATCGGGAAAATGAAAAATGAATTCGATAATTGGTGTGTTTCTTTGTGTTTTTGTGCTTTCTCTTTGTGCTTCTGGTTTGAAGTTCGACTAGTTACATAGGTCATGAAGTAATTTCGATTAGTCATACAGGTCATGAAGTAACTTCAAACTTAGTAGGATACATCATCGAAATCGACAAATATGAAACTCAAGTGTTGATTTGAACTTCGAATGTGGTATAAAGGCATACGAAATATGAACAAAAAAGCTCCGGGAGTGTTCTGACTTCAAACTTAGCATGATACATCATCGAAATTGATAAATATGAAGCTCAATGTCGATTCAAACTTCAAATGTGGTATAACAACATATGAACTATGAACCACGAAGCTCTGAGAGGGTTCTGACTTCAAATTTAGCATGATACATCATCAAAATAGATAAGTATGAAGCTCAATGTCGATTCGAACTTCAAACTTGGTATAACAACATATAAACTATGAACCACGAAGCTCTGAGAGGGTTCTGACTTCAAACTTAGCATGATACATCATGAAAATCGAGAAGTATGAAGCTCAATGTCAATTTGAACTTCAAACTTGGTATAATGGCATATAATCTATGGACCACGAAGCTTTGATAGGGTTTTAACTTCAAACTTAGCATGATACATCATCGAAATCGATAAGTATGAAGCTCAATGTCAATTTGAACTTCAAACTTGGTATAATGGTACATAAACTATGAACCACGAAGCTATTAGAGGGTTCTGACTTCAAACTTAGCATGATACATCATCGAAATTGATGAATATGAAGCTGAGTGTCGATTCGAACTTCAAACATGGTATAACAACATATAAACTATGAAACACGAAGCGCTGGGAGGTTTCTGACTTAAAACTTAGCATGATATATCATAGAAATCGATAAACATGAAGCTCATCGTCGATTCGAACTTCAAACTTGGTATAATGTCATATAATCTATGGACCACGAAGCTCTGAGAGGGTTCTGACATCAAACTTAGCATGATACATCATCGAAAATTGATTAATATGAAGCTTAGTGTCGATTTGAACTTCAAATGTGGTATAACAAGATACAAACTATGAACCAAGAAGCTCGAAGAGGGTTCTGACTTCAAACTTAGCATGATACATCATCAAAATCGATAAGTATGAAGCTCAATGTCTATTCGAACTTCAAACTTGGTATAATAGCATACAATCTATGAACCAAGAAGCTCCGAGAGGGTTCTGACTTCAAACTTAGCATGATACATCATCGAAATTGACTACTCTAAGTCAGAAACTTGGTAAGAACGACGAATCCATCCATTTACAAGTAAAATTCCTTCGAAATATTTTATGAAACCTTAAACAAACCTTATTTCTGCATATTGTATGCAACTCAGGCTCAGAGATCGATACCTGGCCGCGAGTTGACTACTATAAGTCAGAAACTTGGTAAGAAGGAATAAACCATCCATTTACAGGTAAGATTCCTTCGAAATATTTTATGAAACCTTAAAAAAACCCTATTTCTGCATATTGTAAGCATACCATGATCCGAGATCGAAACCTGGACGCGAGTTGACTACTATAAGTCAAAAACTTGGTAAGAACGACGAATTCATCCATTTACAGGTAAGATTCCTTCGAGATATTTTACGAAACCTTAAAAAAAACCCTATTTCTGCATATTGTATGCGTACCAGGATCCGAGATCGAAACCTGGCCGTGAGTTGACTAGTCTAAGTCAAAAACTTGGTAAGAACGACGAATTCATCCATTTACATGTAAGATTCCTTCGAGATATTCTACGAAACCTAAAGAAAACCCTATTTTTGCATATTGTATGTGTACTAGGATCCGAGATCGAAACCTAGCCGTGAGTTGGCTACTCTAAGTCAGAAACTTGGTAAGAATAACGAATCCATCCATTTACAGATAAGATTCCTTCGAGATATTCTACGAAACCTTAAACAAACCATATTTATGCATATATATGTGCATATAGGCTCCAATATCGAAACCTGGTCGCGAGTTGACTACTCTAAGTCAGAAACTTGGTAAAAATGAAGAAACCATCCATTTACAGGTAAGATTCCTTCGAAATATTCTACGAAACCTTAAACAAACCTTATTTCTGCATATTGTATGTGTACTAGGATCCGAAATCGAAACCTGGCCGCGAGTTGACTACTCTAAGTCAGAAAGTTGGTAAGAACGACAAATCCATCCATTTACAGGTAAGATTTCTTCGAGATATTCTGCGAAACCTTAAAAGAACCTTATTTCTGCATATTGTATGCGTACCAGGATCCGAGATCGAAACCTGGCCGCGAGTTGACTACTCTAAGTCAAAAACTTGGTAAGAACGACAAATTCATCCATTTACAGGTAAGATTTCTTCGAGATATTCTACAAAACCTTAAAAAACCCTATTTCTGCATATTGTATGCGTACCAGGATCCGAGATCGAAACTCGGCCGTGAGTTGACTACTCTAAGTCAAAACTTGGTAAGAACGACAAATCCATCCATTTACTGATTGTAAGATTTCTTCGAGATATTCTACGAAACCTTAAAAAAACCCTATTTCTCGCATATTGTATGCGTACCAGGATCCGAGATCGAAACCCGGCCGTGAATTGACTATTCTAAGTCGAAACTTGGTAAGAACGACGAATTCATCCATTTACGAGTAAGATTCCTTCGAGATATTCTACGAAACCTTAAAAAAACCTTATTTCCAAGATATATTGTATGCATACGAGGATCCGAGATCGAAACCTGCGCGAACCTTGACTACTATAAGTCGAAACTTGGTAAGAACGACGAATTCATCCATTTACAAGTAAGATTCCTTTGCGAGATATTTTAGGAAACCTTAAAAAACCTTATTTCGCATATTGTATGCGTACTCGAGATCGAAACTCCGCCGAGTTGACTACTCTAAGTCGAAACTTGGTAAGAACGACAAATTCATCCATTTACAGGTAAGATTCCTTCGAGATATTCTACGAAACCTTAAGAAAACCCTATTTCTGCATATTGTATGCGTACCAGGATCCGAGATCGAAACCTGGCCGTGAGTTGACTACTCTAAGTAAGAAACTTGGTAAGAACGACGAATTCATCCATTTGCAGGTAAGATTCCTTCGAGATATTCTACGAAACCTTAAAAAAACCTTATTTCTGCATATTGTATGCGTACTAGGATCCGAGATCGAAACCTGGCCGCGAGTTGACTACTCTAAGTCAGAAACTTGGTAAGAACGACAAATCCATCCATTTACAGTAAGATTTCTTCGAGATATTCTACGAAACCTTAAAAAACCCTATTTCTGCATATTGTATGCGTACTCAGGATCCGAGATCGAAACTTCGAGAACGCCGTGAGTTGACTACTCTAAGTCGAAACTTGGTAAGAACGAAATTCATCCATTTACGGGTAAGATTCCTTCGAGATATTCTACGAAACCTTAAAAAAACCCTATTTTGCATTTTGTATGCGTACCAGGATCCGAGATCGAAACCTGGCCGTGAGTTGATTACTTTAAGTAAGAAACTTGGTAAGAATGATGAATTCATCCATTTACAAGTAAGATTCCTTCGAGATATTCCACGAAACCTTAAAAAAAACTTATTTCTGCATATTGTATGCGTACTAGGATCCGAGATCGAAACATGGCCGTGAGTTGACTACTCTAAGTCAGAAACTTTGTAAGAACGACAAATCCATCCATTAACAGGTAAGATTTCTTTGAGATATTCTACGAAACCTTAAAAAAACCCTATTTATGCATATTGTATGCGTACCAGGATCCGAGATCGAAACCTGGCCGTGAGTTGACTACTCTAAGTCAGAAACTTGGTAAGAACGATGAATTCATCCAGTTACAGGTAAGATTCCTTCGAGATATTCTACGAAACCTTAAAAAACCTTATTTTTGCATATTGTATGCGTATTAGGATCCGAGATCGAAACCTGGATGCGAGTTGACTACTCTAAGTCAGAAACTTGGTAAGAACGACGAATCCATCCATTTACAGGTAAGATTCCTTCGAGATAATCTACGAAACCTTAAACAAACCCTATTTCTACATATTGTACGCATAACAGGCTTCGAGATCAAATCCTGGCCGTGAGTGGAGTAGTCTAATTTAGAAACTTGGTAAGAACGATGAATCCATTCATTTACATGTAAGATTCCTTGAGAATATTCTACGAAACCTTAAACATACCCTATTTCTGCATATTATATGCAAACCAGGCTCCGAGATCGAAACATGGCCGTGAGTGGACTAATCTAAGTCATAAACATGGTAAGAACGACGAATCCATCCATTTACAGGTAAGATTCCTCCGGAATATTCTACGAAACCTCAAACAAACCCTATTTCTACATATGGTACGCATACCAAGCTCCGAGAACGAAACCTGGCCGTGAGTGGACTAGTATAAGTCAGAAACTTGGTAAGAACGACGAATCCATCCATTTACAGGTAAGATTCCTCCAAAATATTCTATTAAACCTTAAATAAACCCTATTTCTGCATATTTTACGCATACCAGGATCCGAGATCGAAACCTTGCCACGAGTGGACTAGTCTAAGTTAGAAACTTGGTAAGAACGATGAATGCATCCATTTACAGGTAAGATTCCTTCTTCCTTAGGAATATTCTACGAAACCTTAAACAAACCCTATTTCTGCACATTGTATGCATACCAGGCTCTGAGATCGAAACCTAGCCATGAGTGGACTAGTCTAAGTCAGTATAGTGTATTGTTTTTACGATATTGATTTTTTACTGTCATTGTCACTCTTGTTGTATTTCCTTTACTAACACTAGTATTTTTCTTGTAAAATAGACAGTTAAAAGCTCCATTTGGGTTCTACGGTGTTTTAGAAGAAATTCTATTGTTGGACTACAATCATATGTTTTAAATTCCAATATTCAAATGTGATTGGGCTCACACCAGTTTTGGTATGAAGCTAGAAGATGGCTTTACATTAGTCAATTTAAAACATCATTAGAACCAATACTTTAACGATCATTCATTTTAGTAAAACAAGCGGGACAAGTTTTCTATTCTCGAGAGTCAAATACATCTAACTGGGTATGTGATGCATTACGAGAAGCTTCACAATGTTTTTTACGGCTCGATCACTTGAGCATTACTTTTTGATCATTATATTTTGTTTTACAACACTTATGAAGGGTTGTCATAAAGTTAGTGTATAGTTAGTGTATTAAAGAACCACAAACTTGACAGAACATGTGATAGTGTAGGATGGTTAGTGGTGTAGACTTCCACGCTTGAGGCTCAGGATCGAATCCCCCAACCTCATTTTTCCAACATTATATATTTTTACTTCAACAACACTTATAAGTGTTGTTGTAGCTTTCTATTTAAAAAAAGAAAAAAAATCAAAACTTGTGAAGTGAAAGGGTGGTTGATGAGTTAGACTTTCATGCAGTAGTTTCATGTTCGAATCTCCCCTCCACTAGTGGAAAATGAGATTTCCATGTTTCCTCAAAAATATAAAACTCTTTTTTAAGAAACAAGCTGTGAGAGTCTTTAGTTTTTGTAAAACTCAATCTAAGGAGATCTTAGCCGTCTATAGAAGAATATATGAATCCAAAATAGCTTTACCCTAAAATCCGAATTCTGAAGCCGCCTCCCTCATCGTCTTCTCAACTCACTCACCTAAACCGAGCTACCACCATCTCCATCACCATCTCCAAGTTTAGGCTTTGCTTCTTTTCAAAGAGATCCATCTTAAATGAAACTCTTGAATCTTTAATTTGAAATTTCTCTCAAATCGAATCGGTATAAAATCTATTGCTTGGTGGATTTTTTTATTTTTTTTGAAGAACAACTTCAACAACTTCATGAGAAACTAAGGTATACATACAAACATCATCCTCTTGATTTCATTGTCATATTTTTGTGTTCTTCAACAACACTTGTGAGAATTGTGATAAAGGCTTTTCCTTAAAGATTTGTGAACACGCTTATGGTAATTATTGAAATTGTTGATAGCTATTCTCTTCTAAAACCTAGGTTATGACTTGTGTGAATGGAACTGATATCTATTGTTGTTCTAAATTTAAACTAGGTTACAAAATGTGAATCTCACCATCTGTTACTTTTCTTTTGTTATGCAGTGGAACGGATGAGTCCAACTCAGAAATTATGGGATGATGGTCTTCAACTAGCAAAATCAATAAACTATCAATTTCCTCAGGTAAGAGTCCTTGTGCATGTCTACAATGTCAAGCTTTCTTGTGTTTTGTCTACCTATTCATTCCGTTGGTTAACTAAGTGTATCTTTTTTTTTTTTTTTTTTTGAATTAACCAATAACTTTGAATGTTGCAATTACCAGGTGATCTCAATATCAGTTGATGAATTTAATTTTGATAAGGTTCTTAACTGGAAACTTGCTGACTGGGCCTATACCAAGTTGGATGCGACTTGCGAGATGGAAGAGTAAACAACATGTAAGTTTCAAATCCTTATCCATTGTGGTGCCACCATACTGTGATAGTCTATATATATATCCATTGTGCCAACTGATTCCTTGTTTTACAACATGGGGTACACTATACTACTCTTTGCTTGTTGTAATTTTTTTTTGAGATGACTAGGCTGTGTGCCAGTGTAACACTATTAACAATGAACACTGAACGAAAAGTTATGAATTCAGTCTCTGTTGAACATAGTAGTTTGACATTCATGCTTCAATTTACTTGCTTACTACTTGAATAACAACTTATTTTTCAAATTTTGTATGTGAAGTTCTTATGTTCTTGGGACCCAAACAAGTGGTTGACAACTACCGAGGCACTACAACATCCATTCGTTCGGTACATAAATGGAACATTATATATTTTTTTTTTACTTTCAACAAATGAACAACTTCTACACAGGTGTGTTATTTCAATTTTTGTGTTCTTTTATTATTGGTTACAACAACAATTTGTTTGATTTGGGACACTCGTTTTTGCAACTTCTGATTATGTTTCCTCCCAAATTCTGATTTTCAATGAACATTATTTATGAAAAGGTTTGGATAAACACGTATTTTCCCTCTTTTATTTTTTATTCTTACCTTAGTTTATTTATAATTATAACTTAGAATGGTGTGAATTCAAAAATAGAGTTCTTGTTGTAAACATATTTCGAATTTGGATTGAATGGTGAATGTTTTGTTATCAAAAAAAAAAAAAAAAGTCAAAACTTGTGTTTTATATTTTCTAATTTAAAACTTTAGAAACCACTTGTGGTTGATGAAAGCTTGACTTCCATCCTAGTTCCAACTTATGGTTCATGTTCGAATCTCCCCTCTAACATATTTTTCATTATCATATTTTTGTGTTCTTCTTCAACAACACTTGTGAGAATTGTGATAGGCTAAGTCACTACATATATGGAACATTGTATATTTTACTTCAACAACACTTATAAGTGTTGTTGTAGGTTTCATTTATTTAAAAAGAAAAATCAAAACTTGTGAGAATTGTGATAAGGGTGGTTGATGAGCTAGACTTCCATGTAGTAGGTTCATGTTCATGTTCGAATCTCCCCTCTAACATATTTTTCATTATCATATTTTTGTGTTCTTCAACAACACTTGTGAGTGTTGTGATAGGCTAAGTCACTACATATATGGAACAACGTTGTTATAGCTAAATGTCGTCACAATTTTTAATTTACTGTTTTGCTTAAGGAGTTGTCGTTTGTTTTCTTAGCGCAACCCCTTGTTTCCTAAGGGTTGGCGAACGTAGTCAATACGGTGATGATATACGACAACTCTTCCTTTGAAACCAGTTGTAAAACATAGGACTTTCTACAATACTTAGCGAAGCGTTGTAAATCTCCAGTTGTAGATGTATATTTTTCCTGTAGTGCCATTTTCAAATACTTTTTCCTATTTTTAATTTACATCGGATGCATCCAATTTCATCATTACTATTTTTTAAGTTGAAGTCAGGATGAATCCAGTTTCATCCTTGCTATTTTTTTAGTGTCTATTTCAGCCATACTAATTTTTACTCGTCCATTTGAACCATGTTTTAAAAATATTTGGACAAATGACCCATTTTCCGTATTGTTAATGTGATTCTAATTACATGTTTGATTATCTACTCACATTAAACAAACGCCATTTTACTTTTTTAATCAAATAACTAACAATAACATCTATATTCAAATTTCTATAACTAAATAATTCTAAATCCAGATTAAACAATACCTTCATATTCAAAACGTAGCTTTACCTTAAACAGATGAGAGACGGTGTTGGCGCAACCCGGAAGTGTCATGGGCTTAGAAAATGATTTAAGGGAAGAGATTGGTTAGTTGGAGGATACTTCAGTTGAAAGAGGAGGTTTCGATAATTAAAAGAAAAGGTTACAAGAGAATTTTAAGTGTAGCTCTTAGGCTTGCACTCTTACAACCTCTCACCGACTCTTTCTGACTTCTTACTCACTTGAGTTTTTGATGATCCTACAACAAACAATTAATCCTCGATTTTTACTATACTAGTTACAACCGACCAAGAAGAAAATTCCATAGATGAAATACTATTCACCATTTCCGGTAAATGATCTTGGTGTTTGGATTAGATAGAATTATTATTATCGGGGACACCTTCATTTCTCAGAAGTTCTAGGCTGACCATCACTTTTTTAGCTCGGTTTTTACCGAGAATCCACTAATTTCGTTTAATCAATTTAATGACGTTTTGTAGACTGAACAATGATCTTAATAATATCGAACGATGGTCGGATGACCATATTAATTTTATTATTCGAATAAAAATCTGAAGTACAAAAACAATAACTTCATTCTCATAAAAACACAGATGTCTCAATTTAACACCTTTCTGCGTTTACTTTCAAGGATCTCAAAAGAAACTAAAAAGTTAAGCTTATTAATTAACTCCAATCAAAAGAAGGTTTTCCATTATCCTTGTTTTATGACCCTGTCTCTGCTATATCTTTTAAATTATATTTGTGCGATTTTGACTATTTTTCTTGTCTTATCGCAGCTGCTGAAAAGGAGTTTCTCGAAAAGGAGAAGAAGTATCTGCAAGATATTGAAAGTCTGCAAGCGAAGTCCCATGCTGAAATTCAAAGGCTGGAAGAAAATTATGAACCTTGTGATACCAAGTGCCGCCGTCTCAAGAAAAAGCTCAAAGTCACAGTTTCCAATTTGACCAAGGATGCCATTCGCATACGTGATGAGGTTATAAAAGGAGAAGTGGGTGATCTCTTTGCTGAACATGACATTCCCTTTCCATCGCATTTTGAATTTAAGGCTCCTTCGGACAATGAAGAAACTTCCGAAATCTCCGATAGTGACTTTGAATATGGGGATTCTGGTGAAGAAGATCATGATTCTTAAGATAATGAAGAGGATCATGACTCTAAAGTTGATAGAGATAATGTTGGGAAGAATTAGTTGTTCACTTTTTTTCTTTCTTTCATGCTCTTTGTATGATATTTTCTTCTTCGTACATATACTTTGAATATTTTCCACCTTTTAATAGATTCCACCACTTTTTTTATGCTTCCCTTCCTTCTTCTGGTTGTTGGTCAAAGAACAATGCTTTTCTTTCTAACAATTTGTGTCAGTTTCAGGGTAACTAATAGAGTCAGATATAATAACATATGTGCGTGAGTCCATCATACATACGAATATAACAATACATGTATATGTGTCTATCACGTGTGCGAATGTAATAATACATGTTATGATCCTGTCATATGTGCGAATATAATAATACATGTGTAGGAGCTTATCATATGTGCGAATATGCAATTGCTATCATGTTTGACATGAGGCAATTATGCTAGTACGAATACCATTATCTTATTGTGTTTATAATCCCCTTCTTACCTCTGATATTTGTATCAGTGTAATTGCCTCTGTTAAATCCTTAGTTTTTCAAGTTATCTTCGAAATTACCTGTGCATGGTTGTATTTCATGTTTTGATCGTCCCTTTGCCTCTGTTTTTATGCCTGCAAAAATAATGTTAGTGCGGTATGTTGTGTTCGTGAGGTCTTATTGAGCCTCCCTAAGTAGAGGTATTAATCAGCCTCCCCTGTTAGTAGGACTTATTTTTGCCTCAGGGTATTCATTTAGGTCGTGCGGCGAAATCGAAGGAGGTCGTTACGCTTTCGCGTATTGACCCATTGATCTCGCTTTATCATCTTTCCTATTATTGCCTCTGCGGGATATATTTATGCACCAATACGACAGGTCTATACTCTTGTTTGAGTTATAGTCCCATGATATTGACGTCTTGTGACACAATTTAGCTCCCTAATGGAGGGTGTCGTCCTTATCTTCCCCATGATTGACCCTTCAAGGAGACGTACCCCTACCTGGTTAGGGTGGGCTACTCTCATCCAGTGATGCAACAACCAGTTATTTTCGCAGACTCGTTCGAGTCTGCTCCCTAAGTGGGGTTTCTTGAGGACCGAGTGTATCATAGCCAGGACTTGCCAAAAGCGGCGAGGTTCGCTCCAGACGCCCTCGACACCCTTGGATCAACCGTGTACCGCGGCGCCCTGATCGAGTTTATACACTCCATGATAGAGAACTTAGTACCTTAGCCTTTCGACTAAGGAGTCTCTACCGGATGGGCTTTTATTTCGCCCCCACCTTCCATGACTCAGATCCCAGGGATGGTATGGCTTTCTCCTGAGCCATCCATTACCAGGTTTTCTCCAATTATGACGCGCGTTAGGGATTATTTGTATTTCCTCTTGCACAAGTGCGAACTAGGGCGCACGCCACAATTTGTTACCCATCCTCCCTATTTAGAGTTTTTAATTTTTAATGCCCCCTATTGAGGTATTACTTTGAGGTATTGTTTTTGCCTCGCTCTCTTTTTGTATATTAAACAACGCATTGTAGAAGAAATATAATGTTTCTTTTAATAATTGTTGCTCGTACACATCGGATTTTTCTTTTTATTCTTTATTCGCACACATATAAATATCCTACTAGTACTTAATAATTTACTCGCTGCTTCCCCCCTTTTGTCCTTTCACTCACTTCACATGTATGTAATATCTTAACATACTGCTTCAGATGCTTCTTGTTGTAAAGTCCACTCTCCATTTTCTCCATATTTCTTCCATATCTTTCCATTAGCTGGTACATCCCATCACCAACATATTTATTCACCACATATGGTCCGACCCATATTATTTTTCCTTTCTTCATTCTTCCTTGTTTTTGGTAAGGTGGTACTTCGCTCATGACTAACTCTTCTGGTTGAAAGTCTTCCATTTTAGATTGCTTCGCATATTTAAGCCATTTTGTTCCTTTAACTCCCTTTTGAGTTATATCACTATTACTCCCTTCTTCCAGTGAGGATTTTCTACTCTTATCATCTTACCCTTCTTTTGTTATGAAATGAACCATCAATCTTTCGCACCTCTTGCTCTCTTCTACATCTTTTTTCCAGACGTTCCTTCTTTTGATCGCACGCGCTTCACTTTTCTCCACATCGATTTCATTACATGTCTTCGCTTCATTCACATCTCCTCTAATGATTCCAATACCTTGGGGTAATGGGAACTTAATGCACTGATGATATGTTGAAGCTACACCCAGGATGTTATGTAACCACGACCTTCCAATCAATGCATTGTATGGAGATTCAACATCTACGACACAAAATGTTATTTCTTTGGAGATTGTATTAAGAGGTATTCGCATGGTGACTTCTCCTTTTGGCTTGTTTGTCGTTCCATTGAAGCCGTATATTTTATATGTTGACGGGATCAAATCTTCATCTTTTCCTCCCATTGTATTATATGTATGATAGAAAAGAATATCCATTGAACTCCTCGAGTCAATTAGTATCCTATTTATCGCCCATGTGACGTCCTCCTCGTCTTATCCTTTGTCCAATTTTGCTTTTGGTATTATCTCCAACTTGACCACTAATGGACTCTCATGAAGTTTGCCTCCTGCCGGTACTTCATCTGCGCTAAATGTTATTGGATGCTTCTGCCATTCCTTGAGCTTTGGTATCTTTGCTAAATTCAGTATTTCTTTTCCTTCAGCATCTCTCGTGTATACATGACTCAACACATTTTCGTGGAAGTCTTCTATGCTTTTGAAAGAGTGTATTATTGAATTGCATTGTATATTTTTGGCATTCGCTCATACTTTTATTAAAAAGGTGTTTTTGCCTTTATCTACCCTTGACGATTTCCCTCCTATTGTTGGTTGGGCTGGTGGTGGTGGTGGAGGTAATGGCGTATCTAGGAAGTGATTAAGCTTTCCTTGTCCTATCATTCTTAATATTATTCTTTGAATATTCTTGCAGTTATTTGTTGTGTGGCCGTGGAAACGATGATAAGCACAAAACTCTTTACTTCTTCTTACCGACGGTGGTTCTTGTCCAAGATTAGGTGGTGGTGTTATCTCCTCCATTAATATAACAACTTCCCAAAATTTCTCCACTGTTGTGTTAAGAGGTGGCATTCTGAACTCTTCATGGACTCTGTAGTTCGCACCCTGATTGTAATACTTCTTATTCCCTCCATATCCGTCTCCTTGATTATCATATCTTGCCACTTTGTTGTTTCCTCCATGGTTGTTGTATTTCCTCTCTCTGTATTCTTGCTCGTACATTTCTTGGTATCTGCTACTCAAAGCAACCTTCCTTTGTTGATCTTCTACGATTAATTTTTCTTTGCTTCCCTGCGAAGTACTCGCAATGGTATTTCTCATTCTTGGTAAAAGACTTGAATTCCATGTCTTTTCGCTCGTTACTGCGATCGGGTAAGACCCCATATCTCTCTGCCTTTCTTCAAGCGTGATATACTCCTCTTGGTACTCGCGTAGCTCAGTCATCTTTATTTTGTCTTTCATTCTAAAGTTCTGTGTAAATAACAAGTCATTGGTAAAAACGCATTGATGAAGGCCAAGATGAGATTTCTTTCATCCACTCATCCTGCCATTTCACTACTCATTGTCGTCCATCTGTTGGTTATATCTCACAGGCTTTCGATCGTTCTCCTTCGCAGATTGAATGCTTTTTCAATTCCTGGTGTTAGCATACTACTTCTGATGTATTTCCCCAAGAACAGACTCTGTAAGTGCTCGAATGATTTTATTGTTCTTACTGGAAACCCATCGAACCACTTCGAAACTTCTCCTACGAGGCTGGATGGAAAAAATTTGCATAAGATTGCCTCATTATCCTCATATTGTAACAAAGCTAAGTTATATGTCTTTATATGCTGAATCGCGCATGTAGATCCATCAAAGATTCCAGGAAACTTGGGTAGTGTGCATTTTCTTGGTATTGTTACCGATTGTATCCTCCGTGCAAAGGGTGTCATCGCCGCTTCTTCTATTGCATCCTCTAGCTGTCTTCTTCCTCCATCTTTCCCGTTAGTTACTAACTCTCTTAACTCCGTTATTTCTCTTCGAATTTCAGCGTTGGGGAATATGTCTTCTTCTTGTTGTTTCCTTGGTCTTTTCAACCGGGCTTGCCTCACTCTGTTTTCATGTTTGATTTGTCGTATGGCTTCTTCTAGTTGTTGTCGCTCTTCATCGTCTCTTCTTTCTCTTCGTCTTTCCCTTTAATTTCTTGCATGCTCTTGCGCTGCTCTATCTATTTCATTCTGTTGTCTCAACATCTCTCTTCCATGTAGTATCATCCTTGCTTGTTCTGCATCATTCTCTCGCTGCTCGTCATCATGCGTGCGGTTTTGCTCTCCATTTCGCTCCAATCTACCTTCTCTACGATGTCTTCGCCTGGATTCATCCTCACCCACTTGGATATACCTATTTTCCATGCGATCGCCTTCGTGCTCCTTTTGTGAGTTTTCGTTTGCCTGAAAATTATTATCCAAAAATTGACCCTTGTATATTATCCCCATGCTCAAATCTACTCCTCCTAGTAGTACTCCTGCTTGTCCTTGATCTCGAGCTCGCCGCGTGTTGTTCTGGATCTTGACTATAACCTTTGCTCTTGTAATCTCTGATTTTCCTCTCTTAGTTCATCATTTTGTCGTGTCAAATTTGCACGTAGTTCCGCTTCTCTTCTTCTTTCCTCTGCCAATCGTTGTCTTAATTCTGCGATGGTCATGTTGTCCTCAATTTCTCTTACAACTCCTTCTTCATGTGTCCTTTCTTCATTTTCCTCGGAGGTATCTAAATTTGTAGTATGGACACTTACTGCATCGTAATCTCTTTGATCGTCCTCCCTTGGTTCCTGCTGGATCTGAGATCTGATGGACTGAGGTCTGTTGTTCCTCTCTCCCATTCTTGATGTATCTGCGATTTCACCTCTTCTTCGACCCGCATTTCTTCGACATCTCCTAACCGGTGTTGTGTTTTCTCCTGCAGATGTTTGTCTCACCATTTTGTGTTCTTGAAATAATATTTATGCAAACTTACGAAAACTTCAGCTAAAATGTAAGTAAACTAAAACTTCCTTTTTCAATGAAAACTGTGTTTTGAATGAATGAACCCGAATGATTAATTTTCGCAGAAGTGATCAAAATCTTTCACAAAAACAACGATAATAAGAAATTTTTCAAAAGGGAAATCGACTTAAAATTTTCACAAGCAGGTGTAATCCCCTTCCCGAGTTGTTTCTAGCGCCAAAATGTAGTAGTAGAAAATCCTACTACTACACCCCTTAAACAATCTATATAGTAAATTATGAAACCATTGTGAAGAACACTTAAAGAGATTTAATTAAGTTTAGAAATCAATACAAAGAAGATAAACCCTAACTTGGGAAGCAAATAACTTTCTCTCTCTTCAAGTTCTATCTCAACTCTCAAAAAAGATCTCGTCTTCACCACAAAGGTGGCTGGTCCAATATATAGGGATTTTACATAGTGGAGGACAGATAATGAAGCCCCTATTTTCGGATCTGGCATGCGATGTCTTCGCACGTTTACATTATGTTTTCTCGCGCGTGCTCTTAGTACTCGCACAACCCACTCACTTTACTGATGACTTTGTGACGTCACTGATTCCGTCATATTCGCAATTAGACTTCAATTTGGAAGCTATTAGACTTGACATTCTACACTTTTTCCAAGTTTGCAATAATTTGGATTCCACCATAAGACTTGCTCTAATGATGAGAAACTCGTACACAGATTTATAATAGGTTGGATCAATAGGCTTTTCTTGATTTTTTTTTTCTTATGTAGTTATTTTACTTTATTTATCAAAAAAGAATCAATTTTTATTTTTATTTTTTCAGTTGTATCAACTTTCCAGGGGACACTAATTTATGCAATAAAATAAAAAAGCAGACTCTTGATAGACCATCTACATAGACTCTTTAAAAACTGTTAACTCATGAACATACCCAAAATGAGACCTCTATTTTATTTTTATTTTTGAGTTATTCTTAACTGACGTAACAATGGCTTTAAAGCATGGTAAAAATCGCTCAGTCACAATGGGGGACCAGCCCTAAAGGAAAGACAGGGTGTCGGTTGCACTCTACAGTCTGCACCATTCCTACCCACAACTATGCTGTGCATTTGCCTGATTCCAGCTAGTTTGCAATTTATTACTCATAGTCATTCGCAATGATGTTGATCTTATTTTGCATATGGCTGTGAATATCAGTGTGTAGTGTACTGTCTAGATTTGTGAGTCTTCCTCTTATATTTCCAATATGAGCTTTAGGCATATGAGTATGAAGCTTCACATTAAATTTTTTATATCTGGCTTGGCTACTTTAATGATCCGATACTTCAATGTAACTAGAGGTGTAAATTGGGCTGTGCCAACACGAGCACAGCCCAGCATATCACGCTAAAATTTGAGCACAATGCCCAAAGACGTGACTTAGCTCAAAGACGACACAAGACGTTAGTTAAATAGGACGTCTTGGGCTTGACTAATTGGCACAAAGAGCATAGCACATCACGCCATGCACGGATAAGCACGCGGCTACCGCTCAAGACAACACATTAAGAGAGCACGTCATAACATGTACAAATACACCATATAACAAGGCATAATACATCACATTTTTTTATATTTCACAAAGGGAATTCTTTTATATACCCCTGAAAATACTAATGGTACCCCCTTAGTTAGTTAAGTTAGTTATAATTCCGTTTACATTAAAATCTCCAAATTGTTTGAAGTTTTTGATAGCGATACCCCTTGATTATTTTGTTATATTCCCTTGTATGAAACCTAGAAAAAAAGAATCTACGGGAGATCTGCATCCGAGATCAAATATCAAAATTAGAGTTTGGGTAGGATTGAAAGGATGCGGCTAGAGTTTGGATAGTGGTGCTCGTGATCAGTTTAGTTTTTTGATGGGATTCCATTAGGCATAGGCAAATTAATCCAAGTAAATGGAATAAATCGATAGAAAATAAAATAAAATGAAAGATCATTCTTGTTATTAACCACTTCAATTAAACAATACCATTCATGAGCAATAGCTGCTCAATCAAATAACCTTCGATTTCCTCTTTCTTGTTAACCCCGTTAATGGCTTGTAATTTTTGGAACCTGTCATCGCCATTAGGTAAAGAACCAAATCCACAGAGCTCTTGATTTTTGAATGCTTAATTCTAAAACTCTGACTTATTACAAGAGAATAATTTGGAGACATAGCAAAGGGGGAAAACCCCTTTCATCAAACCGATCAGAAAAAGTATAAGATCATCATCCTTCATAGGGAATTTTTTTTTTGAAAAAAGATAACGATTTAGGGATAAGAGTTCGTATTTTCTAATAATAATTGTCAAAGAACAGACTTATTAATTAATTATCACGCCTGGATTGTTGACAATCAAAGATTAAGCATTAGTTATACGGGTTGTCTCTGTTTTTTTTTTTTAATGCGCAGGGGTATAGAAAATTTATACTTTTGATGGGGTAGGAAGATAACATCAAAGGGTATAGGGATAAAGGGGTATCATTAGTAGTTTTGAGGGTATATACAAGAACGCCCTTCACAAAATAGTCACTATTTTAGCTAGTTTTTAACATTTTATGTTGGCTTATTTATAACAACACATATAATACCTTAATATTTGGAAAATATATTTCAATATCGTTGTTATAATGTCGTCACCTATATTTAACTAGAACATTAATTTACATGACAATAATCCAATTTTATATTTGATGGGCTATATCTTTTTATTGAATAAACTTGTTAATTTTACGTGAAATAATTTCAAATGATATGTTGTCTAATTAAATTCTTGTGATAATGCCCGACTTAATGTATACATTAAGTGATTCAAATTGTTTATAGCATGTGTGTCAGCACGGCACATCACGGCACGTTTATTCGTATGTTGTGCCCGTGGGCTGTGTAGTGCCTAGCTTTTGACTAGTAAAGCACAGCACGGCACATCACGTTTAAATCGTTGGCATAGCACAACACGACACATGACACGTGAAGCACGCGACTTCGTGTGCCCGGCTGTGCCGGGCCGGCACGTTTTACACCTCTAAATGTAACTATTTCCAAACCAGACAGTATTTTTGGAAAATTCTCTTTTTAATATTTTTCTTTATTACTATATAATAATAGAACACTAATTTGGGGCATACAAGAAAATTTGGGTTCATTCAGACTTATGATGGCACCCAATGCAAGATAATAAGGGTTGTCCTAATGCTTCCTAAGTTACTATAATACCCCTGCATAGTTTAAATTACATTACTACTCTTCCACTTAATTAAATTCTAATCCTAAAACTCTCCCACTAAATAACCCTAATTAACTAACCACCCACTAAGTTTTTTTCCTCCTCTCCTTCTTCTTAAAATAACTTTTTTTTTTTTTTAATACGAAAATGACTTCATTGAAAAAATAGATTAGTAAACAGAGTTCATTTCCTTATGGATTTTTGCAGTAATCCATTCTGGAATTTGCTCATGATTTCTCCATCTAACAGATTGAACTAGATTTTTGGAGAACTTAGCTAAAGAATGTGCCACATCATTGGCTTCTCTGGGTGTATAAGTGCATACCCAATTATTGAAACTACTATTTAGAATGCCTATAATATCAACAATGATACTATTCGTCGTCCATTTCACCGCTTCCCTAGATCCATTTATGGCAGAGATTACAGTTTGACAGTCCCCTTCGATATGCAAGTTCCTGCTACCCATAGCATGTGCCCAAATGATTCCTTCGTATGCTGCAAGTGCTTCAGCTTGTTCTGCATCTAAGGCTCTCCCTGGCTTGCATCCAATTCCATGTTGTTCACCTGCGATGTTTCTGAATATTAGTCCTAAGCCAGATTTTTTTGTTAACTGATCAAAAGCTGCATCAAAATTTAGTTTTATATAGTCCTCAGTTGGGGGAATCCATTTTCCCATGTGAGATACATTATGCTTATTTCTTCTCTGGTTAATCCCTGCAGTGCAAGTCATCCAATCAAGGTAATAGGATTGAATTCTATTATATATGCTAGCTACATTAACATGGAGGTTATCAAAGACAACAGAGCACCTATTCTTCCAAATGTGCCATATAATTATACAACCCTTCTGATAGCATTTGAGATCATCTCAGATTAATTTTCTGACTATTGTGTCTGAATTTATTGGACAACCATTCATCAATATCACAATTATTAATTAAATTAGCTAGAAGAGAATCAGTAGCCATCCAAATATTTCTACCAACTACACACTCTATAAGAAGATGTTGCATAGTTTCCACAGAACTATTACAAAGAGGACAGATCACTTTGCATTATGAACATATCCGATAACTTTTCATTGGTAGGAGAATCCCACTAAGACACTTCCGCATGAAGTGTTGCACTCTTGGTGGAAGATCGGTTTTCCGTAATAGGGATCAATTCAAATCTCTATTTCTTGTTGAACCAATAAGAGTATTATTCAAGATCACTTTATAGGCGTATTTCACCGTAAAATTCCCACTTTTTCAGTGGACCCATCTAAGGGTATCCTTACCTGTAACAGGAGTCTAATGTCAACTATTTTATTAACAGTTTGTTGATCAAAAAGGGCCTTAAGAGTATTAACATTCCAATCTTTACTGTTGGCATCTAACAGCTGATTAACTGTGGACATATTTGAAGAGAACCTAGTGCTATCAAGTAAATTCTCATGTCCTGACACCCACTTATCTTTCCAAATAGAAACATCTTTCCCATCTCCTATTTCCCAAAGAACTGAAAGTTTTCACATGAACTAAACCTTTAGTTATGCCTCTCCACACCCAGGATCCATGTTCAGAAAATTCACCATGTAAAGGATTAGAATTATGGAAGTACTTACCTTCAAGAAGTTTGACCCACAGAGCATCCTTGCAGGTGACCATCCTCCAAGCTAATTTAGTTAAGAGAGCTTCATTCATAATAGCAGATTGTCTGATACCTAGACCTCCTAAACATTTGGGCAGAGCTATGTTATTCCATTTTTTTGTGTAGACACCTTTAGTATTATTCTTTTGTTCCATCAAAATTTACTTTGAATAGAGTCCATCCTATTTGTAAGGGTTTTAGGCATTGGGAACACAGACATGTGGTGGGATGATAGAGTACTAATAACCGATTGAACTAAAACAGCTTTCTTTCAAAGTTGGCTTAGAAATTTGATTGCCAGATCAAGCTTTCCGTCATATCTTCCCATTAACTCACCGAAAGTTTGGGTCTTATTTTGCTGAATCAAAAGAGGGACTCCTAAATATTTATCATTTAGGGCTAGTTTCTTGATGCCTAGAATGTTTGATATTTCATTTTTAACACTATTAGGAACTTTGGGACTAAAGGACATACCGATTTGTCATAGTTGATAGCCTGTCGAAAAGAGGTCGAATCGATCTATAATAGTAGCTAAATTTCTAGCTCCCTTAGAATTACCCCTAGTAAAGATGAGGCAGTCATCTGCAAAGAAAAGGTGAGACACAGCAGGACAAAACTTGTTAGCTTTCATTCCCTGAATTTTATTATCTCTTTCAGCTTCCATAAGAGCTCTTGAAAAAGATTTCATACAAAGTATAAAAAGATAAGGAGATACAGGATCTCCTTGTCTCAAACCTCTTTGAGGAGTGAAAATTTCACTAGGAGAGCCATTTAGCATGACAGAAGTAGTAACAGTGCTAAGACATTGTTCAATCATCTTGCACCAATCCTCACAAAATCCTAATCTTTTTAAAGTAACTAGCAAAAATGGCCATTCTATCCTATCAAAAGCTTTAGACATGTCAAGCTTCATAGCCATCCACCCATTTATAACTTTGCATTTTTCATTGAGTGAATCAACTCATGGGCTATAACAATATTGTCTGTAATAAGCCTGCAAGATAAGAAAGTTGTTTGGTAGGGAGAAATAATCTTATCAAGGAGACCCTTAAGTCTAGTTTCTAGGAGCTTTGAGATAATCTTATATGCTACATTGCAAAGACTTATTGGTCTAAAACCAGCTGCATTTTTAGGGCAATTATACTTGGGAATTAGGGCAAGAAATTGTGATTCATTTGTTTTAGCAGGAACTTAGACTGGAAAAAGGATTGCACCATACTCACAAAGGTCATTACCTCAAGTTTCCCACATTTCTTGATAAAATCCTGGGAACCCATCCGGTCTGGGGTAGTCCAAGGTTGCATTCGAGACAATATGCTTAACTTCTCATGAGAAGGTATTCTAGTGGCGATTCTCGTTATCCCCTTCTTCATCACACACAAGGCTGAATGAAATGAAGATAATTACTGGCATCTGGAGGATTAGAAGATCTACTCATTTTTAAGAAATGGGCCTTAAGATTATCAGCAATCTCATTCCTATCAGTGAGCCATAAACCAAGGTCATTCTTACAATCAATATTAGTTCTCCTTTTTTCTAAAGTTTGCTTTATTATGAAAGTAAGTTTGTTTCCGCCAAAACCCCGAAAGCATCCTCTTACCTCTTTGTTTCAAAGTGGTCTTCTTCAAGATCATACCAATTGCTCAAATCTTTACTAAATTCAACAACATTAGGAGAAGTCATGTGATGGCCATTAGCAAGCAGATTGTTAATATGGTTTTCCACTTTGGTAATTTGGGTTGGTATATGACCAAAATGATTGTAGTTCCGATTCCTAAGAATTTGTTTAGTTGCAAAAAGAGTTTTAACATGTCTATAAGGAGCAGACCCACTACCATTATACTTCCAGTTATTCGCAATGAGAGTTTTACAAGAGGAATCCCTAAACCAAGTTCTATTGAATCTAAAAGGTTTTTGGGTTGAGGTCTCATTTCTAGAAGTACATAGAAGTATAGGACAGTGATCACTAGCATTGGGAATCATGTGGTAAACAATAGCTTTTGGGAACATATTTATCCAATTTAAACAGGTTAAAGTTCTATCTAATCTTTCCAATATGAGTTCTTGGCCATTTCTCCTATTTGTCCAAGTGAAAGTGTTACCTATAAAACCCAGAGAATGTAGACCTGCATTACCAAGAATTAAGTTAGCCTTATCAAGTTGAGCTTGAGTGACTGGGTTACCTCCTTCTTTGTCTTCTCTATTTATAATGAAATTCAAATCTCCTATAACACACCACGGTATGTTAAGAGAAGTATAGACTTCATTCAAATAATCCCATTGAGCATCTTTAGTTCCAGCATCAAGAGAACCATAAATGAAAGACATTAAGGTGCCATTGGTTCTGGCATCAATATTGACAATGCAGTTGATAATATTCAGGTAACTACTTTGAACTTTAATATCAATACCATCTTTCCACAAAAGACAGAGCCCACCAGATTGACCTATAGGATCCACAATATAAGATTTTGGGTAGTTGTATCTAGAAATATAGGTTTTCATTTTGGCTGAATAGTTCTTAGTTTCAATTAGGAAAATGATATCTGGGTTATCTGATCTCACTAATTCTTTAAGGTGATCTCTAGTATATTTGTTCCCAAAACCGCAGACATTCCATGAAAGAATTTTCATTTTTAGGAAGATGTAGTGCAAGACGACAATCTTGGTCAACGGGATGAAAATAAAAGGATTGAAATGCAAAATAGACCTAGATAACTTATTTAGCCTATATGAAGTAAAAATTTGAGGTTCAAAGGGATATAATGTGACAAAATTGAAAGATTCAAAGAATGTTTAATACCGATTCTCCTTATTTGTATTTTCGTCTCTTTTTTCACGTGATGACCATTTGAGTATTCTGGAAGTTTGCATTGTTATCCATGGTTCCATGTTGAGAAGATGACTCAGTGTTGAAGTGGTTATTGCTGTCTTCTTTGGAGCTTCTGAACCTCTTACCAAGTCTGATGTCTTCATCTTTTTCATTTACACTCTTCTTGAAAAGGAAATTCATATTTATTATCTCTCCATCTTTAGGTGGAACAAACACAGTAGCCTTAACAAACTTATCTTGTTTCTTTATAGAAGTAGGAGCATCTCCAGTTTTGATTTTGGAGACATTCTTTCTAAGATTATTAGTATTACCAAAAAAAATAAGGCTTTTCATGAGCCTTTTCCAAGAAATTAGCTGCATCTTTGCAAGCCCCTTTACAATGATTTATCACATAACATTCAAGGCAAATGTTACCCGGTTGTCTCTCAAAGAAGAACTTCGCCACTTTGTAATTCCTGCATTGGTTATGCACTTAACTCCTCTTCTTAAAGGCATACTGAGATCCACATTAATACACACTTTGACAGGATCAGTTCCAATTGGCATAGCATCTGTTGGTTCAATGGCAGTAACTTCACCCACAATTTCTCCAATTTTAGTAACAGATGACACATTCATATGTTCAGGAAGAAGGTATTTCAACTGGAGCCAGAATTGTTGAAAACCCCAGTGCTTCTCTGTGTAAACCATATCTGGAATATAGTCATGAACCACCAACAAATGTTTATTGATACTCCATGGTCTGTGCTCAATTACCTTGTTTAAGAAATCCCAGTTACTGAACTTGAAGATCATCAAATTCGGCTCTATTTCTACGATTCTAATATCTGCTGACGCTATAAAGGCCAGGTATATTTGATGAATCTCTGAACTGTGTCATAGCTCATCCTGCCTATAATAATGACTTTACCAATCACACTCGCTTCCCAATTGTTTTCCTCAGGAACAACCTTATCATTATCCTTCTGTATAACTTCAACTTATGTTATATCCCCAAGTTCCAGTAAGGCTTGCTTAAACTTATTAACCTAAGCACCAACGTTTTGAGAATTTTCTCCTTCCATGACTTTGTAGATTTTGGGTTTTCTGGGATTGAAAGATGTTTGTAAGATGAGGGTAGTAAGAGGTTTATAATGGCTAGGGTTTTGAATAGATTTTAGTATTGAAGAGGATAAAATATTCTGTCTATAATTATGGAAACAGAATGAACACGGATCTTGGGACTTTTGATGACTGAAATAGTTGGCATTTGACCAAGCAAGTAACCCAAAATAACAAAAATTCCTAAAATAACTGACCCTTCGAAATTTGAATCTAGAAGACCGAGATTGAGAGCGGGATAATTTGCTGAATCGGGATAACGAATCGGCCTTGCACCGAGTCTTCTTCCTCCAAACATTAGTGAAACCATGGATAACTGTACAAAATCTTCCTGCAAGCAAAAGCTTAATATGATACTCAGCAAAAGCTATAATCATAATACATAGAAAGGCAAAAGCCAATAGAGAAAAATCAGACTGTAAACACATTATGGAGAATCAAATATGCAGTTTAGTTACTCATTTTTTGAAAAACCGAGATGAAAGGATTTTAAATTCAGTGATGAAATAACGAGAAATCTAAAGAAAGGAAATCAGAATTAACCATTTTTTAAAGCATAGTAAAAGAATCAAAGAAAGGAAATCAAAAATCATAAGAATTCTGGATCTAGTTTGATGAGAAGAAAACTTCTTCCCTATCCCTCAAATAAAGGGAAGAGATAGCTAAAGGAAGACAACCTTACTGTGGTACTCTTTTTTTCGTTCCCTACACCATACGGCTATGAAGCTCTTTTTTCCATTCCCTACACGATACGGCTACTCAGGGTATCTAAAACGACTAATGCTAGGCACAACACGGCACTGTGGTACTCTTTTTTCGTTAACAACTAATTAATCAGATTTACACTAATTTAACACTAATCTCATAAGGGTATTTTCGCATTTTTGAAAAGAGGGGATAAGGGCTACCCTAAATGTACTATTGGCCCCCTTTTTTTTGTCTTATTCCATATGACCCAAATTTTCTTGTACGCCCCAAATTAGGGTTCTAATAATAACGCTATTGCATTTATTTTGATTCGAGTAAGCAACATAGAGTGCATGTAAACTAAGAAAAAGGGAGTAAACTTTTGTGGGTCGTCCTCGTCAATTCATAGCTTAATAATTACTTCCCTCTTACTTGGATGGCTGAAGCCAAATTAAGTCCGATGGGACTTCTAACATTGTATTTATTGCCAGAGCTCCAAGTTAAGGATCCAAACACCAAACTGCCATGACTAGTCTTGTCAGCCACAAAACTAACACTAAACTTCATCTTTTCTCCAGCTTCTTTGAACTTGAGTTGTTTTGGTTTCACCATGGCCATCACCTTCACGCCTGAAGGGTTATCTAAAACGACTTTGGAATCAAAAACTGCTGGGCCATGTCCATAGTATGTGACTGTTCGTACAACTGTTACACTTCCATTCATATTGGCAACACCAATTGACGGATAGTTTAGATCATACATGGGAATTGGTGGGCTTTTACAAGTGATTTTTTTTCCAGTAAGCATTCGAATTTGCGTAGCATAGGCACCAGTACTGCATAAGAAGTCGATTAGATCATTGGAGCCAAAGTCATATACCAAGCCAGGATCTAGTGCTGCTATGGGGTTTACATGCCCGGATCCGTAGTTGAATGGGGACGCTGGAGAATCAGATGGATTTTGCAATATGGCTCTCTTAGTATTGTCCATGGCATTTGCTGTATCATCAAAATGCGCAGAAGAAAATTTTAGAACTGGAAAAGTGTAATGATCCATGGCGAATTTAGTTTCAAAATCGAATAGGAGTGGCGGTATTAATTGGCTGATTTTATACTATAAACCTGTTGTCATTATGGAAGATTTAATAGCTGATGGACTCCAAGAAGGGTGGTGACTTTTTATCATGGCAGCAATTCCAGAAGCATGTGGGCAGGCCATGGACGTTCCTGAAATAATATTATAGTCTACGGATCTTCCTGCTGTCAATTCAATACTTACCGGAGACCATGCTGCCAAAATCCTCACACCAGGTGCTGTAATGTCAGGCTGCAAAAGTAAAATTTCATGCTTATACATAAAGACTCTAAACTCATTTTTTAAATTTGTTATGTTTAATGAAGAACTGATGTTCAATCAGGGTTTTTGTTATCGACAAGTAATTGAACCTACTTTGATGATGTCAGGAGTGATAGTATTTGGTCCAATAGAAGAAAAGAATGCCATTTTTGGTGCACGAGTGGCCTTGAGAATTGTCTTTGCTGGGAATATTTTGGCGGTTTGGTTCCTGTTAGCGAAACAAAATATATTTAGTACTCTTGAACAGCAATATGGTTCATGAAAAACCTTTATCATTTTGAACTGCAGATGATGTCTCAACTGATGTAAGAACTTACTTTGATAGGGTAATTCATTTGTGTCAAGAACAGTAGTTGGAACGACGTATTGCGAGCTGTAATCATTTAGTTCAAACAAGGGGATAAGTATCATTCCAACACCACCACCCTCTCTTACAACGACGTCGGGGTTGTCAATTCCCAATCCAATACAAACCACTATCTTCCCCTTAATCAACTTATGATCTAGAGTGCCTTTGCCGCATGAGCTTATAACAGACAGAAAGAAAAATAAAATAAAATCAGAATACAGAATACAGAACGAGTTACGTAATACGGAGTAATAAATATTCCATGGTATTAAACATCCATACCTTGCTTCTGCCGCTGTTACACCTGCAGCAGCTGCATCTTTTGCAAATATTACCGGATGAAATTTATCCATTTTTAACGGGTTTAGAGAGGATCCCTGAAAATTTTGAATAGTCCCCTTTAGATAAATCGAGCACCACGTAGATACATGCGTATCATTCATGATACTGCTCAAAACTTACCTTCAATTTTTTTGAATTTCCAAGCTGAACATTGGAATTGAATTCGCGGTCGATAGAGCTGGCAGCGACAGTTAGGAGCCAAGGAGCACATTTTGTTGTAGCGAAGCCTGAATTTCCCGCTGAAGTAGAAACGAGAATACCTTTCTTGAATGCATGATAAGATCCAATTGAGATGGGATCATCAAAGAAACCATCTGGAGAAGATCCTATAGAGATAGAAATTATATCAACTCCATCACTGATGGCATCATCAAAGGCTGCTAGATTGTCAGCGTCTGTACAATCATCGAACCAACACGTTTTGTATATGGCAAGTCTAGCATTCGGCATGCCTCCCCTGGCAGTTCCACTAGCCATACCAAATAAACTGACGTTATTCACAACTGACCCAGCAACTGTTGATGCAGTGTGAGTTCCATGACCATCGCTATCACGAGGAGATCGAAAGAAAGTTGCATTGAATGATTCTAGTGGACCATGTACTGCTTCATATCCTTTTGAGTAGATTCTTGCACCGATAATCTTCCTACAAAATTAGATTCAATAAACCGAGCGCCGATGATTTTTCCTAAGTAATCACGTAGATTCAACGAAGTGTAAAGGGCAAAGGTCGGCCCAGCTCGAAGTTTTTATTGGACTAGCTTACCTGTTGCAGTTATCGACTGTAAACTGATCTCCGGCAACACATACTCCCTTGAATCTCCTGGGTACGGGCCCTAGTCCGTTATCATTGAAGCTCTCTGATTCAGGCCAAACTCCTACAATTGCGCATTCAAAACTAAAGTTTTCAGTCCAAAATTGAACTACATACTTGAAACTTTGAATGGTCAATATGACTTTAACTTTCTATAGTCTTCATACCAGTATCAATGACTCCAACTATCACATCTGATTTGGATTCAACTTTTGCATTATTTTGTGGAACATTGTTGACTCCAAGGAATTCCCAAGAATGAGTAGTATGGAGCTGGTTAGTCTTACTTTCAAAAACTGAAATGACTGATTCTGTTTCTGTAATCCAAAATTTTATAATTATAGATTAGATTGATTAGTAAATTTGGCGTTAACTGCTATGTGTGTAAACTAGAATTGGTCTTACCGCGAAGTTTTTGTGCTTGTTCTGGCGTCAGTTTGGCAGAAAAGCCTCGAAAGCTCTTATGATAATGGTGAGTCGTTGCTTCTTTAGCTTGACCGAAGCTGAAATGAAGCAGAGAAAAAAAAAAATGATTGTTTTCAATAAAATTAATTAATTAATGTGGTGCTGGTGCACTTCATCCATTACATGTATTTACCTTCCAGCAACCGATGCAAGCAATTCATGGTTTGACGATATCACCGAATTAGAATCGGGGTAAGAGTGTTCTCCCATATACACTATGTAGAGCTGCAAATTTTACAAAAAAAAAAAAAAAAAAAAAAAAAAAAAATTCATCAAGTTGAATTTGACCAAGTTCATAAGAATGGAAGACAGGGTGAATATCCATTACTTTAAAGGTTATTATGTATACCTTGGTTGTTGTTACCGCTTCATTCGCCACAGCATATCTGCTGAAGAAGAAAAGAGTAATGATAATTGTAATAATAGTGTACTTTTCCATGATTTTCATTTCAGGAGTGATATCTTATGTTAGAAAACATGCGGAACTTCTTATTTATAACTTGTAGTTGTGGACATTTTAAAAAGATATTACCAAGTTTTCACAGTACTGATGACACTCGACTTAGCTTCGACGCAATGGACTATGACAATGATGCCAAAGACTTTAAGAATACGAACGTAGTCAATACGGTGCAAGTGTGATTAGATGTGACTCGGCATTAGAATTTAGTATGCATGGTCCCTTGATTAGATGTGACTCGGCATTAGAATTTAGTATAGGAAGTTGTCACTTTGAATCGTTAGCGTGGACCACCATCGAAAACCCTATGATTCTAAATCTAAGCATCATTAACTTTTTTTTATCGGAAAGTGGGTCATTTGTCCAAAAAAAATTTAAACCATGGTTCAATGGACGAATAAAATTATTATGGGTGAAATGGACATAAAAAAATAGCAAGGATGAAACTGGATTCATCCTGACTTCAACTTAAAAAATAGCGAGGATGAAACTGAATCCATCCTGATATAAATTAAAAATAAGAAAAATAATTTGAAAATGGGTAGGATGAAACTGGTTACATCCTGGTGTTGATGGTGGTTTTTAAACAAAGGGTAAAATCGTAAAACCCCGAATAACCTAATGTCACCGGTGACACATTTATTAAAACATTTAATGCATGTAGTCAGTAATTAATAGGGGGTATTTTTTCAAACTAGGGTTACAACGAACAAAACCCTAATTCACCTCCGTGCCAATGGCAAATCATGCCAGCCACACCTAGCCCAAGCTAGCCGCGCCATGCCAACACACTTTGCCTTGGCCCTAGCTACGCTAGTCACACCACGCCAAGCCAAACACCCTTACCTTGGCCCTAGCCGCACTTCTGTGCCAATGGCAAATCATGTCAGCCACACCAAACGCGCCAAAGCATGCCAACCATGCTAGCCGCACCTCCGTGCCAATGGAAAATCATGCCAGCCACACCTAGCCCAAGCTAGCCGCACCTCTGTGCCAATGGCAAGTCATGCCTGCCACACCAAACGCGCCAAAGCATGCCAACCATGCTAGCCGCACCTCCGTGCCAATGGCAAATCATGCCAGCCACACCTAGCCCAAGCTAGCCGTACCTCTGTGCAAATGGCAAATCATGCCAGCCACACCAAACGCGCCAAAACATGGCAACCATGCTAGCCGCACCTCCGTGCCAATGGCAAATCATGCCAGCCACACCTAGCCCAAGCTAGACGCGCCATGCCAAATGCACTTTGCCTTGGCCCTAGCTATGCTAGTCACACCAAACGCGCCAAAGCATGCCAACCATGCTAACCGGACCTCCGTGCCAATGGAAAATCATACCAGCCACACCTAGCCCAAGCTAGCCGCGCCATGCCAAACACACTCTGCCTTGGCCCTAGTTACGCTGGTCACGCCACGCCAAGCCAAACACCCTTACCTTGGCCCTAGCCGCGTCATTCCAAAGTAGCGCCCACACCTAGGATTGCAAACCGTGCAACCTAGGCCAAATTGGCCACGCATGCCATTGTTACATGCCAACCCGCATCGCTGGTAGCTTTTCTCACCAGGGCGTGGCCCTAATGGCCGAGCATGCCATTGGCACATGCCAACACGTTCGCTGGTAGCTTTTCTCACCAGGGCGTGGCCCTAATGGCCGAGCATGCCATTGGCACATGCCAACACGCTCGCTGGTAGCTTTTCTCACCAGGGCGTGGCCCTAATGGCCGAGCATGCCATTGGCACATGCCAACACGCTCGCTGGTAGCTTTTCTCACCAGGGCGTGGCCTTAATGTCCGAGCATGCCATTGGCACATGCCAACACGCTCGCTGGTAGATTTTCTTACCAAGTCGTGGCCCTAATGGCCGGGCATGCCGTTGGCACATGCCAACACGCATCGCTGGTAACTTTTCTTACCAGGCCATGATCCAAAATGGGCCACGCATGCCATTGGCACATGCCAAACGCGCACGCTGGTAGCCCAACTTGCAAGCCGTGCAACCTAGGCCAACTTGTCCGTACGCGCCATTGGCGCATGCCAAAACCCACGCTGGTAGCCTAACTTGCAAACCGTGCAACCTACCGCCAAGGCATTCCGCACATGCCATTGGCACATGCCACACACGCCACTAGCAGCTCTATGCATTGCCTCTTACACTCAACGTACAACCTACCACCAAGGCATTCCACACATTCCATTGGCACATGCCACGCACGCCACTAGCAGCTCTGGCGTTGCCACTTGCGCTCGAGGTGCAACCCGCAACAAAGGCATTCCGCACGTGCCATTGGTACATGCCACACGCGCCCTAGCAGCGCCACTTGCACTCAAGGTGCAACCAATACTCGAGACATCAACACAAACTGGGGGATGCTTTCCAGGGTCTCTGTTTGGCGGTCACAGCTTGCAGCGTACACTACGCTCACATTAAGAAAGCGTGATTAGGAATAAAGCGGTCAAATAAATGAGGAAATAATGGTGAAAACGTTTTCACCAATAAACACCTTGCGGTTACCACCTCCTCCCATTATTTCACCCTTTACTCTCTTCCTTTATGAGGCCAGGGTACGTTTCAATCTCGAGTTGTATAAATAGGTCTTACCGATTTCCACCAGACAACAAGTCTCGGTCAGGAGAAAATTACAACACTCTCAGAAAAGGCAACTTTGCAAGCTCTCCAAAAATCTTCCATCTCTTGCAAGCTTACGAAGCTTCCACTTTCTGATACAAGTCGAGACACTACTCTCCCATAATTATTCTTGTCTCAACACCTTTCTTTGCTTCCCTCCCCAAATCAACCTTTCTCCTCCACTTTGTGACCGAAGCAAGTCTGGAACGGCCATTTCTTGGTTTAGGCCGGACTTGTACAGATTGATCTCTCGAATCTATAAAGTGCTCACGTGCAGCACATTTGTTTAGGGTTTAAACCAGTTTCTCACTCACCTACCGAATTTACCAAAATCGGTGAAAACGAGTTTTACCCATAAACACCTGGTTATTTTTATATTTTTGTCCATTTAAAAAGTATCAAAATATAAATGTCTTTTTCACCGAGGAATTATTGATTTTGGTCTTTTTAACCACTTTTGTGTTTTTTTTTTCCCGAAGGGCAGGTCTTGCACGAAAATCTTGTATAACCAAGGGCCAATTACAGAATAGTCATACTTTTTGTAATTCGGTCACAAAATGAGCAGACTTTTGTAATTCATTTACAAAATGGTCTTTTTCCATCCGATTTAACACTTTTGAATAAAACGGTGTTATCTTTTCTGAAAATACCCTCCCTCAAAATAGCCTTCCTAGTTAACTAATTGGTTGAAGTGGTGGTGGTGGTGGTAGAAGCTTAAGAATCTCCGCTAAATCGGGAAGGGAAGCATGAACCCTTTAGGTGAATGTGGTGTAACGATCCTGAATGCGGTGTAACGAACCTGAATGCGGTTTTACGATCCTGAATGCGGTGTAACGATATGTAAGCGGCACCACCACCACCTACAAATAGCACCACCGTCAAAAAAATTATAGTGAAAGCAAAAGTTAAAATTATGTATGGAGGGATAAATATGAAGGGACACATAGGTAATTTCATTAACATATTTAACTGTGAGTCACCACTTAACTCTCTTTTTTAACGGAAGTATGATCATTTTGTTAATAGTTTGTACAGTAGGATGCTTTTGTGAATCGGGTTCTAATACTAGGACTGTTTTGTACATTTTCCTATAACCAATGGTATGCCCCATTAAATTGCACTAGACTAGGACTCATATTTTAGTTAAAAGTGTTTACGGTTTATTTTCGGCTGCTTGGAGCTTCTCCAATAGTAAGGTTTTAAGAGTAAAAGTGTTGTCTCGTACAATTGCACAACCATATTTGTAAAAGATCATCTCCAAACCCATTAAAAGGGGAGGATGATAGTTTTTTTTTTTTTTTTTAGCTTCAGTTGTTTAAGGAGTTTTGATACTCCTTGTGTAAATAATTTGTACAATTTTTCTCTTTATATATCCTTCTTTCTCAAAAAAAAAAAAAAAAAAAAAAAAAAAAAAGGATGATATGGTAATTTCTCTTAAGACATCCTCTTGGTGGACACATCATTTTAGAGGTACACAAAAAGGATGTCTTCCCATAGTCGCACTCACCTTGTATTAACATAATATGTCCCTTCAAAAAAAAATTAACATAATATGCTAATTAACATAATATCCTTGTATTATTTATTACAGAACACAAAGGCAGAATTGGAGAAAAAAATTGCCTCTGCCAGCCACAGTTCCTTTTATATCATGGCTAGAATAGATTTGAGGAGGGAAAGAAACAGGTGAAATTCTAGTCAAACTTCAGGTGGGCGGAATAGACTGCTTCGATCAACGAATTATCAAGGAAGAAATACGAAGCTAGTATATTAATCTATTTACTCAGAGGGAAGAGGTGAACTCGAATATGGGGAATTTAGATTTTCCAAAAATTCCAGAGGTGAATAGACTGTGGCTTGAACGAGAGTTTACGGAGGAAGAAGTATGTGATGTGGTGAAGAAAATGGGGAGTAACAAAGCTTCAGAGCCAGATGGCTTCACTGCTGAATTTTTCAAGACTTGCTTGAGCGCGTTAAAGGAAGATTTTATGAAGCTAATCAAAGACTTTAACAGGTTTGGCTCAATCGACTGGCGGTTTAATTATTCTTTTATCACTCTTATTCCAAAAAAGGAGGACTTTTGCACTCCTAAATACTACAGGTCATTAAGTCTTATTGGTATGGTGTACAAGATTATTTCTAAGATCCTCGCAGTTTGGTTAAAGACGGTGATGCCAATGTTGATTTCTGATTTCCAGGGGGCTTTTATTCATGGTAAACAAATTCTTGATGGTGTTTTAATCGCTAATGAATGTGTTGATAGCAGATTGAAGGATATGAAACTTGGTATTCTGTGCAAGATAAATATGGAGAAAGCTTTCGATAATGTTAACTGGCAGGCTTTGTTTACAATTTTGCAAAATCATGCCTTCGGTGATAGATGGATTTCTTGGATTAAATGGTATGTAACTAATACTCATTTATCTATTCTTGTGAATGGTGGATCCACAGAAAAATTTAAACCAAGTAAGGGTTAAGGCAGGGTGACTAATTATCTCCATATCTGTTTCTTTTGGTGGTAGAAATACTCTCTAAACTTATAAATGATGCGGTGGGGAGAGGTCAGCTTTCTGGTTTTCAAGTAAAGGAACATGGATTTATTATTTCCCATCTTCAATTTGCTGATGATACTTTGATTTTTATAGATGCAACGGTGGAGGAAGTTGACGCTTATTCATTATTTTGGATGTTTTTGAAACAACTACAGGGCTGAAACTAAACTTAGATAAGAGTACCATGATCAGTGTGGGAGCCGATGGGGTAATAAATGATCTTGCGCGAGAATTAGGCTGTAAGACATAAAAGCTTCCTTTCCCTTATCTTGGTATGCCAATTGGAGCACATTGGCGTAACACTTCTGTTTGGGATCATGTTTTGCTCAGAATGGAACAAAAATTAACGTCGTGGAAGAAAAGGCAACTTGATAAAGCTGATAGGTTAATTCTTATCAAGAGCTTCCTTGCAAGTTTACCAATTTATTATCTTTTGCTTTTTCATCTTCCGGTGAGTGTGGAAAAGAGAATGATTAAAATTATGCGTAACTTTCTGTGGGGCTCGGTTGAAGGAAGAAGAAAAATGGTTTGGGTTTCTTGAAAGAAGAGCTGTGTTCCAAAGGAAAACGGGGGTTTAGGTGTGAAGAATTTGAGGAAAATAAATCAATCCTTGCTAATCAAGTGGATTTGCAGGTTTTCAAGGTCCAAAAATAGCCTTTGAAGGAAAATGGTAAATGAAAATTTTTCTCATAATACTTCTCTTTTAATACCTGATGTGGATAATACTTCTCAAGGTAGGAGTCTTTGGAAGAATGTCACTAATATGGTTCCAACAGTTCAAACAATGGCGAGTTTCACGGTAAAAAATGGGAAAGGAATTCGGTTTTGGAAGGACCATTATCTTGATAGAGGCATTTTGAAGGATCTTTTTTCGGTAGTTTTTAAGGCGGTGAGATTGAAGAATGCTACAATATCGGACATGATAATGAATAGAGAATGGTTTTGCGAGTTCAAGAGATCTTTAAATATGAATGAGCAATTAGAATGGGATCTACTAAAACGTGATTTACATCATGTTCCTGTATTGGTGGAGGAAGATGACAAAATGGAGATTATTGAAAACTTTAGCACCTCGAAATGCTATGAGAAATTCACAGGTGACTTGGACGAGTGCGGCTTCAACAAATTTCTTTGAAAAGCTCATATTCCCAATAAGGTTAGTTTTATTTTGTGGGCAACTTTCCATGATTCTCTTCCAACTAGGGACATGTTGCATCATCACGGTGTTAACATAGATAGCGAGCAGTGCGTTTTATGCAATGATGCTAGGGAGTCTGCGAACCAAATGTTTATCCAGTGCTCGTATTCTTTTGATATTTGGAAATATTTCATTAAAACCTTCAAAATTGCTTGGCCTATGCCAAGAACGTTACTCCAATTATTTGAAGCATGGTCTTCCAATGTGTTGCGTGGTAAAGGAAGAGAAGTTTGGCAAATCTTACATTATGCGATTTGTTGGGCTTTGTGGAAAGAAAGGAATGGAAGGGTTTTTGAAGGTAGGCATAAGTGTGTGCAAGAAATTATCGACTTGATTAAGCAATTGGTAGTCTTATGGTCTTGTGATAAGGATACTTTCAAGTTTGTAGACCCTAGTCAAATTTGGAGTAATTGGAAACTATAATATGTATGTAATGCTCTTTGTATTGACCTTGATTTGAGACTTTTTTTTTTCCTCTCTTTCTCACCTTCTCCTTTAAAAAAAAAAATATTCTAATCAATATCTGGTCAAAGTCTTACAAAACGGTAATCGTGAATTATTGTCGGATTACCAACCCAGGCAACCCTACCCTCGATAACCACTTTCATTAAAATTAAAGCAATAGAATATCCAACAGCCACTTCCGTCTCATTTTCGAACTTCTTGTTCCCGAAAACATAAAGTTTCCATGGGAAGAATCTCGATGGACCAGCGCTAACATGATTGATTTTGCATTTGCATGGAGTAGTTCCGTAAGAATTCAGTGAACATTAACAATACCTAGCTAGGTGAAAATTTCAACTTTTAAATTCAAATTAAAATCCCTAGAATCATTAATCAGAGATATAATAGCTCATAAAATGCCGAAATATTTCATCCTTCTCCGGATAACATTTGAGTAAAGATATTAACACTATCTTTTGTAGTAATAATGAAATACGGTTCATCAATGGATAAATCTGCAAGTTGAATATGATTACGAATTTTGATGAAAATTTAATGGTTTTTACGATGGTGTTGGTGATGTGGGTTCTCTATGAAAATCTTATGTCTTTTTATTCTCACCTCCATTGCCGGTACTAGAGAATTTAGAGGAAGAAGATGAATTTTCGGAAAATGGGTCATTTGATAAAACATGGTTTTAATGGACAAAATTATTACGGGTGAAATGGACAAAATTTTTCTAGCAAGGATGAAACTGGATTCATCGTGGCTTGAACTTCAAAAATAGCGAGGATGAAACTGGATGCATCCTGATGTAAATTATAAATAAGAAAAAGTATTTGAAAATTGGTAAGATGAAACTGTTTACATCCTGGCTATTTTAATATTTATGTCCATTTAAACAGTATCAAAACCTATATGTCTTTTTCACCAAGGAATTGTTGATTTCGGTCCTTTTAACCAATTTTATGATGAATATTTTGGTCCATAAACTTAAGCATAAAAAGTTCGAAGACATTTTAGATATTTGCTCTCGTTTTTAAGAAGACGATCTCTACCTTAGAATTTTAGTTCCCTCCTTGTAATCTTTTCCACCTCAAATCCATTTTCTCCCTCCTATTAACATTAACAAAGTCCCCTGTTTCAAAAAGATAGGTATTGGTTCGCTTGGATTAGTATAAAAGTTATGCAAATTAATTTTTTGAGTCACTTTTTCATATTTTTTCCTAATATTTTATTGATTCTTGTGAGCTAGGGAAGTGATCACCTAATTTTTTCCTAATTTTAGTTCCCTCCATGTGTTTAAAGAGAAAAACATAATAGAGAAATAGTCATAATTTGTAGAAGGCGGATAATGGGTCATTTGTCTAAATATTTTTAAAATATGGTTCAAATGGACGAGTAAAAATTAGTATGGGTGAAATGGACACTAAAAAAAATAGCAAGGATGAAATTGGATTCATCCTAGCTTAAACTTAAAAAATAGTAAGGATGAAACTGGATGCATCGTGATGCAAATTTCAAATAAGAAAAAGTATTTGGAAATGGGCTGGATGGAACTGTTTACCTCCAGGCTATTTTTACATTTTTGTCCATTTAAATAGTTTCAAAATCTAAATGTCATTTTCACTCGGGAATTGTTGATTTTGGTCTTTTTAACCAATTTTGTGTATTTATAAAGAAAACAGTGCACCATCTTTTAATTTTAACGTTGATCCCATTTGACCCAGAAAAACAAGGTCGTTGGATAAATTTCAAGAAGAATTTGGTCGTAAGATATATTTCCGGGTAAACTTTTATTCCTTGTCGTCGAATAGTTTTTTAATCGCCTCTAGCACGAAATTGATGATATAGCTTTATCCAGTGAGTACTCTGTACGGATTGAGGAACAGAGTCACAGACTTAGAAATCTCAACTTTAATCAAAAATCGGTAAAAGCAATCTACTTATGAATCCAAAATCAATTTTGTATTAACCTTGATGCAATTATTAGATCGTAAAACAATAAATATTTGAAGACTTTTCTCAAGAGTATAAATGGAAAATCTTCACATCTCTCCATTTCTTAATCTGCGTGAAAACTACAAAAACACCATCTAAAATGGAACGAGGGAGTATCACCTTTCAAGCTGACACGAGAAAACTCCAAATCTTTGAGTCGACTATCCTAGAAATATAGGACTATGATGAATATCCATTAAAACTTCAATTGCTTTACGAACTACAAGGAAGACTCCATGCACCAGGAAAAAAGATGATGGCTAGCTAGGATTTTTTTTCTTCCCGGTAGAGAAAGAGAAGACAACCAAGAAAAAGAAAGACAGTTGGGTATTAGCAACACTTATATTTGTTACTAATTCGTGGAGAAAAGTAGACGCTTGTAAAAGTTTATTTTTTTTTTTTTTTTATATCATGTAACATTTTATTTCAAGGAAAATTAGAGGTAACATTGTTGTTTACAAGATAATCAAGAACATCACAAAACAAGAAAATTATAATCAAAATACAAATAAATCGTGAAGAGAAAGAACGATGAACTAATAATATCCAATTTTCTTAGGGAGGAGGAATGATGGTATAAACCGGAATAAAATCCGACACTTGTAAAGTTGAGGAATGAAAATAATCGTCCTTGATGACATCCTTATCCCTTCAAAGCATACACTCGTCCTACAATTCTACGTGACTTGGGGTGTATATTTTCGTTCCAAATAACCATATATATACACACTAATAGAGGTGTAAAACGTGTCGGCCCGGCACAGCCCGGCACATGAAGTCGCGTGCTTCACGTGCCATGTGTCATGCTGTGCTGTGCCAACGATTTAAACGTGTTGTGCCGTGCTGTGCTTTACTAGTCAAAAGCTAGGCACAGCACAGTCCACGGGCACAACACACGAATAAACGTGTCGTGTTGTGCCGTGCTGGTACACATGTTATAAATAATTTGAAACCACTTAATGTATATATTAAGTCGGACATTATCACAAGAATTTAATTAGACAACATGTCATTTGAAATTATTTCAAGTAAAATTAACAAGTTTATTCAATAAAAAGAAATAACCCATCAAATATAAAATTGGATTATTGTCTTGTAAATTAATGTTCTAGTTAAATATAGGTGACGACATTATAACAATGATATTGAAATATATTTTCTAAATATTAAGGTATTATATGTGTTGTTATAAATAACCCAACATAAAATGTTAAAAACTAGCTAGAATAGTGACTCTTTTGTGAAATATACAAAAGATGCGATGTATTATGCCTTGTTATATGGTGTATTTGTACATGTTATGACGTGCCTCTTAACGTGTTGTGCTGTGCTGGGCCACGTGCTTATCCGTGCCACGTGTTGTGCTACTGTGCCAATTAGTCAAACCCAACACGTCCCATTTAACAAACGTGTTGTGCCGTGCTGAGCTAAGTCACGTGTTGGGCTGGGTTGTGCTCAAATTTTAACGTGATGTGCTGGGCTGTGCTCGTGCTGGCACAGCCCAATTTACACCTCTACACACTAACGCTAATGGAGTATCTTTTTAAAACGAACGAAATGATTTTTTTACTTTATCGGTAAAGAAATGGCGCTGGGGAGTTTCGAACTGGCATTGGAAATTTTCGAACTCAGATTACTGATATCATCACCCAGTGACTTTACCATTGTACTAGAGTGACACCAGCAACTATCGATTGGGTTTTGTAAAAGAAATTTGTATCGAAGTTGTGATCCTAGCTACGTCGTCAACGATGCATCAGCAACACCACGCCAGACTTTTGCTTTCAAATCTCTCTCAGTCTCTTGTTTATATTCGCAATTGTACCCCACGAATATCAATTTCATTTCTACAACTTTTTTCAAGATACTGTCATTCTCACTAACTTGATATTTATTTTGAAAAATATATTCAGTCCATTATCTAAGAAATCTTCATGTTTAGCAGAGAGCCTTAAAAATATACATAATCCACGTATTCAGCCAATTATCTTAGAAATTTTTAATTCCAAAAAACTTTAGAAATTAGAAACATGGTCCCTCAATTAGCTTTAAAGGTTTGTCTTTAATGAAGACTTTGTTTGACGTTTAGGTCTTTATTTAGCAAAGTCTTTAGCCACACATCATGCTGTGCAAAACTGAGTGTTTCTATTTTCCTTAATGGCTGCGGTCAGGGGCGGAGCTAGAAAGTTCCGGTTGGGGGACAATTTTTACATACAGTGAAGGCTGATAGCATGGTAAAAAATTGCGGCCGCAGGACGCAAAAATTTTTTAGACGTTTTCTCCATTTAAGCATATAATTAAGCTAATTATGGAAGATATATAAGTTGGTTACCACTAATTAAGTAAATAATTTCACTTATATAAGATAAACTAACCAATATTCCAATTTTTTCCGTAAATAGTCATCAAGTTTACTATTATAATCAAGATTTTCTTTTAACAACCGGGAATTAGGGGGACAAATATTCACTGAAACAAAATTATACCTACTAAATTTTTGTTTACCGAAAACTAGGGAGGACAACTGTCCTCCCTAGTCCCAGCGTGGCTCCGCCCCTAGCTGCGGTTGAGTGTAAATGACGTCGGAACAATTCTATCCTACCTTCTCGATTCTATTGGTTGAGACTTGAAGAAACAAAAATCAAATAGAACCAACGAAAAATAAATCAAACTGATTGGAATCCGGGATTTATAAAAAAATTAGGGGAGTTTGAAAAGAACCAATAATTGCACCATATGGTTTCTAAGCCATTGTTTTGAAATGTTGGTAACAAAATGCAGTCTAAAAAAAGTTTGGCTTTCACGATAAACGTTTAGAAACACCATGATCCATGCAGTTGCCCCACTGATGGGGGTGTTTTTTGATGTGTGCATGATATGTTGATATGTGTTTTACCTATTAATTCCTTCGAACAAATTGTGTTTCCAAAAATAACAAAGATAAAATATAACCGATTGATATAACTAATTTTTTCTCCAAAAAGGTAAACGTTTGGAAACACCATGATCCATGCAATTGCCCCGCTATAACAGGTTCATCGCCAAAAGTGGATTTCTCTGCCAGATTTTCAGGATTAACTTCTTGTTCAAATGACACCGTGTCTTCAAGAACACGTGAAACTGAGGAAAATTAAGAAAAGGAAAATGTACAAAACAGTCCTAGTATTAGGACCCGATTCACAAAACCATCCTATTGTTACAAACTATTAACAAAATGGTCACACTTCCGTTAAAAAGAGAGTTAAGTGATGACTCACGGTTAAATATGTTAACCAAATTACTTATGTGTCCTCCCTAATTATCCCTCCATACACAATTTTAAATTGTAATTGTTTTGACGGTGGTGCTATTTGCAAGTGGTGGCACCACCACTTACACACCGTTACACCGCATTCAGGATCGTTACAGCACATTCAGGTTCGTTACACCGCATTCAGGTTCGTTACACCGCATTCATCCAAAGGGTTCACCACTTCCCCTCTGAGGTTTAGTGAAGATTCTTAAACTTCCACCACCACCACCACCACAGCTTCATCACCACCACTTCAACTAATTAGTTAAATGAGAAGGGTATTTTGAAGGAGGGTATTTTAGGAAAACATAACACCGTTTTATTCAAAAGTGTTAAATCGGATGGAAGTATGACTGTTCTGTGAACGAATTACAAAAGTGTGACCATTTTGTGACCCAATTACAAAAAGTATGACCATTCTGTAAATGGCCCTTAAGAAAACAAGAAGAAAAAGTTGTTGGTATATCTTGGTCAAGTTGAGTTTGATAAACTCAAACTCGTTTTGTCGGTTAGTTTGGGTTTGGATAACCCAAACTTGGTCGGTTATTGGTATTTGGGTTTATCCCAAACTTAGTCAGTCAACAGGTTATTGAATTTAGTTGTTTACTTGATCCTAAATTCTAGGACCTTAATGGCCAAGTTAAGGAAGCCCTATTCTTGTAGGATAAGTAATGTGACTCCTATAAAAGGAGGTCTAGGCTATGAGTTCTCAAGGAGATTATCATTGGACATGTGAGGAATTCATCACACCTTGTGGGTGGATGTGAGAGACCAATAATGGTGGAAGGAGTACATCATTATGGTGCTTATGGAATGCTTATCGATATTGGAAGATATGTCATTATGTAATATTCATATGGAGATGTTGGTAATTAAGACATCTTGTAAAGGAAAAGATCATCTTGGTAGTGTTGGATTAGATTATTGGTGTTGAGCTGAAGGCGTCCATGGTAATCTATGTCAGGGTATGCAGAGAAGATGATCTCGTTGTGATTGATAATGTGATAAACATTATCTCGTATGGGTGAAGACACTGCTTCGGATTTATAGGGCGTTTGTGAGAGTTCTAGTGTTCGGTCACATTGTGGTGAGTCGATTAATTGATTATTCAATACTTGTGTAATTCTCAATTGGTGGTTCTATAATAAAGAAAGAGGTCGTAGTCGTTTCGTGGATGTAGACAATATACACACATTGTGTATATTGTTGAACCACGTTAAATCTGTGAGTACATTAATTCTTGTTGGTTTTGTTTATGGCTTGCATCTGTGTGGTTCTCTTTGTCTTCTTCTTATCCTAGATCGTAGTGAGGTTCATGGAGCAATCCGAGAGATCAAGTGTTTCTTGTTAGCTATTTTGTTTCTGCAATATTAGCATGTACTTGGATCTGGACCCCAACAATTGGTATCATAGCCCTAGGTTGGATAGAAGATTTGAAGAGAGAAGTTTTGGGTTTTCCGATGGCAGAAATTTTTTGAATGCGAAGGATTTGGTTTCATCAAGTATGTGAAGATTTGATGTTACAGCTTCCGAAGATGCAGAGTTTGATGTTATCAAGTATGTGTAGGATTTGATTTCATCAGTTGGGGAACAAAGAAAAGTAAAGCGTACTTCTAAAAGAATGAGATTATATCAGGTGATCTGCATTCGATATGGTCAAGATGTATGGTCTTGATGTTTGTGGTTCTCTAGAATGGAGGTTTGACATTGATACTTATTGCAGCATAAACCTATGAATGGATTAAAACATAAGAAGACAAGTATATCGTAGTTGGATACAAATATTTATTTGTATGTTGGTGGAAGTAAAGATGGAATATTAGCATGTCAAAGTCTCATTATTGTTCCGAACCGAGGGAAACAATAATTTAGTTATCAATCGTTATCAATTAGATCATGTTGCTGATTTTCTTTAACATGAAGTTGAAGAATAAGAAGATGAATTCATACTCGTTCTACCTTAGTTGTTTGTTACGATAAGGATTTGGAGAAATCTCGTAGAAGGTTTCGTTTTGGAAGTATTATTCATTTGCCCGGATTTATACGTTCCGGATGTGAAGAGTTTGATTTTCAGTCTAAGTATTTGAAGCGTGTATCTAAAAATAGTTGCAGGATATTGATCGTTGGATAAAGATGTGATATTGGTTGTGGTGGTGCCATGAATTCTTATTATTGTATAAGAAGCAGTTTATCGACACAGTTTGTAGGGTTTGTTTGTCTGTGTTGAGTATGGCAATGTCTCGGGTAGAACAATGTTTTCTGGAGTTTCTCTCGTACTATTTCCGATTGAGAAGCTAGATAGTTTGTAATCTTTTGATTCTTGCCGATACATTCAGTTGAAGGGTTGTTTTTGGTTGTACACCATTTGAATTCGATCGGAGCTGGTTGAAGTGCAAGTCCGTCGGAAGAAACAGGTTGGTCTATTTGTGTTGCGAATACGTTCCTATTTTGGTTAAGACCCGTTGTGAGGAATTAAATAGGTATCGCTTGAACACTTCAAGAGTTTAAAGAATAAAGATACAATACTACAATATATGTGGTGGTGTGGCTATGGAAGGTAGCGCATACTGCTTAGGAGAAAACATGGTGCATGAATTTGACATGGCTACAATTTCGGCATGTTTTTCCTACAACCTTTTATTATCCATTGGCTATTTGATTTCTTGATGATCAGTATGAGGCTTTCTGTTGGAGAGAGCTACATTAAGGCAATGGTAATATTTTGGGATTTGCATGTCTGCTACAGTTATTGAAACTGATTTCAATAGTGACAAAGCCTGTAGAGCTGGAGGTAAATATTTCTTTTGAGAAAATTTAGTTCAGCAACGATATAGTTTCCGTCAAGTTATTTTCTATAAATATCATGAGAAAATAAACACAACGGCGTCTTGAATTTCTTGGAGCTTGAGGAAGTTACCAAAGGTTTTAGATTATGGCTAGGGTGTGATTGGGTCTTTGTGTGAAGGACGGGTTATCAGATTTCGAACGTTGGTGTACGTTTTGGAGAAAGATTGGGGAAGGGATATGCACAAGACAGAATGTGTGACATTATGCATTGTTACGAAGGTAACAATGAATTCTTCGACGATGGTCACAGTTATATCCGAGTCCAATTGTGTTGTGGTTTGACTGTCGCGAGGTCGAAACTGCATTCTTTCTAAGAAATTGATAAAAGACTATCTTGACAATTATGTTAAAGCCCGTAAAAAAGACATTGTTGTCAAAGCCCGTTGAGTTTTCTGTAGTAATGTAGAAAGCTATGGTGTGTCAGTTGTTGAAGTCTCTGTGAAGCTGAACACGTTTTTGGTATGTATGCCTTTGCTGAATATATGATGAGCCTTTACGGATGAGTAAAACTCAATTGGCGGTATATGGTCTCATAATCATGATCAATCAGAGATAGTCTTGATAAATCAAGATTCATAGAGATGAGCTTGATATTGGCACATAGTGACAATGATCCGTGGATTGGTTGTATTTGGTGCGCAGTTAGACTCATGCTCAATATATTTTGGTACATACAAGATGGTTAGTTTCTTGGAAGATAACATAAAGGTTGGCTTCACTAGTAGAAAAGTGATATTTAGTAACAGTTCAAGCTTTTATAAGGTAAAGGTTCGTAAATTACCTGTTACTAAATGTTAGGTTGTTAAATAATGGTAACTGTTTTTTAAGAACCGTTACATAGTGTCATCTTGGTTGTATAGTGTAACACTTTTTATAATAAGTGTTACTATATACCCGTGTTACTGTAACATATTTAATAAGTTAACATAGTTTACATTATTGTGACATTTATTTAGACCAACTGTTACTATATACCCATGCTACTATAACACATCTTATATGTCACCATAGCTGACATTTCGTAACACTTTTTATACCAATTGTTACCATATACCCATGTTACTGTAACAGATTTAATATGTCACTATAGTTGACCTTATCATGACATTTCTATAAAACAATTGTTACTATTTATCTATGTAACTAGTTATCTTGAAATCCATTTCAAAAAGATTACTTATCTCTTAGACCGACATGTCACAATTTACTTGTTGATTGAATTTCATGCAGATCTAGCGATGGCTCAAATGGATGACTATCTACGGTTTAATAGAAATTCAAATCTAATAAAAAAATAATTAACAAGTGGCACGACATGTAGAAATACTACAAATTTTTAATATGTTGTAGTTGGGCGGTGACAATGAAGGTGGGGGCAATGAAGGTTGTGGTGGAGGTCGATAGTTTATTGTTTAATGAGAATAAATATTTTATATGGATAACATTAACCAAAAACAAAGTGTGGAATAGTGGTTTAAGAGTTATAGTTAGGTGTAATAGGTCTCAAGGTCGAATCCCGTGAAGAGTAATTTTATAGAATTTATATTTCAAGCTCAAGAAGCCTTAACTCGTGGTTGTGGAATGATGGCGGGCATGGTGGAGATAGTTGCGGCAGTACTGGTGGTGGAGGTGGTGGCGGCACTAGTGGTGGTAGTTTCACTATAAATTGTATTGTTTTTGATGAAACTGTTACGGTTACTCAAATAATAGCAACAATTTTATGAAAACTTGATTCTGAGAGGAATTATGCAGTAACATATATTTAATAAATTGTTACGAAAAACTACTAACAGTGACAGTTTTAGAATTTATGAGTCATGTTTCAATAGTCATGACGTAACAGGTTTTATAAACTTTCCGTAACAGGGGCTTTAGTAACACCGCAGAAAAAACTAAAACTGTTACAGAAATAATACAGTAACAGTTTTTAACTGTCACCGAACATCATTTTTTCACTAGTGCTTATTATGAACTAATGCAAAGTATCTCGTTAACTCGCTTTCAAAGACATGCTCGTGGAAAAGAACAAGTATGTGATCAGTTGTTCAAATAAGTTGACTCGGATGGAGTTTAAAGACGAAGATTAAGAGTTATGATTCTTCTAAGGTAATGCTTAGGCAGATGCATGGAGGCTACTATGGTAGTTTTATTTGGTGATCAAGATGTTATGTATGTCAACCCTTGTCGTGCACAACTTGGAGTTAGTGGCTCAGAATAGCGAAATTAACTCAGGTGGAGCAAGGCCAGTCAAGACGGAGTTGTGTTCGTAGTATGGAACAATTTCAAAGGTGGCAAAGGCTCAATGGCGCATCCGACCGTAACTAAGTTCGAAGGTAGCATATGGACAATGATCATGTATGGTCTGATTGAGTTGGCATGCAGTACTCCTAAAAATGATATCAATCAATATAGAGTTATGAACATAAAGGAGTAAGGCGTATCTCAAGATGTTTCATAACAAGTGATCGTATGAGTTAAGGAAACCCTATTCTTATAGGATAAGTAATGTGACTCCTATAAAGGAGGTCTAGGCTATGATTTTTAGCTATGAGTTCTAAAGGAAATTCTCATTGGAGATGTGAGCAATTCATCCCACCTTTTGGGGTGGATGTGAGAGAACAATAATGGTGGAAGGAGTACATCATTATGGTGCTTATGGAATGCTTATCGATGTTGGAAGATATGTCGTTATGGAATATTCTTATGGAGATGTTGGTAATTAAGACATCTTGTTAAGGTGAAGATCATCTTGGTAAAGTTGGATTAGATTATTGGTGTTGAGCTGAAGGCTTTTATGGTAATCTATGTCAGGGTGTATAGAGAAGATCATCTCGTTGTGATTGATAATGTGATAAACATTATCTCGTATGGGTGAAGACACTACTTTGGATTTATAGGGAGTTTGTGAGAGTTCTTGTGTTTCACATTGTAGTGAGTCGATTAATTGATTATTCAATACTTGTGTAATTCTCAATTGGTGGTTCTATAATAAAGAAAGAGGTAGTAGCCGTTTCGTGGATGTAGACAATATACACACATTGTGTATATTGTTGAACCACGTTAAATCTGTGAGTACTTTACTTCTTTTTGCTTTTGTTTATGGCTTGCATATGTGTGGTTCTCTTTCTCTTCTTCTTATCCTAGATCGTAGTGAGGTTCATGGAGCAATCCGAGAGATCAAGTGTTTCTTGTTAGCTATTTTGTTTCCGCAGTATTAGCATGTAGATGGCTCTGAACCCCAACAAAAGCATCAATATATATATATGGCTTAACTTTAGAATATATATAATTTTTATAAAGTAAGACCCCTTTTTTTTCTAATCCATAGAGAATTTCCAACTCAGGTTATTGATAAGAATTTTTATTTACCATGTCTTTGTTTCATTTACAGAACCAGACATTATAAAGTTGGGTGCAATAATAATCATAGATCTAGTTTTGCATTTGGCTGTATATGTCTTGTAGAATCTCTAGACTTGTCTTCTTTATTGCCTCAGATTTCCAGTTTGGGCTCAGGCATATGCGTACACTATACATCTTTTTAACTTTTTAAAGCTAGTTCGGCCACTTCAATGATCCAATATTTCAGATATCAGTAATGTTTTCTTTACCGCCACATATTGCACTTATTTTGATCCCCATAAGCAACATAAAGTGCAATTCAATCAGCGATCTATAATAAGAAAAAGGAGTAGACTTCATACGGTGCATTTAGCTTCAAATGTTAAATCTCCCTCGTTAATTTATAGTTTTAATTGGAAGTGCAGTTGAAATTGTAGCTAGTTAAACTTGATTACATCCCTATTACTCTGACCACTAAAGCCAAATCCAGTCCGATGGGACTTCTAACTTTGTATGCCATATCTCCAACTTAAAGGATCCAAACACCAAACTGCCATGATTAGTCTTGTCAACCACAAATTGAACACTAAACTTCATCTTTTCACCATCTTGTTTGAACTTGACTTGTATTGGTTTCGCTGTGACCTTCACCTTCACGCATGCAGGGTTATGTCCGTAGTACGTGAACGACAGTGGGAATTAGTAGGTTAAGACAAGCAGAGCCGATCCATATCCGAAAGGGCCCTGTGCCAACTTGGTCACAGGGCCTTTTTTAAAAGAACATTCTACCAACGATTCCATAATAAGTAAGATTGTTTGAATTAAGAAAGCCAAAATGTATTTTGGGGAAAGCTGCCCTTCTGTCTGGGCAAGTTGATTTAAGCCCTGATGGGTTGAAAAAGTGGGAATGTTATAAACACCCCTATTATTCATGGGTTTTCATAATTACCCTTAACAGTCTTTACAAATACCCTTATGGTATGATTGAAATCTTGAACAAAAAGGAATTTATTTCGGACTTCCATTTTTAACCTTCGTATCTTATACAGAGTACTTCGACTTCTTTCTTTATTTCTCACACGGAGAAATCAACCGAACTCCCCACCATCTCCATTGCTACCACCAACACCACCACCACATCTCTGTCACCACCACAACCAATGCCACCAACACCAGTACCATAATCATCTCCATCGCCAGCATCACCTTCTTTATCTTCACAATGAACATCAATCCAAATCCCACCATATTCCTTTTTCGATTTCAGGGAGATTTTCGTGAAATTTCAGATCTGTAGATGTTTTTCATATTCCTGTTTCGATTGGTTTTTTCGTTCCAATCGAAATTAGGTTTCATAATCATCAACAGGTTCAGAAATCAAACTTTAAATTCATTATTAGCAGCAAATTAGGTCTCATAAAATACCGATCGAAATTAGGTCTATCTTTATTCTTTTTCTTTTATTATTCATTAATGTTACTCATTTGGGTTCGCAAATTTTATGAGAATGGATTTAGTGATCAATTTGGTTTCATATAATCTACAAACAAGAAATCGTATTTACAGGTAATTTGTTTGTATATATGTTTTAGTAATTTCATGATATTTATAGAGAATTTTGATTCTTAATGTATAATCTTTGATTTTTAGATTAATCCTATGGACGAGCTCGTGAATTGATAATACGAATTATGTTTTCCTATCTGTTTGTCTGCTATAAAATGAATTTTGTGTTCATTTAACTGTATTCAGTTTACGACCTAATGTTTAATGCTGAATTTATTGGTCTTTGTAGCATCATTTGTGACTATGAGAGCCACAGAGCTGGATTGGGGAAATAAATAACATATTTTCTTTCTACTGGTATTTTTCATAAATGTTCTTTACTAGAACTGTTGTCATTTCTTCTTCATATTTTAGCTTTGAGTAATGTTATGTTTTTAGTGCGCACCACAAATACATTATAGATGATCATTTCTCGGGGTTTGGTGTATGGATACAAAATGGGGTGTTCTGATGTTGTAGATGGTTTTGTTTTGTAATTCTCCTCATAACTCTGATTATTACATATTATTGTTTATACTACTATAATTATGGAGTGATATGTTGATAGTTTATACATAGACGTTAAAGATTATGAGGAAAATAGTTCATCTGGTTTGATTTTCATTGGCTAAGTATATTAATCTTACTATTCGAATTTTTGTTATTATTTTAAGGTACTCCATGATGCCTTCTTTGAAGTACTTGCCCTAGATTTACAGGTGCTGCATACGCTAAGTATAGTGTTCTAATATATGAGGTTTGTGTGAGGTTAAATTGCTTAAATTTAATTGCTTGTATATAAATTTTGCAATCTCTAAACTGAGTCTACGAAATTTTACAATGGATTCATTCACATTAGTAGATACCTCGTCGGAGATCTCCTTCTGGTTTTCGTTTGGATGATAAAGACACCTTGAACTCGTGTGAGGTTAGAAATGCTGGCTCTATGTACCAAAGAATCAATCTGTTTGCAAGCCATATAAATACAACAATGTAATATGGTAAGCTCCACATCAATATTTCTACCATTAAAAATTGCATTTGTGATTGTTATTGTGGTGCAGCATGTTACTGCCAAAGGCATAACCTTGGTAAATTAAGCAGAAGATGCAGCAAGCAACAAAATGGCTGGTTCTTCGACCTCTGTACTGCTCCTTGTTTGAACTAAATTGTTCCCATGTACATTATATCAATGCCTTTTTTTTTTCTTACTGTTATGTGCTTTAGCACTTTGCATTGTTCGATTAGAATCTATTTAAATGAACGAAATGCTAAGACTAGGATTATTTTAGTACTCCGGGTTTATAATATTCATTATATGTTGAGAAAATGATTGCCTTGTTCGATTAGAATCTATTTAAATGAACGAAATGCTAAGACTAGGATTATTTTAGTACTCCGGGTTTATAATATTCATTATAAGTTGAGAAAATGATTACATTTCCTTGAGAATAGAGTCTGTTTAGTAGACTATACATTTCATATTGATTTTGGGACACACTATTACTAGGAAGACATGTAATTGATTTGTGGTACACTGAATTCGTGGCGCAATGGTAGCACAACTGACTCCATATCAGAAGACGCGTGTTCGATTCACGTCAGGTTCACTAATTATATTTCATCAAGTTTTGGGATCAACTTTGGTTGTTGATACTATATTTTGGGATCAACTTTGGTTGTTGATACCATAAATAATCGGATATTTTCTGAACTTTTAATTTTGGGGATCAACTTCGGTTGTTGATATTTATTTTATTTTCTGATTTTTATTTTTGGTATCAACATCGGTTGTTGACACCATATTATTTATTTATCTATTTTTTGATTTTTTTCTTTGAGGATCAACTTCGGTTGTTGACGCTATATTGTTTTGTTATGAGTTTTTGATTTTTCTTTTTGGGATCAACTTCGGTTGTTGACACCAGATTATGGGATCAATTTCGGTTGTTGACACCATATTATTTTTACCTTTTATGATTTTTCGTTTTTTGTTTTGGGGATTGATGACACTGGATTTTGAGATCAATTTCGGTTGTTGATGCCAAATTACCTTTTTATGATTTTTTTATTTTTGTTTTGGCGATCAACTTCGGTTGTTGACACCACGGGCGGCGGTGGTGGAATGGTGGTGGTGGTGGACTGGTGGGCGGTGGTAGACTGGTGGGCGGTGGTAGACTGGTGGGCGGTGGTGGCGAGCGGTGGTATACTGGTGGTGGTGGAGAGCGGTGGCGGCGAGTGGTGGTGGTGGCGAGGCGGTGGTGGACTGGTGGTGGTGGTGGACTAGCGGTGGCGGCGGCAAACTGGTGGCGGTGGTGGAGTATTAGTGGTGGTGGCGGTTGGTAGGTGGTGGTGGAATGGTAGTTGAATGTTGGTGGTGGTGGTGGATATTTGGTGGTGCTAGTTGTGGTGGCGGCGGTGAAGTGGTAGATCAATTTTTTTGTTGTATTTTGAAATAAAAAAATATATTATATGAGCGAGGGTATTAAAGAATTTATGTTTTAATGGATAAGGTTTTTAAATAATAGGGGTACATTTATTGTTGTATAAGGGTATATTTGTTGGGTGTCAAAACTAAGGGTATTTAATTAATATACCCAAAAGCTCGGGAAAAGAATTGAACCCGAGTCATATAGTGGGTACATAGTACATACTCAAAACTCTGATCCAACCAATGTAGTTAATCTCGGCTGACATGGCCGAGATACCGCCGATAATATCGGTTTCGGTATTTCACCGAGATGTCGATATTGCCGGTATTAGCCGATATTTCACTGGTATTCACCGAAATATCGTATCTCGGTACTCGACCGATATTCATCGAAATCCAATATCGACTACACTGGATCCAGCAAGTACGCGGGCTGCTCCTTGGATTTATTTCATTAACTTTTACTAGTTTTTTGATCGGAAATGATATTCTGCGTCCTTTTGTGCACCCTACTCTCCGCCCATTCCTACGTGTCTCACATGTAGCTTGCTCAGCTGTACAGGGTCCACGTGATTCTGTCTTCTTCTTTTCTAATCCAAGTTTTTTCTCGGTCTTCAATTTTTCTTTCTTCTTCTTAATCTGTTTTTCATCGTTGATTACAAGAGAAGTACAAATTCAAGATCAATCAAAAATTAAATTGAAGCTTGGGCTCATAAAATCAACCTCTCAAGGATATTGAGTACAAAAATTCCAACAGATGATTATCTTGAAAGTTCCATTAAGATCATCCAGATGCCCCTGTGAATCGGTTAATAAATCTCATGGATTCAACTATTTTTATTTCACCAATTACATCAAACATCAAACCCATATTGTAAATCTCTTTTCACACCCTTTAAATCAGTAAATACTAATCCATGAAATCAAAATAGGGTTTTCGGAAAAAAGTGAGTTTGGTTTGTTTGAGTAAGAAATTTTTTCGGTCTTGTTTAAATATAATTAGGATTTTTTTGATTCTTAAGCATGCGGAAGAATCTGACAGAAGAGGGAGATGAAAGACAATTTTTTTTTATTGGTATCATGATTAGATGTAATCGCAACTGAGTTCTGTAGAAAACCCTTAACTCAAAAGAATGTTAGTGCTTCATCTAATCAATACAAAGAAAATTCAAGATTGCAGAGAAGTTGGAATTTTTGAACTTAATCAAGACATTGCTGTTTGTGCATTTAATTCATCCGCAAAAGGTTACAATAAGCTACACATGTACATCAATAACATTTTGATCATCGTCTATTTCAGATCAAATTTTTTGATCAGGATCTAGAAAGTGAAATGAGAAAGCAGGGATAAAATTTAATTTCACATAAGGAGAAGATGGAGAAACTGGAAAAGAAATTGAAGAACGAGAAATTCACGTGACTTCTCGGACACGTTTCAAGGTTTTTAACATTTTCCTAAACGTGGATTTGCCATCTCAGCATGGGCGATAAGTAGGGCACACAGCGGGGCGCCGCGTAGCATTACCGTTTTTTGATTCGCTTAATGATTTTTATCACCAATCGAATAAAAAAACGGGAAAAAACGGTTTAGTCCAAAAGCGCGTCAAAAGATACATATTAGTCCATCCCGAGTTAACTAGGTACAATTTAGTCCAAAAGATATTTAAAATATAAAAGATACACATTTAACCTTTCTGGTTTACAATTTAGTCCAAATATTTACACTTTAATCTAAAATGACACATGATGATGTCAGCAATTTTAAATAATATAAAAATAATTAAAAAATGGTTTATCTTTCAATCCGCTCGTCCAAAATTCACAAACTTTATATATTCGGAAAGCTCTTTCCGATATCTACAAAAAGAGTACCCATATGACTATATAATTTTCATTCTTTTAGAATTTTAATCTACACTGTTGTGCACAACTATGTACACCGCTGCAAAAATAAAGAAAATTGAACATCCAAACCCACTTCACATGGGTTCCAAAAAAATGTGCCAAAACGTCATTAATGCTATCCATCTTCTGCATGACTCGATCTGACAAAGAAAAAAATCGAAAATGAGTGAGGGGTTCCAAACAAATGGGATATAAATGGAAAAGAAAATAAGTAAACCAACAAAGGAAAATCCATAATGATGAATGATAAACATCATTGCATAGTTTTACTAATCAGTATGAATCTGGTAAAAAAGCTCATCGCAAACCTAAGTTATTTTAAATCTCCCATGTATTTATTACATAGGAGTAGCAAATTTTAAATAGTGGTTTATGTGGTCATGATAAGAAATAAAAAAATGAGAAATTATGCTTTAAAAGTTGAGGAGGAATGTATTTCGTATGAAACTGAACTCACATGAAGAAAACTCAGAATACTTTCATCACATGACAAACTCAGAATACCTTGGACAGATTATCCAGATGGAATTGCATCCTGTAGAGTTAAAAAATTGTTAGTTATGGAAAAACCACCAACATCTCTGGCTCTACTCTCAGCATCATTGGATTTCCAAGCAGCAGGAGTATCTTATACACCCTAGTTTTAGGAAAGCATAAGCTTATGGAGTGAATTTTTTACACATGCACCGGTTTGTACACCATAGTTATTTACGCAACATTAGCTTATGTAGTCATTATTTTTCACATGTACACCCTAGTTATTGATGCATGCATAAGCTTATGGAGCCAATTCTCATACATGTGTACCAGTTTGTACACCCAATTTATTTACCCTAGGATAAGCTAATAGTCATTTTTTTCCACACGTGCACCAGTTTATAAACCCTAGTTTTATGCAAGCATAAGATTATGGAGTCAAATATTTTATATGTGTACCAGTTTGTACACCCTAATCATTTACGCCAGCATAAGTTTATGGACTCTTCTATATCATAGGTTGTACACATATCAAACTAACTTTATGGGGAAATGCAAAGCTGAGAGCAACAATAACCCGAAATCTATACAAAGTGAGAATATACTGAGCATATGGTAGTCGCAACCTCAAAACTATATTAATTATCTGTAACAGTGTGTAACTTTAGTTTATTCCCTCAAATTTTATATTCTAAACATGTTGGACCGTACTGTGTTTTGTGTGTAATAATTCTAAAGAAACGCATGCACATATGACAACTTCTAGTTTGTGTGTATCCCATATGATAAAATCTCAAAATCTACATTACTAGCAGCAGTTTCAGATCTAATATGCATACCAATAATAAAAAGAGCGGCTTTCGAAACACCAGTAGTGGCACAAGAAAAATTCCAACATTTAGATTGAAGAATTGAATTTTGCTAACTTGCATCCGCTATTTTCCTTTTCACCCATGTGTTTTTCACTCTGTATAAGTACAACAATGAAGACTGCAATTTAACGAACACCAGCTACTACACATTTCTAAGAAAGTTGTTACCTCTCAATTAAACTGTAACAAAGACAGCAAGTAAGTGAATGCAGAAAATATCCAAAGTACAAAAAATTGTTTAACAGTGGTCCAGGAAGTAAGAACAGTCCTCCCACCTGCACTCACTTGATCATTTGCTTATGTAGTTAACTTAAAGACATACGCCAACAAAGCTTGGAGATTGAGGCGCACAACCCTGGAAATTTCAACGACATTTTTAAGTTAAATAGCGAAATAAGATAGAATTTAAGGCCGAGCTACATGATAATAAAAATAATTGACCTATTTAAAAAAAAAATGAAATTCAAAACATTTGGCCAATTGGACACCTCTTGGATGAGATAAAATTAATAAGAACACTACTTAAGCTCCATCAGAAGTGCACTAAACAAATGATTCTTAGACAACACACTAACCACAAATTTTAATCATGACTGTCCAATTAAAGGATTCAAAGCAAACTTTGACGTACGACAATATAAGCGAACATGTATCTACCCAAAAAAAATCAATCATCTATACTCACAAAACATGCATATATATATTATCGAGATAGCATAGTCGTGTACAACTATGTACACCTATAAAAAATCTAAAAAATCCGACATCCATACCCAAAAATATTAATCTAAAAAAGAAGCAAGGAAATCAAAAATGTATAAACAAGTGTACAACTATGTACACATTAAACTATCTGCACATTAATAATCAACATGCATGTGTACAATTATGTACACATTTGAATTACTGCCGTTCCGCTTGGTATACTATTTGAAATACGATGATAAACTACTCAGATAACTAAGAAATTGCAGATAGCTTCAATAAAAAATCTAAAAAATCCAACATCCATACCCAAAAATATTAATCTAAAAAAGAAGCAAGAAAATAAAAAAATGTTAATGTGTACAACTATATACACATTGATAATAAATAAGTGTAAAATTATGTACTCATTAAACTATCTGCACATTAATAATGAACATGCATGTGCACAATTATGTACACATTTAATCTCAACATATGTACAATTATGTACACATTTGAATTACTTTCGTTCTGCTTGGTATATTATTTGAGCTTCTGACATTAAGATTAAGAATCTAGGGACTAACGATGATGGTATACAAAGGTATTTTTCAATAAAGGTGACATATTAAGCTAATTATTAATATTATATAGAAGGTCCTTCATGTATGTATTTTGGCCTTCTCGGTGAGTACTAGTTTTATAAACCAAAACCAACCAATTACCTATGTACAACAAGAGACGAAGGTGTTTAAGAGTGAGGGCTCCCTGCTTCATTAGGAAACCTTGTTTGTCACATCTTCCCATAATCTTGAAGACGTAACCATTGAATCTTGTAACACGTATAATCAAATGTTAATTCCAAAACTATTAAACATGCCAGATACACACAAGATATATTCAAATACTCAAAAACCAACCTTAGTTTCAAATACACACAAAATCCTATCATTTTTTATTTTTTATTACTTGCCATTTTAGAACCACGCACCTAAGCAAGATAAACGGTAGTGTGGTGATTCTTTTTCAATGGGTAGTGTGGTGGAGATTTTACAGGGAGGCTAAGAAGTTAAGATGCCACCGATTTTACAGGGAGGCTAAGAAGTTAAGATGCCACCTAACCCGTTCTTGCACCTTGGATTTTCAAGTGCAGCACTAAGCTCTTCATAACCATACAAGAAAATTAGAGACATGAGTCCCTACAGGAATGCCGTGGATTGGAGCTACCACTGGAACAACGTCGACCCCAAATGGTTATAGTAAAAATACTGCAATTCTGAAGAAGTATGTGATAGAACAACAACCTTTGCACTCAAAAGCTACTGCAAAATATATTCCTACATCCAGAGATGTAATTTATATAAACAAACAACCAGCAAGCTCCTAATCTACCTTGCATCTAACAAGATGATAATTGAAATTCAATACTCAATCCTCATTCATTCTGACCCCACTTTATGATGATGTGGACAATTGTGGTGTGAATATTGAAGAATAGAGCATTCTCATTCACTCATGCCCCACATTAGTTAGGAAAAAATGTCTACACCCTAATCACACCTTCCATATAGACGATCAAAATCTCATCCCACTACTCCCACTTTTATTTTTCATCGCCCCGTTTCAATTTTCACCACAAAAAAGTTCGCCTACTTCTGTTCTTCGTCCGCAACTGCTCAAATCTCTGTGAATATTTTCTTCCCAAAAATCTGTTATTCAGTACTCAAAAGTTTGCTTACGAATTTTAATCTCATCAAACATCGCCAACTCGATAAATCCGAAGTCACAAAAGGTAATTCTCTATATTTCTTCATCCATGAATCAAACTACTAAAAACCAGTTTTTGGTTTTATGATTTAAATTTTGTTTATCGAAAGTTAGGCGTCTTTGTGTATAAGGGGTAATTCACTATACCAAGAGGTTAATCATTAATCAGAATCATGTTAAACATCACTATATTAAAGTAAGTATTTGCAAAATTCATTAATTGATGATGCTAATTTCCCCTCAATCAATTATGGTTTTCAGGATGTTAGAGGAACATTTAAATTTGATTAGAGTCTTATGTGTCTGTGGAAATGCCTAAGAATACTAAAAACTTTGCATTTCTTGCTTTCAGGAACTTTACTAACAAACCGAATTGAGGATATCCTAAATTTTTCTTTGAAGAAAATCCTAAATTATTCCAGCGGCGATGATCATGATATGGTAAATCTCTTATCCCCCTCCCTGTATAGTTTTTTTGGATCGATTTTTCTTAAATTTGTCAGTTGCCATTTTATGTTATTTTGAATATTTATCAGTATTTTCAATTTCTCAAAATTTTCTACTCTTAATGTTTCTTCTGCTATTAAATGGAGGTTTAGTTAAATTATCTTATGTTGTTAGTTGTGGATTTGTAGAAGCACTTTCATATGAAGAAGTCTTACAACAATCCGTAAACACTGACAAGTCTGATTTTGATTTCGTGTACAACAACCTTTAAAATTTCTTGCAGAAAACTTAATTCCATTAGTATGATTTTAGTAAGAAACACTAGGCATGTGTTCATGAACTTTAGGGGTTCATCTGAAGGTGTTGATTTGGTAGTATTGACATGCCTGCTTATCTTGATTTTGTCCTTCTTTGTAGTATCTAGGCTAGCCCCTTTGAAATCACTTTAGAATCCTTTTTGCAAGTATTTTGCTGCGATTTATATAATTGATGGTTCCAGGTCTTTAAGATGAATCCCCACTCAAATGGTTTTACCCCTCTCATTCACGAGCCAGAAGTTCATGTTGTTCAGTGCGGCAACCCGTATAGGTAAGGCATTGAAAATTTCTTTAGTAAAACTTCCTTCGTATTTGATGCCATTTTATGGATTCTGACACGATAACTTCTTTCACTGAAGTTCATAAGCTAATTAGTTTTCTTTTCGTGTGTCATGGCAGAGATTTTGTTGGATAAAAACCAATTCTTCGTAAACAGGAATACCGCAACGAATGAGTTTGATGGTCAAATAATATGCTCAACACTCTAGCAGGAATTCAAGATCAAGATCATGGTCATGATATGGTTAGAGTCATAAAGAAGAAGTTCTTTGGAGCAGGTGTAGAATCTCTTTCCCAATATATCTGAGACTCTTTAATTAAGCTTTCTAAAATTTCCATTCTTTAGTTTTCTTAAAATCTCAATGTAAGATTAGCAAATATACTATCATACAGTACTCATTACATGGTATCCATATTTCTCTAAAGCTTCATTTTCTAGCACCTGGATGTTCAAGTTATTTTGTTGTGCATAAAATTTTCTTACTGGTTACAAGGTACAACATAGGCTCTGCTCTCTTGAAATTCAGTGCCCACTCTGATACAGTGAAGGGCATCTCAACATCTTCGAAAGCCAGATGTTGTATTTATCTGTGATATAGGTGCTGAAGTTACGCTGCTTTTGCAAGATCTTCTATGCATCCCAACTTGGAAGAATATTTTTGTTTTTTTCTTCAAAACCCTATGCTTTCATTTCTATTGTGTCTTCTAATTTCTGACTTGCTTAACACCAGAATAATGACAGAATTTAGGAACCAATTACATCATAATATGATTGCTAACTGCTACATCCATATTCTATTAGGAACAGGACAAGGACCAGAAAAAAAAAAAGGGATCAAGAAGAGAAGAAGATGCAATGATAATCCATGGAGAATAGAACGCTGGACTTCAAGATGGAGATGGACATGCTTCCTGGTTAAGTCTATGAAGGCAGGTGCATCGCAAGAACTCATAGTTCCATAAATCCATTGCGTATGGATTTGACAATTTAGTTATTTGAAACATGTCGAGTTCAACAGTTATGCTTCTTTGCTTTCATTGTTGATTGTTACAATTTTGTAGATTCATTTTTATACTTTGATGTACACTATTTTTGGTGGTGTTCTATTTTAATTTTAGGTATCCTTTTACAAGTAATCGAGCTCTACCAGGAATGGACTCGGGTCTCGAAATGTCATTATTAAAAGACCACTCCCACCGCACATGATGATGCTCACAACGAGGACAAGTTTTACAAACAAACGTGACCATAATACTAGCATGAGGCGTTGTGAAAGTGGGATGGTGGATCAGGTATGTGACCAGCTGATCGCGGATTCATAATAACGCACAACTTCAACTAAAAGACTATTAGGAGCCATAGTGAAAGTGGATGGTGACCCTCTCATTAACATCATACACGGTAAGTGATTTAGCATGAAGTTCTGTACGTGATGTTAAATTAATTTTTTCTTGAAATTTTCGCTATCAAAATGTAAGCATGACAATAGCTATGTACTTATCATACACAATTTTCTTTTCTGTTTGAATACATTGAGGTGTATTAGTTTAGCTTCAATCATGCCTTTTGCTTTATTTTTGTTTTCTTTAACAGTACAAAATTCAAATTGTCATTTTGTTCCGATTGTGTCTTTATATAGTTCTATTTCTCTTTCTCTTCTACAAATGGTACATTATTAGCAAAAATGCACAAACAACCAAAAAAGAAAGTCCTGCCTGGTGCGAAGCACGGGTTACTATCTAGTTTATTTATATACACAAACAACCATTCAGCCTTCACTTGCAGAGTTTGACGAGAGAAGAAAGCAATCACTGCAATGAGGTGAGTTGAAGTTGATCAGCACGAAAACTAGTTGCGGTTGCAGCAGAAATAGCATTGTATGCATACACTGCAAGTAAGACCTGAACCTTGCAAAACAAATTAGACATAAATTCCTAAGCTACTAGCAACACATCCACAATTAAACAGAACCAACCTAATTACAAAAAATTTAGCCTGCTAATACAAATACAACCAAAACCATAACAAATTTCGATCCAATGCACATAAACCAAAATCAAAAATCCCATTAGAGTGAGATCTGATATCAAAATTAGATTATTATTACTACTATTTACATATTTGAATCGAAGGAGTTCAATATCTCATGGATAAGAAACGACTCTATGAGCAGATTTGATAGGAAATATAAGCTGAAAATACATCTTCTCCAAACGCATTAGATCCATGCTCAGTAATCTGTCTATGACCTCCGTTTTCAATTAACCAAAACAAAAATTATTTCTCTAAATTTTCAGATCTGATGAAAAACAATAAGAGCTTCTCTCTTTTTTTTTTCTATGGGGAGGGAGGGAGATTAACTCAAATTAAATGATAAAAACATGTTCTCATCTTTCAAATCGCTTCCAAATGATGAAATCTTTGAATTGATTTGCTAAAATCTATCGACTTTGAGTTAATCTTCGAGAAAATGAACAGATGATGACGATTTAGGTTTTTCAAAGACGAATCCAGTGATGTTCGATTATCAAAATTAGGTTTGAAGATTTAATTTCATTGAAACGACGAGATTCAATTTTATGATTTTTCTTTCTTCGCCAGGGAGAGATGTTTCCATGAAATGAAAATGGAAAAACTGGAAACTGAATTACGAAGATCATTTAGCCGTGGGTTTTTTTCGCCCATGAAAAAATTGGTTTTGGACTGAATCGTTCCAGAAAGGATTAACCCGTACGAAAGTTGGTAAATTTGGATCCCCTAGTACTAGGCCTGAGATGACAAGACTAAAGCATCCAAAGTCCACTAACTTTGGGACTAAACGTCAATTTCTACTAACAAAATAGAGTGCAAAGATGTCTAAAGTTTGAAAAGAACTATCTATGCACTAGCCGAGAATAACGGTTCTTTTTAAGGTTTTTGATTTGTTTAATGACTCGGGTTCAATTCTTTTCCCGAGCTAATTTTTTGTGATTTAAATGAAAAAAAGGCCTCACTCGCTGTTGGGCCCTGTGCAGTGCACCTCCTGCACCCGCTCAGGATCGGCCCTACTAATGGTGTTAGACAAGTCACTAGATTTGGAAATAGACCAGGACTACTGCATAAGAAATTATGTGTCAGTGGTATTGAAATCGTATATCAGTCCAAGAAACGCTTGGATTTTTTTAATATGGGTGTACCATTATCCATCGTCACAGTAGTTTACAATTAGCTGAAAAGGATTGTTAGAAACTTAGAAGTGAATATCGCTGAATAAGCCTTGGAATAATGGAAGGCTAATATTGTAAATTCAATGCAATTTATACTAAGCCTGTTGTCGTTATTGTAGGTGTAAATAATCCAAATGGATAGGTGGAGCCATCCTGGTCAAGGGCGCACCAAGAAAAGCAAGTACTAGAAGCACTGAATCATCTCATCAGATCTGGGCGTGAGAAAAGAGGAATGGAGACAGCTCGAGAGATCGACACAAAGGAGGAGAAAAGATCTGATGTGATGCTCATCGGGTGCGAGGGCAATTAATACATTGACAGAGTTGGTGAAAAGATAAGGAGAACTCGGTCAAAGTGGGACTCGGCCAGGAATCTAAGGGGCGACGTCGATCACGTCCACCTAACAAGCAATATCGGGTGATGATACCACTCGGCTAGATGCCTTGACTCGAGCAAAAGGAAAGATCGGGTGAAGCATCTGCTAGTCGCCCGAGAGGAACATCAAGGAAGCTACATCAGGCCCAACACTATAACATCGATGTATCACCATTTGTAACTATAAATAGAGATCGTGTAGAGAGCTAGAGGGGTAAGTAAAAAGAAAGAAAGGAGAGCACACCTAGAGTATTGAGAGAATCATACATCTTGTAATCGTGAACCAAGTAATAAGATCACCCTTTTACCCCGTGGACGTAGGTAATCATACCGAACCACGTATATCTTGTGTTCTTCTACTTCTCTTGTTTGCTTTACTTCTTTGTGTATGTTTAGAGTTTCTTTGGATGTAGTAGTAGGATTTTCTACATCTACATTCTGGCGCCGACTAAGGGGAACGTGTAACATCTCCGGATACCTTGAGATCAGTTACCAAAAGAGAGGAATCCAAGCTCCTAAATCACCTTGAGTGTTAGTTGAAGCTAAGGGAGAAACTCTTTTGGTTAAAGGTGTTGATAGCCAAAGCTTGCAAAGGGATTTTTGTTTTTCATAAAAAATAATTTTCTTAACAAAATCTTGTTATGCTTCTAGCATAAGACTGTTTTTTCTTTTTGCTTTCGGTTGACTTGAGTTGTTAAGATTACACCACCAAACTAGACTGCTTGCTTAAGTTGTACAGACGAGTTATTAGAAGATCCGCAAGCTCCCGAATAACATCTTTCGATGTTGGTAGAAGCTAAAGTGAAATTCTACCTTACTGTACACCTTTCCGTCTCAATCATTAGATCCGCAATACTCTAATGGTTGAAGTACGTGGGATGCTAGATTTGTTGTCATTTACCTAATACTTGAAAAGCTCACGGAAGGTTAGTTTAACTTGTTTAGTTGTTTTCACCATATTTGTTTCTTCGAATGAGTAACCTAAGACTTCTTACACTATCAGTGAGGGATTACGGTCGGGGAAGTTCGATTAATCCTCTTACATCGAGTCAAGTGCTTCCTGTGGAGTTAAGATCGTCTTGTCTTCGATCTGAGTTAAGCGTCATAACACCTCAAAGCTCCCGAATGGATCATCTTTGATGGTCGGTAGAAGCTAAATTGAAACGTTATCCCGCCGTTTAAACTTTCCTAGTGATTTAAATAAAGCGTAATAGTAGTGAGGACAAAACTAACTCGAAGACATCGAGTTTAGTTTTTCGTAAACTACGGCTGAAAGGAGTATAGTGAGCACTTTATTAATAAGTCTCATCTGGATCCTACACTAAAAGCCTCACATCATCAGTAGCAAACCAAGTGAATCTTGTGGTACGATTGTCTTCGGGAATTTCCGGCAATCCGCACAGGTAGACCGTCATCACGATAGCTGATAAAGATTGTCGTTATTATCGACCATAGCCAAGAAAGAAATCTTTCGATCTAACGTACGGACGATTAATGACTTCTGGCACTAGGAATGTTAGGACAAATAATAATTAATGTGTAGAGGAAGTACCGAAAGCGATATATCAAGGCAACTTTACAAAATTTGTCTTTTACGGTCAGAGACCACTTGAGTGCTTAGACCAACACGCAAGTATAAAACGGAATTGTACTGCAAAAACCTTTTCTGCCCTATGCAGAACTGTTGTACTTTATCCTTAACCTTTTCGAAAACAGTCCGGAGTAAGTATTATGTACTTTGCTTACGTAGGTAGGGACGGACGGGCGAGCCGAGGCGTAAGAGCAATATTGAAGGCGATGGCGAGCACCTCTAGAACGAGTAGGATCCTCAGGAATCGGGCTATAGCAGGATCTAGTGCACAGGAAGGACTGACAGAACCATCAAGGCGAGACCCAGGCACCGGTCATAGGCATGACAACTGTTGATGAGGTAGTCGATTTAGGTCAAGACGACGATATTCCACCAAGGATACTGAGGATCAACCCGAGCCATATGATGCATGGGGACATGAAAGACGGAAGAACTGCATCAGACACCGAGGAAGAGGAGGAGGTGCAAACGATGCAGGAAGAGTGGAGGCGAGAAGGGCAACCGACAGAGTACCAGCGCATAATAGAACAAGAGGGCGAAAGTCTTAGGCGAGTACACTTAGCAAGGGGCGACCACAACCGAGACATCCCCCAGCAGCAGCCAATCATCCCGTAGCTCCAATCGCTCCCCCTTTGTTCCCTCGACAAGGCCTCCTACTGCACCCCCTAATGAAACAGGAAACCAAGTAAATGGCCACTTTAGCCATGAAAGCACCGACCCAATGTTACTCGCTATATTGGCAAGCCAAAGAAGGCAGGAAGACCTTATGAGAGAGCTGCAAAGGAGAAACCTAGCGTTAGAACATGAAAACTACCGACTCCGTAACAGGAGAGCGGGGTCGAGAGGATCGTCAAGCCGAGGCGCTTCTAGCAATCACACTCGATCGAGAAACACCCCACCCCCATCCCCGATCCGAGAACGTGTACCCGATCCTAATCGACCAAGAGCAGGGTATGGGCCAGTCGAGGATTCTTCGACCGAGGAAGAAGCAACCAATAAGGGTACGGGTGCGACAACCAAACAAAAGATCGAGCAACTTGAGCAGATGGTCAAAAGGCTGACAGGAAACAACGAGGATGATAAGCTAGTATAATTAATCAATGAAGCCCAGAAGACACCGTTTACCAAGGAGTTGGATCGGACTCCATTCCCGCCCAAGTGTACGCTGCCGATCTTCCCATCTAGGTTTGATGGCACGGGCGACGCGGAAGAGCACATCAAAATGTATAGCATGTCCTTGTTACAGTGGAAGAATTATGATGTGGTCATGTGTAAATTCTTCCCAGCAAGTTTGGAGGGCGAGGCAAAGAGCTGGTTCTACACCCTGCCCGATGAATCCATTGGAAATTATGCAGTACTGGTGGAAACCTTCCTCGAAACTTACATGTATAACAGCATAGCTCGGCCCAGAGTCAATAAGCTCTTCACACTTGCACGAAGATTCGGGGGAACACTTGCTCTAACGGACAGATGGAGAAAATTATGTACGGACATTGGAAAGGTGTCGGTCGATCAACAGATATTCGGTTTCGAGAATTCGTTAGGGAAATCGGATCCCATTTGGGTAGCAATGTACACTGAGAAGCCTAAAACATTAAGAGAGATCCGAAAGATGCAAGAACACTACATCGCCTTAGAGGAGATTAAAGAAGGAGCGCGAGATGGAGGAGTACAAGAGACAAGCGCCACAGTAGAGGCAACCCCACGAGAAGCCCCAAAACGATCTGAGAAAAGGCCGAGCACACAACATAAAGGGGAGAACAAAAAAGTTTGGGTTGAGAAAGGAAAGAATCCTGATCATGAACTCAGATCTTACACTCCACTAAACGCACCATTAGAAGAGATATTCAAAGAAGTAGAGAAGAGGAATGATATCCGATATCCCAAAACTCAACGAAATCAGTTTGACGAAACAAGGAACCACCCAGATTTTTGCCGTTACCACCAGTTCCGAGGCCATTCAACTAATGATTGTCGGGAGGTGAAAGACATCGTCCAACATCTAATCCGAGATGGGTATTTACGACATTTCATCAAGACATCGCCGACACCCGCTCAACCCGACGTCCCAGTACGCCAAATAAGAATCAATCGCGGCACCCAGTTTGCTTGCAACACCATATCGTACTAGGCAACTCAAGGGTTCGATTTGGGAACCGGTATCACCTCGAGGATTCATAAAAGGGATCGATCGGGCAAGGAAATCCTTAGTGTGGCCAAAACCCTGCCCATGGAATCATGGATGATGCAGCCGATCACCTTGTCGGCGAAAGACGTCCCATTGAATGGTCAAGCACACGGGGATCCCTTAGTAATAACTCTACTGATCGAGGAATGTGGCGTCCGAAGGATATTGATGGACAGCAGCTCAGTCGAAATTCTATTCTATGACACCTTCAAGAGGATGGAATTGTCCGATTACATCATTATCCCGTCGACTTATCGAATCTACGGCTTCAACGGTACGGTGACAGTACCAAAGGGAGAAGTCACCCTCAGAGTCTCGGACGGGGAGGGATTCCTCGACACGCTCACCACCTTTTGCGTGGTCGACATTGTGTCACCATACGAAGCAATTCTGGGTCGGCCCTGGCTTGCGGGAATCAAGGGAGTCGCCTCAGCATATCACCAGAGATTGCGGTTCCCATCTTATCGAGGTGTAGTAGAAGTGCTAGGCGACCCCCAGGCGGCGAGACAGTGCGTGCAGATAGATGTCCAGCAGAATGAAGAGAGGCGATCGAGGAAACGCCAAGAAAAGAACATGTCTAAGGAAATGAAGGCGGGAGAAGAATTGGAAAAGGTAATGTCACAAGCCATCGCTACCTATGAATCTGGCGAGAAAGAGATCTTATAGCAATCACAGGAGCCGGTAAAAATCGGCGAAACAAAGCAAAACTTCTCGGCCTTAGAACCTACCCGACAAATCAATCTTGGCACCGATGAAGAACCGAAACTAGTAAGGATAGAAATTCACTTGACAAACGAACAATCTCAGCAGTTGATAGTCCTTTTGAAGGAACACATGGACGTATTCGCCTGGCAAATGCACGATATGGAAGGGATTGATCCGGAAGTCTGCTCGCACCACCTACGGATAGATCCCAAGTTCAAGCCTATCCGACAAAAAATGAGGAGAATCGCACCAGAACTGCAAACGGCGGTGGAGGCTGAGTTAAAGAAGTTGCAAGTGGCAGGAATCATCTGCAAGGCCCAATACCCGCAATGGATATCTAACATGGTGATAGTCCCTAAAAGGAACGGAGGCGTTCGAGTCTGCATCGACTTTAGCGATTTAAACAAAGCATGCCCAAAGGACAGCTTCCCTCTCCCTAGCATTGATCAACTAATGGAGTCCATAGTCGGGTATAAGGCGATAACACTCAAGGACGGGTATTCAGGGTACAACCAAATACCCCTGGCCCCCGAAGACCAAGAGCACACATCCTTCTTCACACCGAGAGGGTTATATTGCTACACCAAGATGCCATTTGGATTGAGAAACGCAGGCGCCACTTATCAAAGGTTGGTGGAAGACATGTTTGAAGATAAAATACACAACACCATTGAGGTATATGTGGACGACATGTTGTTCAAGAGCAAGGTGGCCACCAACCACATCGACATCTCCGAGACATATTTCAAACCATGAGAAGGTACAAGATGAGGGTAAATCCGGCCAAGTGCACTTTCTGGGTCACCTCGAGCAAGTTTCTAGGGTAAATAATCACCGAAAAAAGTATCGAAGCCGATCCAGATAAAATCAGAGTCGTCGTGGAAATGCCATCGCCCGTAACAGTTAAGGACGTGCAACGATTAAATGGGAACTTGGCAGCATTAGGACGATTCATCTCTCGGTCGTCTGACAAGTGCAAGGATTTCTTCGGGACATTAAGGAAAGGAGAGAAGTTTAAGTGGACCGAGGAGTGGGAAGAAGCATTTCAGAAAATGAAGCAACATCTCGCGAGTCTTCCGGTGTTACAAAGACCCGAGCCCGAGGAGATACTAACACTATATCTTGGGGAAACCAGTTATGCCATAAGTGCCGTACTAGCCAAGAGCGTTGGAGGTGAGGAAAAGCCGGTGTATTTCAAAAGCAAAACCATGAATCCAGCAGAGAGGAACTACACCAGGATTGGACAACTAATATTAGCATTGGTGTTTGCAACACAGAAGCTTCGAACGTATTTCCAAACTCACAAGATTCGGGTGCTCACAAAATCCTCCATAGAATCAGTACTCGACAACGCAGCCAGGTCGGGACGGATCTCTAAGTGGAGTGCACAAATAAAGCAGTTCGACATTTTTTACGAAATGAGAACAACAGTAAAAGCAAAGGCAGTGGCCGATTTTCTGGCAGACTTCCCCCTCAACGACGAATATGAAGTAGAAGACATCCCCGGAATGGAGGAAGACCGAGAGGACCCGTCCGACCTACTCGAGACATGAAGCCTGACACGATGGGAGGTTTTCGTGGATGGATCATCCAATAAAGACGGATCAGGTCTAGGACTGGTCTTCACGACGCCAAAGGGCAAAAAGATGGTCCACTCCTTTAGGGTTGAATTTAAAGCGACTAACAATGTCACGGAATACGAAGCGTTAATACATACTTTGCGTTTGATAGTGGAGATGGGAATCCAAGAGGTACGACTTACAAGCGACTCTCAGCTAGTTTTCCGACAAATCAACGGGAAATACGCCATACATGACCCCGTATTACAGAAATACTGGGAGCTCGCCCAATCCTACATCGGCCAGATACCGAGAATCAAGTTTTGGCATATCTGTAGGAAGGAAAATCGCCACTCGGATGCCCTGGCGTACATTGCTTCCATGTTGACAGATTCAAGCATCGAAGGCATCAGAGTTATGAGAGTCTTAATGCCTTTAGTACCTGAGACCGTGGATATCGGTGCACATGTCGCAGCAACCACTACTGATCAGTATCAGGCCAATGATTGGAGGAAACCGATTCACGAATATCTTGAGACAGGAAAGTTGCCCAAGGGGCGACCTGAGATCAACAAAATCAAAAGCAAAGCAGCTGCGTACGAACTTCGAGACGGCACTCTGTACAGAAAGTCATACCTAGGACCATTACTAAGGTGCCTGAGTAAAGAAGAAGGGCATACAATTCTCAACGAATTGCACTATGGGGACGCGGGAAACCACAGCTCAGGGCATAGCCTAGCAGCACGAGCTAAAACCATGGGATATTTTTGGCCTTACATGAACGAGGATGCGAAGCATATGGCCCTCATCTGCGACGAATGCCAAAAATTTGGAAAGAAGATACATGCACCTGCAGTAACATTAAACTCTGTTATTAGTCCCTGGCCTTTCGCCAAATGGGGAATCGATATCGTGGGACCGTTACATGTCGGATCGGGGCAGAGGAAGTACCTAATTGTAGCTACCGACTATTTTACTAAATGGGTAGAGGCCGCTCCGTTGAAACACATCCGGGATAAAGACATTTTCCGATTCATTTGGGAACACATCATATGTCGCTTTGGGGTACCGGCAGCAATCGTCTCTGACAACGGGAAATAGCTATAGGGCAAGAATATCGACTTGTTGTTTAACACTTACAATATTCGGAAGAGCAAGTCTACACCACTATACCCCCAGAGCAATGGACAAGCCGAGATCACAAACAAGACCATCGCCGATAACCTGAAGAAGAAGCTTGACGGGGAGTACGGAGAATGGTGCAAAGAGCTTTATAACGTTCTGTGGGCATATAGGACAACTCGCCGAGAGGCAACCGGATTATCGCCTTTCATGTTAACATATGGGACCGAAGCCATTCTTCCGACAGAGGCAATGATACCCACAACGAGAACCGAAGCATGGAGACGAAACATCTCAGCAGATCTTATCCTGGCTAAACTCGACGATCTAGAAGAAACAAGAGAGATGGCCCTGCAAAAAATAGAAAATTACCAACGAAGAATCCAGCGAGAGTACAACAAACGGGTTCGACCAAGGGAATTTCAACCAGGGCAGTTGGTACTGAAGGATCTACCCAGTTATGAACGTGATAAAAAAGGCGGAAAGTTAGCGGCACGATGGGGAGGACCCTACACCATTGTTGAGAAGGTCGGTGAAGGGGCATACAAGATACTAAAACCAGACGGAACACCTGAGCCACGACCGTGGAATGCTACGCGACTAAAACTATATCACCCATGAGAGCAGGTATGATATATTGTCATTTATTTCCGTGAAAGGCCACGTGGGGTTGGAAATATGACAAGTGCGTCTAAATGGCCGTTTCGAACCCGAGGCAATGGCATTGTGCAAGTGTCGGGGCGGATTACACTCGAATGGTCGTTTCGAACCCGGGGCGATGGCATTGTGCAAGTGCCGGGGCGACTTACACTAAGACGGACTATTCGAACTCGGGGAGATGGCAGTGTGCAAGTGCCGAGGTAGTCCTAGGGCCCTGGTGGTTAGAAACCAGTGGCCGATTGTCGGGGCATGAGTACTCGACAATCAAGTAGTCAACATTGCTCCCCTCGCAAGTGGCCGAAATCACTTTCCCAAGAAAGTTAATCGATAACTTCTTGGGATATCGATCCCATAGAAATTAGGAAAGACCAACTACCCTGCCACTAGATCTTGAAACACGGTGATGAGATACCTCAATCGGGACATGGCATCGGGCCCGATGACCCTCCCTGTTGAGTGTGTTCGACAGAAACGACATTTATGATTAACCAATTTACTCATGTTTATGCAGGTATACATAACTTAGTCGTAAAAATAATCCACACATCATAGACATAACATAAAAAGAAACGGTAATAGGGATAGTAATGTCAGGCAACAAGAAAAAACAACCAAATTGGCGACGCAACACCCCATTAAAAAGTGTACGAGACAAAGAAGGTGTTCAAGCGGATTACAACCCATTGCAAAGGGTGAAACAGCGACGCAACGCTACAAAAGACGAACTTACTCTTTAGGAGAAACTGGCCCCGGAATCGCCCTCTTAGCAGCAGCATCGGCTCGTTTCTTATCAAGTACCACCTTTACACTGGCTTTAACCTTCGCAACAAGCTCATCATTAAACCTCGCCTTCTCAGCATTGAGGTCCTGTGTTAGATGCATCAACGCCGCTTCAGCCGTGGCCATCTGCCCGAGTAATTGAGCCTCCCTGGCCAAGAGCTGCGCCTCATTCCCCTTCAATCGGGCATTCTCCTCTTCCAGCGATGCCACCTTCCTTTGCTCGGCTGCCAGAACATGTGAGCGGTCAGTCACATAATAACAACATTAAAACAACGACAAGGAAAACACAACATAAGGTAAACCACCTTCCAGCAAAGGGATGACTACTCTAACGGTCTCTTCAGACTCAGATAAGCTACACTCGAGGGAGGATATCTTGGAGGAAAGTTCTAGATATCGTTGTTCGTTAAACTCGTTGGAGGGGCAGTATTTCTTATGATCACTCCATTCGGCCCTCTGCCGGGAATGGGCTACCTGCAAACCTGATAATTGAGCACGAACCCACTCCAACTCCTCAGAAACTTCCTTGGACTTTCTGAGCTTCTCAAGGGATTCTTGGCTACACTTCTCAGCAGCATTCTTATCCCCCAGAATTCGAAGCCGATCTGCATGCAAATCTTGAACCTGGAGTCTTAATCGACCACATTGACTTTCTAAGTTGTCGGCCAGCAGCGTTTTGTCAGCAGCGATACCCTGGATCCGAGCTAAGCTCTCCCTAAGATTGTCGATCTCCTTGGGAACATATTCAAAAGTCTCGTAGAGATGCATTTTGGATTGAAGATCCTCAATCTCGGTCTCTAAGCGATCGATCTTATCATCCTTATTAACTATCCTCTGTTGTAAATTCGAAACGTGATCCCGTTCTATGTTAATTTTCCTTTTCAACAAACGATACCTCGTGGAAGCATCGGCATCCGCACTAGAAAATTCGGCTAGGCAGGTGGTACTAAACTCAGGATATTGGCACTACAGAATCAATCATAAACAGTCGAAAGTTAAGTAGATACCTTGGGTCTCGGCCAATTGCTTCTCCAGCCTTCGGGATCGCTCACGTTCCTGCTGTAACAATAGACGAAGACCCTCCTTCTCGGCGACCTCCTTGCGTTGAAGGGCAACATTCAACAACGAGCGATTGATATCCTACAAACACCAATGTCGTTAGCAGTTATCCCATGGCACGAACGCATAACCCGAATAACACAACTTACCAGCAGGTCGAAAGTGCTTTTCAAGCCAGCATCATAAAACGAGACAACCTTGATCTTCTCTTCATCCGAAAGAGAGGAAAATTCAGGAGAAATGAGGGCCCCAAGAGAGTTGCACACAAGACCCGAGACAGTAAAAGAAGTATTGCTGCCTGAGTTAGGAACCACAGGAGGAAGAGGCTCTAGCAACTCGCCCCCAACAGCGATATTCTCTTCATCACGAATAACCACGTTGTTTCCTCCACCAACAGACTTCTCTGTTTGCTTCGGATCTTTTTCCTCGTCATCAACCTCATCCTCCTCATCGAACAGATCATCATCATCATCACCATCAGAATCAAGATATACAACGCCATCAGCGAGAACAATCCCTTTACCATCTAACTGCTGGGGCATAGTCTTTTCCGGGGCAGAGAAGTTGCCCTTGGTCTCCTTGCCCTTTCCTTTGGGCTTCCCACCTACAAGGGCAGACAAAACATCAGAAGATTTCCGAGGTGACTTTCTCATGAAATGTGATAAAGGCAGCCGATCATCGGGATCCTCACCATCCCTCGCCTAAGTACCACCAGCCTTGTCAACTTTCAGCTTCTGCGCATGAGCCGATGTCAGAACCATGCAAAGCAACAAATAGGGGCACGTACATGTACGTCAATAAGAAAACATTATATTTGTTACCTTCTCTGTCTCCTCCTCGGCTCTTGCAACTCTATCCCTTTTCCGAGGAACGAGAGACTCAGAAGGAACGCTCTGGGACTTAGGATGTAAAACACAAAAGTTAAAACATCACCCTATAAGTCACCCGAGCCGATCAGCCAAATTAAAAACCGAGAAAAACACTTACTCGATCAACATTGACCACCCAGAAGGAATAAGACTCGTCCTGAGAAGGAAACTTGTCGCTTAGGAGAGGACCGGAAATAACCAAAGGAACTCGGTCCCAAGCTGCGTCACTAGTATGACGGGCATGTCTGTTGGAACTCTTCCCCTCAGGATCTTCGTCCAACAAAAGCTTCTTGACGCCCTCAGGAAGAGTCTTATGGCGGTGAGGGCTAGCAGCAAAACCAGCGAGATCACCATTGGTAGCAGTCCCGCTTTGGTAAATATCAGCAAAACTGGCAGGAGTATAGTCGCTCGCCGAGGAAGGATCGTAAGTAGACCAAGCGGTAGGAGTACACTCGCCTCGGCTACGCCTCTCCCACTCGGACAAGATACGAAAAGTGTTGCCATTCCATTGAGCTAAGGCGCGGGACGGGCGGATCTTAGAAAGGGCCTCGTACCAAAATGAGCGGCTAGGATCGTACAAAGGAAAACGCAACCCGAGCTCTAGCTGGCCCCTGGTGACAATGGTCGCCTCGGCCGAATGAGAAAACTTTAGAACATCATCCTTCTTTAAAACGCCTTTTTGGCCCGACAAGAGCCTGACGTCATAGCCATGGAGGTCGAACTCATCTTTCAACTGTTGGAAAAATTGCTCATCCGACAAGTCTTTAGCAGTTCTCTTGTCAGCCCAACATGAAAACGAAGAAGGATTATCAGAAAAGATAGAATCCAGAGCACGATAATCATGCTTAGAAGGGCTCTCTATAATAAACAGGGAATCAAGCGATACACCGTCTTCATCAGAAAACACATAGCTGACGCACCTTTTTTCCGTCATGGAAGGAGTTGAAGACGCCATGAAAGCTAGTAGAGGAAACGGCAGGAGGAGTAAAAACACGACCGGAATCAGAAGTTGCAGCGGCAACGGAAACAAGGAAGACACAAGACAATGAAGGAAAAAGGAAGGAAACCTGCGGAGAAGATAACTAATAACAATGAAGAGAAGGCAGATGAGAATGGAGAGAGAAGAGAAAGCGAAAATGGCAAAGGAAAGTATAAAAAGAAAAAATGGTTTAAGGGACGAGCTTATAATCCTCACCTGTGGTAACCGACAAGGAAGGTAAACCGGTTGCAGTAACCAACAAATATGGGGAACAACATGGCGCGAAACCCGGCATGACTGAGGACGTGGGAAAACGAGGCAGTTTCTTCCCCTCGTGTCGATCACACGAGTGGAAGAAGGGGCATAAATGTAGGTGAAAATAATCCACAGGGATAGGTGGAGCCATCCTGGTCAAGGGCGCACCAATAAAAGCAAGTACTAGAAGCACTAAATCATCTCATCAGATCTTGGCGTGAGAAAAGAGGAATGGAGACAGCTCGAGAGATCGACACAAAGGAGGAGAAAAGTTCTGATGTGATGCTCATCGGGTGCGAGGGTAATTAATACACTGACGGAGTTGGTGAAAAGATAAGGAGAACTCGGTCAAAGTGGGACTCGGCCAGGAATCTAAGGGGCGACGTCGATCACCTCCACCAAACAAGCAATATCGGGTGATGATACCACTCGGCTAGATGCCTTGACTCGAGCAAAAGGAAAATCGGGTGAAGCATCAGCTAGTCGTCCGAGTGGAACATCAAGGAAGCTACATCAGGCCCAACACTATAACATCGATGTATCACCAATTGTAACTATAAATAGAGATCGTGTAGAGAGCTAGAGTGGTAAGTAAGAAGAAAGAAAGGAGAGCACACCTAGAGTATTGAGAGAATCATACATCTTGTAATCGTGAACCAAGTAATAAGATCACCCTTTTACCCCGTGGACGTAGGTAATCATACCGAACCACGTATATCTTGTGTTCTTCTACTTCTCTTGTTTGCTTTACTTCTTTGTGTATGTTTAGAGTTTCTTTGGATGTAGTAGTAGGATTTTCTACATCTACAGTTATGAAAGATTTTATTGCTTTTGGAATCCAAGAAACAGCAACCCCAGAAACATGTGGGTAGGACATGGATGATCCTGAACCAAATTTACAGTTAACCAATCCCAATTGTGTAAAAGTTACTGGAGACCATGCCTCACTCCAGGCTGCATCGTGCAAAGTTAGAGGCTTAGAAAAGAACTAAAACAAACTATTGCCATCTCATGTTTTAATTATGCAATGTTTGATAAACTGATTTCTTTTTGCTAGTCCCTCATATATATATTTGACCTACTTTGATGATGTCAGAAGGCCAGTAATTATGCGATGTTTGATAAACTGATTTCCTTTTGCTAGTCCAAAGCTAGTCCTTCCTTTATTTGTTGTTTGGTCAGCTAGTCAGTATCCTCTCACAAAATTTTAGTCAGTCTACAATTGTTGGGTATTGTATTTAATTAGTTAGTCGGGTCATATTAGTCGGGATTAGGCATGTGGACCCGCGATTAAGGATGATCTATGTATTTAGATAGTCGTGTCATACCTTAGTAGCCGGGGCCTACGGCCCCGACCGTGGATTGAAAAATCGAGGGACAAACACAGTCCAACATTAATATTAAATTAACTGTGATTTGGTTGAGCATATAAGTTAACTGGGACTTACAGCCTTGATGTTTTGTTGGTCGGGTCTAATTAGCCGGGGCTTACAACCCCGGCCGTGGTCCCTTACATAGATCCCAGTTATTTTATTGGTCAGACCAAATTATTATCTGGGTCAAATCAACCGCGATCACAAGCCCGACCATGACCCCATAATGTTTTTGTAAATTTATATTTGGTGCTAAGGTTATCCGTCTTCATACAGACCCTTCACTTGAGCCGTACCGTTATAGTGAATCCACACAGACCCTTGAGCCGTACCGTACCGTTACAGTGAATCGGGTGAAAGTTTAATATAGAGGGAGAAAGAGAAAAGTTGTGGATTAAGAAAACACAAAACCTCATATTTAAGTATGTATAGGCTAAACGTAACCTAACACTAATTAATCTTGCTTCAAAAAGGAAAAAAAACAAACACTTCTAATTTCTGGAACCACACATAGTCACAGACCCTTGAAAGGATATAATTAACGGGAACCACACATAGTCACAGACCCTTAAAAGGATATAATTAACGTGAACATTAATTATGTGAAGGATATAATTTAAGTAGGAAATACCATATGGTCATAGAAATAATATATTAGAGAGATTCTAGTACAATTGACCTAGTCAATTGTCTGTTTGGTCCTATTTGGTAATATAAATTATCATTTGGTCCTAAAAATTATAAATAAATAAAACTTAAAATTTAAATATCTTTTGAACCATATATCTAAAAATGATAAAGTTTATATATTCGGAAATCCCTCGACGATAGCTTTCCAACGAGTACCATTGTCGCTATGTTTTGGAGCTTTTATTTTTTTGCCTTATTTTTTAGCTATAAAATGAACTATTATACGAGTTCATTCTACAAAATGAACTACTTTGATGAACTATTATATTCTGGAATGAAGTCCATATAAAAACCTAAAAAAACAGACTTCATTCCAGAAATGAAGTCCATATAAAACATATACAAACAGACTTCATTTATGGAATAAAGTCCATATAAAAACATGAAAAAAACAGACTTCATTCCAAAAATGAAGTCCATATAAAACATATACAAACAGACTTCATTTCTGGAATGAAGTCCATATAAAAACATGAAAAAAACAGACTTCATTCCAGAAATGAAGTCCATATAAAACATATACAAATAGACTTCATTTCTGGAACGAAGTCCATATAAAAACATGAAAAAAACAGACTTCATTCCAGAAATGAAGTCCATATAAAAAGCTGTTGATGGTGGTTTTTAAACAAAGGGTAAAATCGTAAAACCCTAAATAACCTAATGTCACCAGTGACACATTTATTAGGACATTTAATGCATGTAGTCAGTAATTAATAGGGGGTATTTTTTCAAATTAGGGTTACAACGAACAAAACCCTAATTCCCCTCCGTGCCAATGGCAAAGCATGCCAGCCACACCTAGCCCAAGCTAGCCACGCCATGCCGAATGCACTCTGCTTGGCCCTAGCTACGCTAACCACACCTAGCCCAAGCTAGACGCACCTCTGTGCCAATGGAAAATCATGCTAGCCACACCAAACGCGCCAAAGCATGCCAACAATGCTAGCCGCACCTCCGTGCCAATGGCAAATCATTCCAGCCACACCAAATGCGCCAAAGCATGCCAACCATGCTAGCCGCACCTCCGTGCCAATGGCAAATCATGTCAGCCACACCTAGCCCAAGCTAGCCACACCTCTGTGCCAATGGCAAATCATGCCAGCCACACCAAACGCGCCAAAGCATGCCAACCATGCTAGCCGCACCTCCGTGCCAATGGCAAATCATGCCAGCCACGCCAAACGCGCCAAAGCATGCCAACCATGCTAGCCGCACCTCCGTGCCAATGGCAAATCATGCCAGCCACATTTAGCCCGAGCTAGCCGCGCCATGCCAAACGCACTCTGCCTTGGCCCTAGCTACGCTAGTCACGTCACACCAAGCCAAGCACTCTGCCTTGGCCCTAGCCACGCCATGACAAAATGGCGCCCGCGCCTAGGCTTGCAAACCATGAAACCTAGGCCAAGTTGGCCACACATGCCTTTGGCACATGCCAACACGCTCGCTGGTAGCTTTTCCTACCAAGACGCGACCCAAGTTGGCCACGCATGCTGTTGGCACATGCCAACACGCTCGCTGGTAGCTTTTCCTACCAAGGCCACGGCCCTAATGGCCGAGCATGTCGTTGGCACATGCCAACACGCTCGATGGTAGCTTTTCCTACCAAGGCCACGACCCTAATGGCCGAGCATGCCGTTGGCACATGCCAACACGCTCGCTGGTAGCTTTTCCTACCAAGGCCACGGCCCTAATGGCCGAGCATGCCGTTGGCACATGCCAACACGCTCGCTTGTAGCTTTTCCTACCAAGGCCACGGCCCTAATGGCCGAGCATGCCGTTGGCACATGCCAACACGCTCGCTGGTAGCTTTTCCTACCAAGGCCACGGCCCTAATGGCCGAGCATGCCGTTGGCACATGCCAACACGCTCGTTGGTAGCTTTTCCTACCAAGGCCACGACCCTAATGGCTGAGCATGCCGTTTGCACATGCCAACACGCTCGCTGGTAGCTTTTCCTACCAAGGCCACGGCCCTAATGGCCGATCATGCCGTTGGCACATGCAAACACGCTCGATGGTAGATTTTCCTATCAAGGCCACGGCCCTAATGGCCGAGCATGCCATTGGCACATGCCAACACGCATCGCTGGTAGCTTTTCTTACCGGGCCACGGCCCTAATGGCCGAGCATGCCATTGGCACATGCCAACACGCATCGCTGGTAGCTTTTCTTACCAGGACGTGAACCAAATTAGCCATGCATGCCATTGGCACATGCCAACATGCGTCGATGGTAGTTTTCTTACCAGGCCGTGACCCTAACGACCACACATGCCAACACGCTCGCTGGTAGCTTTCATTACCTAGCCATGGCCCTAATGCACGCTGGTAGCCTAACTTGCAAGCCATGCAACCTAGGCCAACTTGGCCGTACGTGCCATTGGCACATGCCAAAACCCACGCTGGTAGCCTAACTTGCAAACCGTGCAACCTACCACCAAGGTATTCCGCACATGCCATTGGCACATGCCACACACGCCACTAGCAGCTCTGGCATTGCCACTTAAACTCAACGAGCAACCTACCACCTAGGCATTCCGCACATGCCATTGGCACATGCCACACACGCCCCTAGCAACGCCACTTGCACTCAAGGTGCAACCAACACTCGAGACATCAACACAAACTGGGGGATGTTTTTCAGGGTCTTGGTTTGGCGGTCAGAGCTTGCAGCGTACACTACACTCACATTAAGAAAGCGTGAATAGGAATAAAGCGGTCAAATAAATGAGGAAATAATGGTGAAAACGTTCTCATCCATAAACACCTTGCACTTACCACCTCCTCCCATTATTTCACCCTTTACTCTCTTCCTTCATGAGGCCAGGGTACGTTTCAATCTCGACTTGTATAAATAGGTCTTACCTATTTCCACCAGACAACAAGTCTCGGTCAGGAGAAAAATACAACACTCTCAGAAAAGACAACTTTGCAACCTCTCCAAAAGCTTTCATCTCTTGCAAGCTTCCTAAGCTTTCACTTTCTCGATACAAGTCGAGACACTACTCTCCCGCATTATTTTGGTCTCAACACCTTTCTTTGCTTCCCTCCCCAAATCAACCCTTCTCCTCCACTTTGTGACCGAAGCAAGTCTGGAACGACCATTTCTTGGTTTAGGCTAGACTTGTACAGATTGATCTCTCGAATCTATAAAGTGCTCACGTGCAGCACATTTTTTTAGGGTTTAAACATGTTTCTCACTCACCTACCGAACTTACCAAAATCGGCGGAAATGATTTTTACCCATAAACAATTGGCGACCACAGCGGGAGGATTGATCTATCGGTTACAATACCAACTCCGACTCCCGATTTCTGTTCCCGAACGTCAAATCCCAACATGGTGGAACTTAGGTCCGGAGCGGCAGCCGAGAACACCAGCATAGAACGCATCCCTGATGTTAGCGTCTCTCCCAATAACGTTGTTGCATCACCTGCTGACTACAGTAACATCGAATGCACTCCCTCAAGTGTAACACAGCCAATCACCAGGGCCAGAGCCACTGCCTCCTCTAGTGTCTCTGCACAACCCTCTAATCATGGCAACGAAAATATCTCTTCGGGTGTCACGCCACCAGTCACCAGGGCTAGAGCCGCCGCTACGACCCCAAATGTTTCATCTAGCATATCGCCTCCGACCACAACTAAGGTTCTAACTACCCCGCCGATGGGACGAGAGACCGGAGGGACCAGAGGAAGTCGTCCTTACGTCACCATCGCTGATTTGATGGAACGATAAGAGATGCTCGCCAGAGCCCAGACGGATATGGTTTCAACATATAGGAGGTACTCATTTTTCTCAAGACCCTGACAGAGCGACTACCACGTGAGTCGCGTCCTCTAGAGCCTCTTAGGAACGTCTCCAACAACCCCGATGCCAGCACCTTGGCGGAGCACGCCTCCACGGATGAGGAAACTCGCGCTAGAATCCCGTTGGAAAGAAATCAGCCGCCCAACTTCGTCACGAGAGAAGATTTGGAACAACTTCTCCGCAACCGAATCAAGAATGATGAGTTGGACGTGCATCATCACCAACCCCCTTACCCATCCGAAATGCAGAGAATCCCTCTCCCAAGGGGGTACTCTTCTCCTCAATTTACCCTGTACGATGGTACCGGGAATGCACATGAGCATGTCTCTCGTTTCCTTTAATCCCTAGGTGAACATGAATATAATCACATTCTTCGTTTAAGGGAATTCTCAAAATCACTTACTGGAAAGGTGTATACATGGTACAACAGCATCCCACCGAACAACATTCCCAACTAAAGCAGCATGGTCAGTGCGTTTTACAAGAAATACTTCTTCGTGTCTGAACAAGTTACTTTCTCAGACCTCGGAAGAATGTACCAGTGGGATAACGAACATCCGAATGATTTCGTTAAAAGGTTCAGGGTTCAAGCACTCGACTGTCATGACCCAAACGTGACCGAGAAACAACTGGTGAACGCATGCATCAATGGTATGGTTCCAATTTACCGCGCCCTGCTAGAAAACTTGCGCTTCCAAACGTTCTCCGAACTCCATGAAGCCGCCAGACGATCTGCAACAACAGCACCAGCATTACTAGTAAGAGCTAGGCCAAATCGAACCGAAGACACGCGTGAAACTCGCGGGAGTAGACGCCTCATCAGCAAACAATTTAATGCCGGCTCATCCTCCGTGAACATAGTAAACGAAAGGGGAAAAGGAAAGCCCCAACTACGAACCACCAGCCAAAACGTGAAGCGCCGGCGCAACGGGAACCCCCGCCACGAAATACCGTCACTAAAACTCCCATGAAGCATCATGAGACCGAAGGAAATACCTTTGATTTCCTATTTCCCATTGAAGAGGTGATTGACCTCCTAGAAGCCTGGGTTCAAGATGATATTATCAGACTTACGCCTCCCAGACGTCTACTAACTGAGGCTGAGATAGCGAACCCCAAGTACTGCCACTACCACAGGTTCGTTCACCACCCGACCAGCGATTGCAACAGACTAAAGCATATTTTCAAAGAAAGGATAGAAGCGGGAGGACTCCAACCATGAGATGAAAGAGTGCATCGAGACCCAATCCCAATAAGAAACTGCGGGTCCTCTGGGGACTCCGTGCACGAGACTGTACAATCCATGATGCAACATGTATGCGAAATTCTCTATCTTTCCAAGGTGCAGCGCCAAGATATTTTCGCAGCTCTCAATCGTGTTGTATCCGGCAAACGACTTTTTCTCTCATCGGAAACCACGCTAGGGGCCCAAGCTTTCCAAACAGGCGGAACCAAAAAGGAGAACTGGGGACTGCTGACCACGTCCCATTTAAGAGGTAATAAATTTAACGACACACTCATCGACACGGCCTCAGACCACAACATCATTACTTTCAAGACACTAAAGGCAGCTGGATTTACAAAACAAGACGCTACCTATTCCCCGTCTGTGATTAAGAGCTTGAGAGGAGAAACTTTGAACGCGCATGGCTACATCAACCTAGAGATCAAGATGGGAGACGTTATAACGCATAGCAAGTTCCACATTGTCAAACAAATAGATCATGACATGATATTGGGACGCTTATGGGTGCTCAACAACAAAGCGAAATTGGATGTACACCCCTTGCCGACGTCCACGCCCGAAGGAATTCCCAACAAATCATCCCACGGGTTATCGCATCAACGAGCTATTGAAGGAACCCAGACATCCGGAGAGGACCCGTTGGCGCTAGCTCATGGTTTTCAAATGCAAGTAAGTCGACCAAGCAACCTTTTCGCAACCAGTCTTTCCTTCCCCATTCCGTCATGGGGACTCGTAGGACATCGGGCACAAACGCTGTCAAGAAATGTGAATGGGAAGTCGGACCATTTGAACACTTTGCAAGAAGCTTGGAAACTTTTATTGAAGCCAACGAAGCCAAGACTCAAACGGTTGCACGACGTCTCGAACCCGTTTTCAATCGGAGATGTAGTGGTTAAGGAAAGCTCGTTTCAAGTTGGGAGGATGACAGTAAAAATGGATTTTCCCAATGAAGGAGAAGACGAGCTATATCTGGTTGCGGATACCCTTTTGGGAGGATATTGCAAGCTCTTCAATGCAGACACACCTGAAGGCGTGATAATTCACTCGCGATGGCTCAAGGAATCCAATCCCTAAAATGTTGTACTTCCCAATCACTCCCCTTTTTGTATTTCCTTTAATAATTCCTCTTAATAGTGTAATTCCCAAGATGAATACACCGTTTGTATTTTTCCCTAGGGATTCCCTTTTTGTCAAAAAAAAAAAAAACATAAATACATCTCTTTCCGAGCGAATCCTTCAGATATCAGAGAAATACATCAGAAAAACCCAGAAAACCATTGCAGAGCCATCATACCACAACCTCTTTCAAAAAATATATATGAAGCAAAATGTTGACTGATGAAGAAGAAGGAAAAGACGAGTTTACAAAAAACAAAAGGGATACCAGGGGAACCAAAGCAGCTAACAGAAATAACAAAAGGGAAGAACTAGCCCTCGAAGGACGGAGTACAAGTCCCCTCGGGTAAGACTATCTTCAAGCACTTCCCCCCAGAAATCCCTCGGGCAACAAAGGTTCCATTCAACGGTGTTAGCAAAATGCAACCTCAACATCCCATCCCGAAGCAACCACAATGGCAAATAAATGTCCTCCTCGACGACCGGTCCAAAGATACGCCACCATGACCCCTCCGGTATCACCAACGACACCTTTGGCATCAACTTCGGAGGGTGTCTCGTTTCCGTCATATGCTCCTTCGAAGGTTTTCTCGAAATGACACTTCGGAGAAAGTTTTTTGATTCATCCACATCGAGTCAAGAATCATGGCGCTCTCCTCCAAGACCACCACACGTTCACTTTTCCGTCGTTTCAACCTAGAAATAGTCCGATCCGCCCCATACCCGGATCGAGGAAAGGCTTTGCCACACTGAAACCTCTCAACCTGCCAAGACTCTTCCTTGTTCTCTCGCCCCTCCTCCATGCTCACTGAACCCAAGAAAGTCCGAACATGCACCTGTTCTTCATGGGGATAGATGGAAGGGAGGTCCTTAATGATTTAACTAGATTCGTGGAACGGATATTCAATCCCAACCAATGCCTCCTCAAGAAAAGAAAACCGATCTCCGCCAAGTCTGAAGTCCTTCTCCGAAGAGTTAAAGGCGCAGCCATCCCTGGAGGGTCCCATCATACACTGCAAAAGATGGGGAAAATGATCCAGTTCTATCATATCTATGCATATATAAAAAGAGGATAACACGAGCAGAGAAGAAGAAGAAAACATACCGGGTATGATCTTCTTAGCCCGAATAACCCTAGTTGGGGTGCTTTTGCAAGAATTAGACCTCGCGCCTTCACCGGAGAATTTGGCTGGTTAGAAGATGATTCATCTCTGTACGAAATGACAAAGAGAGAAACTCGACAAGAAGAACCCTTTTCTCAAACGAGGGAGAAGATACAAGTATTTTGGGTATGAATACGGAACCTTAAAAAGGGAAAGGAAGCAATGAGGGACATAACGCTTCCAGATTTTAGCATGAATAATGCCCTGATTGAAGCCGCACGTGAAGAAAGGCAAAATAAGGAAACTTTGCTATATGTAGAAACACCTACTCCCTTCTTGTTTACACCGGGTCCCATCAAGCTCGAGCCGGTCTCTAATCTCCAAAGCCACACCGGCCCCACCAATTGCGACAACTTCTCAATGCCGCCCAGCTTCCTGTCTCTCAATGATGCTGACTTCCCAAATTGTGCCAGCCTCCCGATTTGTGCAAAACTGCCAGAGGCAAGGATTCCAAATCCTATTTATAAAAGGTCAGACGAGCCTCCTCAATTCTCTTTATGGTTTGTCTTTGTTGATAGTTTGTCACCATCTTATGCTTACCTCGCAACAAAGCTCTGTTTCGAGCTAAGCGGGGACTTAATGTTGATGGTGGTTTTTAAACAAAGGGTAAAATCGTAAAACCCTAAATAACCTAATGTCACCAGTGACACATTTATTAGGACATTTAATGCATGTAGTCAGTAATTAATAGGGGATATTTTTTCAAATTAGGGTTACAACGAACAAAACCCTAATTTCCCTCCGTGCCAATGGCAAATCATGCCAGCCACACCTAGCCCAAGCTAGCCGCGCCATGCCGAATACACTCTTCCTTGGCCCTATCTACGCTAACCACACCTAGCCCAAGCTAGCCGCACCTCTGTGCCAATGGCAAATCATGCCAGCCACACCAAACGCGCCAACGCATGCCAACCATGCTAGCCGCACCTCCGTGCTGATAGGGTGTAGAATACATCCTATTTACTATCTATTGTTTATGCTTTCTTTGTTATTTTTCTTGTAAATTATGTATTTTACGCTTGTTTTGAGTTTTATAGCTATTTTGGAGTCGCACGGAGGAAAAGAAGAAGAAATTACCCAATTTGAGCAAAAGGGCAAAATTGTCATCTTATGGAGAACACTATCTGGAGCCCAGCCAAGGTTAAGGGCTACTCTCTATTGGAGGAGCACTAAAGACAGGCCAATGAGGTTAAGGGGCGTCTACCTGTTATTCACTTATGGGATTGCCAACTGGGTATCCCTTATCAGATGACGGGTGCTGAATACTAACCCTATTGCGATGAACCTAAACCTAGACTTTTCTCGTTTTCTATCAACACTTCTCATTCTTTTTCACCTGGAGCTGAAATTGAGAAATAAAAACAGCGGATGTGCTGTGTTTCCGAGAGATTGAGAAGATCACTAAATGGGGATCGATGTTCAACCAAGAAGACGAAGAATTAATAGAAACATATCGAGAAATTGGAGTTAAGAAAGAGGCATCGGATGCTGCTAAATTAAGATCGAGAAATAGATCGAATCGAGAGAACAGATCGGAAAACAGACGAGGAGAAGAAGATGATAGTATCGAGTTGTGTTCTGTCACGATGAAGACAATTGATGAAGATGAATTAGATCTAAAATTATTGTTCGAGGCTGTTTCTGAATCAAAGAATAAAAGGGTTTTGATTGAATCTAAGAACTATTGAAGATGTTGATGAATGTGCTGTTGAATCGAAGAGGGTGGTATTTGTTGAAGTTCTAGTGGAATGGGTATGAAGCCGAGAAGGACTAGGATGGGTCTGCTACTACCATCGATTGAGGTTAGAACGTTTTTGAAGGAAGGTTTGATATCCATTGATGGTACTGAATGAATCAAGACGAAGAGAAGGAAATTGAGAGTCTGCTAGGCTCAGGAACAATGGGTTTTATAGCCGGAAATTAAATGAACAGGGAAGTATGATGTTGCCAGGGATTGACAGGAAGTAGTGATGCTATGAGCTTGGTAATGGAGTCGCAACTGCAGGTGCAGGTGCTGTTATTGCAGTGATGGCCTGAGAAGAATGGCAAAATGGGTCTGTGGAGGAGCTGAACTTGGATGAATAGATGATTGGTGCAGGCTTGAGATGGTTGCTTTGGTTGTAACTGTGTCAAAAGGTAAATTGGAGTTGTATCTGATTGTGTAGTGATGCAGCTGGCTTGAACTGGTGGTGGAAATTATGAGAATGAGATGCAACTACGAAGAGTATCGCAGTTGGCTTAAGGAAGTGGTGAAGCTAGTGGTAATGGAACTCATGATGCCATGAAGGCACTCGGTGGTAATTGTGTTGTTGATTGAGATATAAGGAGCAGATTCGGAAAGCAAGGAATGAGGCTGGAATTACTTGGGTTACAAGTTGTTATGATGCTTGTTTATCCATTACAAAGGAGGTTATTTGGAGCTGGTGTTTGCCATGATTCCATTACAAAGGAGTTGGAAGATATTACATGGAGATATTGGAGTTGAAGCTGCAGCTACTGGCGTTGGAGAATTGCTGGTGCTAAGTGTCGCAGTTAAGAGTTGAGCCATGTTGAGGATATGAAGGGTTATTGCTTGACTATGTGTAGCTGGCTCTGTGGGCAGCTTATGTGGCAGATGGCTTGTGTTGCAAGAGCTGGATAATTACAAGATTATGGAGCTGAGAAGTCTGGCGAGTGTGCTGTTGGTTGTTGTGTGATTGGCTAGAAGATGTGAATGGGTTGTTGCTGGAATTGGCCTGGCGGAGAGTGGTGCTGCACTATGATGGTGCAACACAGCACAAGTCAAACCTTGCAAAATGCCTTGGCCAGAATTAGACCAAGTCAGCTGAGTTAGCACTGAATCAGATCTGACTGAGTTGATTAGAATCTTGAGTCCATGACTCATGCCTGACTCGGTCCTTGACCGAGTTGACCCATTGACTAACGGTTTGACCTGTTTGACTGTTAACCCTGACGGCACCTGAACGGAATATTCTTTTGACTGAGCAGAATCTCAGGTGGCCGGCGGTGACTTTTCCGGTCGGATTCCGGCCATAATACCAGCTTTCCGGCGACCAAAATTACAGATTTTTTGTGTTGGAGTCTTCTCATGGGTGTGAAGACTTGGACTTGGAATTGGATGGAGAATTTGGCTCAAATTTGGAAAGAGAAGATGGAAAATGAGAAAGACTTGAATTTGGAAATTGAATTATTATGGAATGAGGATTCTATTCATTGGAAGATTTGGAGAATATTGAAGCCTATAAATAGAGAAGTTTTCTACATCTTTACACACCTCTCTATACACACAACACTTCTCTTTTCTTTATTCTTTGTGTGAACTCTTTAACATGAGTAGATAATTTTCTTATTGATTGAGGATGAATTCCTAGTTCTTAACATATGATTTGAGTTTTGTTTTCAATTCTATCTTGATGTTTTTCACATGATTATCGTTTGTTTTTACTAATAGGAATGTTTATACATTCATGGTTGTTTGATAGGTTATTTAGAGTGCACGCTAAATTGATTTGTTAACTCAACCTAAATCTAGTATAAGTTAGGGAATAAGTAATTGTTCTCGACACTTTACACAAGTTGAAAACACGAGACCTTTCGGAGGGATTCCGTGGAGCAATTGTGTGTAAAAACAACGCTAGAAAGTGGACCAAGCGAACCGAGTTTAACTACTAGTACTAAACCTAAATTCATAAATCTTAATGCATTCGGAGAATTACATCTTGTAAGCGAACCTCAAGGTGGTTCTTTTGAATAGAATCTGATAACTAAGCGGACTTGTTACTCAGTGAAATAAGGGGTTTTTGGGGCTAGCTAAGCGAACCTGTTATCCTACGGTTGGTGATAATCTGTGACTAATAACATGTGGATGAAAAACATAACTTGAATCATTGTTTTGCAACGAAGAAGGATTCCTTGATCTTGTCTCTTTTATTGATTTCAACTTTATCCTTTAATTGCTTTGTTTACTTTCTTTTGCTTTACACCCCCCTTTTGTGACAATTTTTACAACTAAGAATCTCTTGCTCCTCGTGGGAACGAACTTGACTACACTATATTACTTGTTAATTAGGTGGAAAAATATTAATTAATTTGTTGTGGTTACGACACGCATCAAATTTTGGCGCCGCTGCCGGGGAGCAACGGATGATTTTAGTTGTTTTTATTTTTCTTTTTTCTTTATTCTTGCTTTGCTAGATTCTATATCGTATCTAACTTAGTTTCTGAGAATCTTATTTCAGGTACCGGTTTTCCATGTATGGTGGACAAGAGCAAGCATATTACAACAATCAATACGGTTTTCAACCTCAACATTATGACAACTTCCAACCATCCTTAGGATACAATCAAAACCAATATTTTGGCTATGATAAATTTCCTACTGAACCTTATGGATATTCTCATACATATCAACAACCTTATGACGGGTATGTAAGTGGACAATCACAAGGATGGAAGGATAGTTATGCATCTAACAATTTGTTTTCTAGTAATGTGCAGACAAAGAATTTGGAATATACTCCTCTTCATCGTGTTTTTCCTTCACTTTTTCCAAAAGAGTAGATACAGTCTAGAAACTCTATCAACGGTGGTAAGCGTGTGAACGTCAGGAAACTTGCACAAAATTATACAAATTGGAAGATGATGGAGACTCGGAAGAGCTTGTCGCAGAAATTAGTAGGACTATTCATATGGAACTTAAACGACGTCGGGATAAAGGTTATGAAACCGATGAAGATTCTTATTATGGTGAGTCTGAAAATGAAGATGATTGTGTTGAAAAGGACCAACCTTTGGAGACTTTTGAAGACGCTAGTGTAGCTTACTCGAGCCTTGATCTTAATAATGATCAAGCACCTATTCAAAAGGTAGAGCTTGAAGATGATGCATTTAGTGCTTGGAAAAATTCCTTAGGGAAAGATATGAGTCCGCGGAAGTGTATGAGCGTTGCAACAATGAGGAAGTTATTCCAACTCCGGATCATAATAACGATCCTTCGCCTATTCAAAAGGAGGAGATTGAGTGTGACTTACCTATTGTCATAAACGGTGTAACACCCTCACAAGAAGATTTTACAATTTATACCGACGAGAATCATTTTAGTGAATGGCCCGATTCCGATGATGAGAATGTTGAAGAGATGATACTAGAGGATGAAACCAAATTGATTGATTTTGTGGAAGACCCAATTGAACTTGCCAATGATTTTAATGATGCCAAGACTTTGGTTAAGGTAGACAATAACGACGAATGGTTGCAAGATTTGATAGAGGACCACGTTATACAAGAGGTAAGTAATTCATATGAATTCTCTAAGGATGAAGAGGATTCCGTAATACAAGAAATTGTGCAAGGTTTGTCTAACCCTTTGCATATTGGTTCTTCTCCTTTACCTCTTATTGGTTTGAATGTATGTGCTTCGAAAGTATTTTTGGATGATTTTGTTTCTAAATATCCACCATTGGAAACACTTGATGCTAACACTATGCAGGTTTGCCAAGAGGAATACATGGAAGTTCCCAAATTCTATGTTCTTTATACACTTCCGAGTGTGGACAAGAATAAGTGTGGGGGAAACTTCTATCGAGCGATAACATCATTATTATTTTCTTTTGCTAACATTTGTATGGAGTTATTGTTTGCAAAACAGGTATTATGGGTGGATCCCCAAATTTTCCGATTGTTAGTATATGGGGAATGAATCTTGCAAGAGCTAAGTCGGGCCGTCGACTTTAAAACAAGGGCTTAATGGGAGGCAACTCATAGGTTTTGTATTTCTTATCCTTTTGCTTTTTGTTATTTTTTTTTCTTGTTCCATATCATGTTAAAATTTCCCACCTTGACTTTACTAGGACGATTCAATTACATTGAGGACAATGTAAGGTTTAAGTGTGGGGGAGTGGTTAAGCATGTATTTAAAAAAATTAAAAAAAATAAAAAAAAAAAAGTTTTACATAAAACCTCCAACTTTTAGAGATTTTAGAGTCACTAGCATACTTCCAGGTATGTTTACATAGAGATTTTGACCGACATAATTGAACTTGGAAGTGTTAGGGAACTACATTCGGATTTCTTACTTGCTAGAGTGTTAAATAATGGATTTAATCATGCCGGTGATGCAAATTTGGTGCAGGGAGAAATGCATTATTAGAGTTGCTGATCAATCATTAGTAGAGACTACCCGTATTTATATCATGTGAGGCACCGACCAGAATTTTTTCCATCTACTAAAGAGCTTTCTTTTGAGTGTGTGTCACCGTACGTTAATTCCGGGTAGAATGGTGAGTTACCCAACCTCCCACCAATAGAAGCACTACTCTTTGATCTCTTGAGTGCTAATTTTGTCAATCATAAGGGTGACGTCTATAGATGAAAGCCTCCTTTTTGTAGTTCGATTTGCAGTTAGCACCATTCTCTCCACAACAACGGATCCATAGAAACACCATCATCATCAACAAGGAGCGACATCAAAATCTACAAGGGAAGTTGGAAAAGTTCAAGGTTTACAAGCAACGGAATGAGAAAAAGAGCAAATTTCAAATTCAAGTAAAGCAACATACAAAGAGAAGATTTTTACATATATGTTGAGGACTTACAATACAATGAGGTAATTTTATATCCAAGTACGAAGACTTATTTATAAAAGCAAAGAAAATCAAAAGGTGAGAATTTTTGAAGTTTATGATTTCGAGACGATACAAGTTGTGAAGAATCAAGTGGTAAAATACTTCTCCCACGGCCACGGTTTGTTTTTGTATTTTATTTCTCTTGTTTCAATTCAAAAAAAAAAAAAAAAAAAAAAAAAAAAAAAAAAAAAGATAAAAAAAAAAACAAGAGAAATATTTGTTTTGTTAATAGGCCGTAGGGAAGGAAAATCTATAAGGAAGTTTCAAGCGACAAGGATTTAAGGTAAAAAAGAGTTACAAATTGTCAAGGAATTACGAAATTCGAGAATTTATCATCAAAAGTTGAAACCGAAGACGAAGACCAAGAAGATCAAGACGAGGAGCGGAAGACGTTTCTATTGGATGCCGTGAGAGTGGTGTTATCATAATTGGCGATCGGATGTGAAGGTGAGTAAGTAATCTCATCCTCGATAATAGTGGTTGATTTCCTTTCTTAGAGATCGTTAGAAAAATGGTTTTTCAAAATGTTAAAAGATGTGGGTTTTTAAAAAATATTTCGGAAGTTGTCCTTCCCACCATTCAACGTGTTGCAAGATTTCTCTCTTCATTCCTACCTGCACACATGTGAGAACCATAAAAAAGCCGTCTTTTTGAGTGCAATTATCATAAAATCCTTTTGGTGAGGCAGAAGTCGAGGCGAAATGCTTATTGATCGTTTCTCAAACACGCGTTCTCTCATTATGGTGTGGTTATTTCTCACTCAACATTTAAGAATGAGAATATGTTCTTTAGTATTTCTAACTTCTTATTACTAGAATGCAGAAACTCTATGTCTTCATAACTCTTTGATGTTTGGGACGCTGGAACGCTTTGAAGTTGTAGGTTTTAGTTTGATTTGCTCGAGGACTAGCAAAGTCTAAGTGTGGGGGAATTTGATAGGGTGTAGAATACATCCTATTTACTATCTATTGTTTATGCTTTATTTGTTATTTTTCTTGTAAATTATGTATTTTACGCTTGTTTTGAGTTTTATAGCTACTTTGGAGTCGCACGGAGGAAAAGAAGAAGAAATTACCCAATTTGAGCAAAAGGGCAAAATTGTCATCTTATGGAGAACACTATCTGGAGCCCAGACAAGGTTAAGGGCTACTCTCTATTGGAGAAGCACAAAAGACAGGCCAATGAGGTTAAGGGGCGTCTACCTGTTATTCACTTATGGGATTGCCAACTGGGTATCCCTTATCAGGTGACGGGTGCTGAATACTAACCCTACTGCGATGAAACTAAACCTAGACTTTTCTCGTTTTCTATCATCACTTCTCATTCTTTTTCACCTGGAGCTGAAATTGAGAAATAAAAACAGCGGATGTGCTGTGTTTCCGAGAGATTGAGAAGATCACTAAATGGGGATCGATGTTCAACCAAGAAGACGAAGAATTAATAGAAACAGACCGAGAAATTGGAGTTAAGAAAGAGGCATCGGCTGCTGCTAAATTAAGATCGAGAAATAGATCGAATCAAGAGAACAGATCGGAAAACAGACAGGGAGAAAAAGATGATAGTATCAGAGTTGTGTTCTGTCACGATGAAGACAATTGATGAAGATGAATTAGATCTAAAATTATTGTTCGAGGCTGTTTCTGAATCAAAGAATAAAAGGGTTTTGTTTGAATCTAAGAACTATTGAAGATGTTGATGAATGTGCTGTTGAATCGAAGAGGGTGGTATTTGTTGAAGTTCTAGTGGAATGGGTATGAAGCCGAGAAGGACTAGGATGGGTCTGCTACTACCATCAATTGAGGTTAGAACGTTTTTGAAGGAAGGTTTGATATCCATTGATGGTACTGAATGAATCAAGACGAAGAGAAGGAAATTGAGAGTCTGCTAGGCTCAGGAACAATGGGTTTTGTAGCCGGAAATTCAATGAACAGGGAAGTATGATGTTGCCAGGGATTGACAGGAAGTAGTGATGTTGTGAGCTTGGTAATGGAGTCGCAACTGCAGGTGCAGTGCTGTTATTGCAGTGATGGCCTGAGGAGAATGGCAAAATGGGTCTATGGAGGAACTTAACTTGGATGAATAGATGATTGGTGCAGGCTTGAGATGGTTGCTTTGGTTGTAACTGTGGCAAAAGGTAAATTGGAGTTGTATCTGATTGTGTAGTGATGCAGGTGGCTTGAACTGGTGGTGGCAATTATGAGAATGAGATGCAACTACGAAGAGTATCGCAGTTGGCTTAAGGAAGTGGTGAAGCTAGTGGTAATGGAACTGCTGATGCCATGAAGGCACTGGTGGTAATTGTGTTGTTGATTGAGATATGAGGAGCAGTTCAGGAAAGCAAGGAATGAGGCTGGAATTACTGGGTTCTGAAGTTGTTATGATGCCGTTTCTATCCATTACAAAGGAGGTTATTTGGTGCTGGTGTTTGCCATGATTCGGTGTACATCTGCCAGGAGTTGGAAGATATTCCAGGGAGAGATTGGAGTTGAAGCTGCAGCTACTGGCGTTGGAGAATTGCTGGTGCTAAGTGTCGCAGTTAAGAGCTGAGCCATGTTGAGGATATGAAGGGTTATTGCTTGACTATGTGCAGCTGGCTCTGTGGGCAGCTTATGTGGCAGATGGCTTGTGTTGCAAGAGCTGGAGAATTACAAGATTATGGAGCTGAGAAGTCTGGCGAGTGTGCTATTGGTTGTTGTGTGATTGGATAGAAGATGGGAATGGGTTGTTGCTGGTAATTGGCCTGGCGGAGAGTGGTGCTGCACTATGATGGTGCAACACAGCACAAGTCAAACCTTGTAAAATGCCTTGGACAGAATTAGACCAAGTCAGCTGAGTTAGCACTGACTCAGATCTGACTGAGTTGATTAGAATCTTGAGTCCCTGACTCATGCCTGACTCGGTCCTTGACCGAGTTGACCCATTGACTAACGATTTGACCTGTTTGACCGTTAACCCTGACGGCACCTGAACGGAATATTCTTTTGACTGAGCAGAATCTCAGGTGGCCGGCGGTGACTTTTCCGGTCGGATTCCGGCCATAATACCAGCTTTCCGGCGACCAAAATTACATATTTTTTGTGTTGGAGTCTTCTCATGGGTGTGAATACTTGGACTTGGAATTGGATGGAGAATTTGGCTCAAATTTGGAAAGAGAAGATGGAAGATGAGAAAGACTTGAATTTGGAAATTGAATTATTATGGAATGAGGATTCTATTCCTTGGAAGATTTGGAGAATATTGAAGCCTATAAATAGAGAAGTTTTCTACATCTTTACACACCTCTCTATACACACAACACTTCTCTTTTCTTTAATCTTTGTGTGAACTCTTTAACATGAGTAGCTAATTTTCTTATTGATTGAGGATGAATTCCTAGTTCTTAACATATGATTTGAGTTTTGTTTTCAATTCTATCTTGAAGTTTTTCACATGATTATCGTTTGTTTTTACTAATAGGAATGTTTATACATTCATGGTTGTTTGATAGGTTATTTAGAGTGCACGCTAAATTGATTTGTTAACTCAACCTAAATCTAGTATAAGTTAGGGAATAAGTAATCGTTCTCGACACTTTACACAAGTAGAAAACACGAGACCTTGCGGAGGGATTCCGTGGAGCAATTGTGTGTAAAAACAACGCTAGAAAGTGGACCAAGCGAACCGAGTTTAACTACTAGTACTAAACCTAAATTCATAAATCTTAATGCATTCGGAGAATTACATCTTGTAAGCGAACCTCAAGGTGGTTCTTTTGAATAGAATCTGATAACTAAGCGGACTTGTTACTCAGTGAAATAAGGGATTTTGGGGCTAGCTAAGCAAACCTGCTATCCTACGGTTGGTGATAATCTGTGACTAATAACATGTGGATGAAAAACATAACTTGAATCATTGTTTTGCAACGAAGAAGGATTCCTTGATCTTGTCTCTCTTATTGATTTCAACTTATCCTTTAATTGCTTTGTTTACTTTCTTTTGCTTTACACCCCCCTTTTGTGACAATTTTTACAACTAAGAATCTCTTGCTCCTCGTGGGAACGAACTTGACTACACTATATTACTTGTTAATTAGGTTGAAAAATATTAATTAATTTGTTGTGGTTACGACACGCATCACGTGCCAATGGCAAATCATGCCAGCCACACCAAACGCGCCAAAGCATGTCAACCATGCTAGCCGCACCACCGTGCCAATGGCAAATCATGTCAGCCACACCTATCCCAAGCTAGCCACACCTCTGTGCCAATGGCAAATCATGCCAGCCACACCAAACGCGCCAAAGCATGCCAACCATGCTAGTCGCACCTCCGTGCCAATGGCAAATCATGCCAGCCACGCCAAACGCGCCAAAGCATGCCAACCATCCTAGCCGCACCTCCGTGCCAATGGCAAATCATGCCAGCCACATTTAGGCCGAGCTAGCCGCGCCATGCCAAACGCACTCTGCCTTGGCCCTAGCTACGCTAGTCACGTCACGCCAAGCCAAGCACTCTGCCTTGGCCCTAGCCACGCCATGCCAAGATGGCGCCCGCGCCTAGGCTTGTAAACCATGCAACCTAGGCCAAGTTGGCCACGCATGTCGTTGGCACATGCCAACACGCTCGCTGGTAGCTTTTCCTACCAAGACGCGACCCAAGTTGGCCACGCATGCCGTTGGCACATGCCAACACGCTCGCTGGTAGCTTTTCCTAGCAAGGCCACGGCCCTAATGGCCGAGCATGCGGTTGTCACATGCCAACACGCTCGCTGGTAGCTTTTCCTACCAAGGCCACGGCCCTAATGGTCGAGCATGCCGTTGGCACATGCCAACACGCTCGCTGGTAGCTTTTCCTACCAAGGCCACGGCCCTAATGACCGAGCATGCCGTTGGCACATGCCAACACGCTCGCCGGGTAGCTTTTCCTACCAAGGCCACTCGACCTAATGGCCGAGCATGCCGTTGGCACATGCCAACACGCTCGCTGGTAGCTTTTCCTACCAAGGCCACAGCCCTAATGGCCGAGCATGCCGTTGGCACATGCCAACACGATCGCTGGTAGCTTTTCCTACCAAGGCCACGGCCCTAATGGCCGAGCATGCCGTTGGCACATGCCAACACGCTCGCTGGTAGCTTTCATTACCTAGCCGTGGCCCTAATGCACGCCGGTAGCCTAACTTGCAAGCCGTGCAACCTAGGCAAACTTGGCCGTACGCGCCATTGGCACATGCCAAAACCCACGCTGGTAGCCTAACTTGCAAACCGTGCAACCTACCACCAAGGCATTCCGCACATGCCACACACGCCACTAGCAGCTCTGGCATTGCCACTTAAACTCAATGAGCAACCTACCACCAAGGCATTCCGCACATGCCATTGGCACATGCCACACGCGCCCCTAGCAGCGCCACTTGCACTCAAGGTGCAACCAACACTCGAGACATCAACACAAACCGGGGATGCTTTCCAGGGTCTAGGTTTGGCGGTCACACTTGCGGCAGTACACTACGCTCACATTAAGAAAGCGTGAATAGGAATAAAGCGGTCAAATAAATGAGGAAACAATGGTGAAAACGTTCTCACCCATAATCACCTTGCGGTTACCACCTCCTACCATTATTTCACCCTTTACTCTCTTCCTTCATGAGGCCAGGGTACGTTTCAATCTCGACTTGTATAAATAGGTCTTACCTATTTCCACCAGACAACAAGTCTCGGTCAGGAGAAAAATTCAACACTCTCAGAAAAGGCAACTTTGCAAGCTCTCCAAAAAGCTTTCATCTCTTGCAAGCTTCCTAAGCTTTCACTTTCTGATACAAGTCGAGACACTACTCTCCCGCACTATTCTGGGTCTCAACACCTTTCTTTGCTTCCCTCCCTAAATCAACCCTTCTCCTCCACTTTGTGACAAAAGCAAGTCTGGAACGGCCATTTCTTGGTTTAGGCCGAACTTGTACAGATTGATCTCTCGAATCTATAAAGTGCTCACGTGCAACACATTTGTTTAGGGTTTAAACCAGTTTCTCACTCACCTACCGAACTTACCAAAATCGGCGGAAACGATTTTTACCCATAAACAAAAGCATAAAAAACATACTTCATTTCTGGAATGAAGTCCATATAAAACATATACAAACAAACTTCATTTCTGGAATGAAGTCCATATAAAAACATGAAAAAAACAGACTTCATTCCAGAAATGAAGTTCATATAAAAAGCCTAAAAAACAGACTTCATTTCTGGAATGAAGTCCGTATAAAAACATCAACATCTTCATCTTCAAATGAAGTCCGTTTTTTTTCATTCTCAGAATGAACTATTATTATATTGAAAAAAATTAAAAGTTCTGAAACATAGCGACAATGGTACTCGTTGGAAAGCTATCGTCGAGGGCTTTCCGAATATATAAAATTTATTAATTTTTGAGAGATATTTAATTTTTAAACTTTTAAATATTAAGGTAAGAATGAGAGAGAAATTAGTAGAGAGATTCATGTGAGAGGAAAAAATAAGAGAGAGAAGGGTACTTTACATATTTTAATAATTATGGACCAAATGAAAAAGGTAATTTGTGAAAGGACCAAATAGACATGAGACCACTTTGAAAAGGACCAAACCATATTTTTCCCTTAATTTAAAGGTTAGGTATTTTCCTTTAATTTGTCGGGGAGAGCTAAGATTAGAACCGTGTCTAGGTTGAGGTCGTAAGGTTAGTCGCGATAAGGTTTAGTGGTCTATGTCTAGTAGTTTAATACCGGGCCATGGCATAATCGCGAGTCCGTCCAAAATATAGGAAACCCAAGGGATCGGACGGACGGTGTGCTTCCGTTGGACGAACATGAACATTAAACATTTTTTCGTTGGTCTATATCTAGTTGGTAGCAGTGTGCTTGGAAATCCAAAAATAAGGCAACTACATGGATCTTATGGTAGTTTAGCAAAATCAAATAAATACCAATAATTGGTATCCAAAAATATACACATATCTTATGGTAGTTTAGCAAAATCAGGAAACCCACCGATTGGACGGACGCCTATATAGAACATATAACGAATTGATTCGCGCCGTGGGATGACGAAATCGATGGTCGGATTTGTGAGGCTACACACAACACTTCTCTTTTTAATATAGATACTAGGAATCACCCCGGCCTACGGCCGGGGCTCAACCTTTTTCGAATTTTATTTATTGTCCGGTTGGCCGGTTAGTATTTTCCCATAAAATTTTAGTCGCCCAGTAATGATTGAGGCCATGTTTAGTCACTCGTGTCATAGTATAGTTTGTTAGATCATAGTAGTAGGGCCTGCAGTCCGGGGTTGAGTGTATCGGTTGGCCCCGCTATATTGTTGGTCCAGTCAAATTAGTCGGGCCTTACAATCCTAGTCGAGGCCACTTAAACAGTTTATAGTGTTTTGTTGGCCGGGTCCAATCAGCCGTGGCCTACAACCCCGGCTGTGGTCACCTAATGAATTCTTAGTATTTTGTTAGTCGGGTCAATTTATTTGGATTAGAAAATCTAGGGTCGGACGTGGTTTCCACATAAAAATTAGTCGTGATTAGAAAATATAGGTCCTGCAGCCCCGGTCGAGACCATTTAAGCAGTTCCCACTTCCCAGTGTTTAGTTGGTCGGGTCCAATCAGCCGGGGCTTACAGCCCCGACCGTGGTCACCTAAGGAATTCTTAAAGTTTTGTTAGTCGGGTCAATTTATCCAGATTAGAAAACCTAGGGCCGGACATGGTTTCCACATAAAAATTAGTCGTGATTAGAAAATCCGTCCGAGACCATTTAGGCAGTTCCCAATATTTTGTTGGTTGAGTCCAATCATCTGAAACCTACAACCCCGACCGTGGCCACCTAAGGGATTCTTAGTGTTTTGTTCGGTTCAATTTATTCGTATTAGAAAATCAAGGGCCGGACGTGGTCTTCACACAAAAAATTGATCGTGATAAACTAAGATTAACGTCCCCTAAAATTCTTTTGGAGCAACGAATAGCGGTAGCTCATATTATGCTCTTAGGAAATTAAATTAGATTAATAAACCTAATTATATTAAGATTAATGTTCCACATCATTTACTCATTAACCGTGCTTGCTTGGGGAATTTGCTCTCATCTAGGTTATATATATATATATATATATATAGCGATTTTGGGAAAGTCATTTAGTTGGAACTTAGGGATCTCTAACAATTAAGTGTTTAATAACCTGGCTTGATTGGGGTATACTCAAACTAATTGGGGTATACCCAATTTTATAGGGACTCTTTTTTAAGGGCAAAGGGGGAGGTCAATAGGTAAAGTTACAAAATTACCCTTTCCCATTATAACTTTAATTACTACCTAAATTAGTTTTCATTCTCTTCATTTCATCTTCTTCTCTTCTTCTTCTCCTCCACAACCTTACCGGCTCCATCACCCCCACCACCACCAAAACTCGTTGATCAATTCGTTAAAATCGTCGATTCGAAAACTCCGATTAATCTTCATCAATGGATCCACCACGGAAGAAGGCAACTCGTATGAAAGAAACTAATCGAAAACCCAATGAATATAACCCTGGAATTGCAAATTTGGTTGCTAAGAAAGTGAAGAAAAAAAACGGTTGAAGAAGAAGAATTTGTTCCCGCTGAAACACGTGAAATGGTGCGCTTAAGAAAGTAAGGGCTTGTTTAAACTCACTCTAGTACTTCGATTTCATGTTTGCATGTCAAATTAGGTCAGAAAATTCGAATTTGTGAATTGGCAACTTGACGCCTTAATGTTTTTTTATCGACCTTTCCGGGATTTCATAGTTAGTTTTTGGCCGGAATGGTATAAAGTTGAAGAACTTGCCGGCTGTCAGCTTTCAGAATCGCTACTAGCAGGCCTAGCAGGTTATTCATCTGTATACCATTCCGGCGTCTTTTTTCTTTTAATGAAGCCGGCATCTTATTATTATTTACCCTTCCGGCTACTTTTTAGAATGGTTTTATACTTGTTTAGAATATAAAACCATTCCGGCTATTTTTCAGCCGGCGATGTGTCGGAAATGGACCTTTCCGGCCGGTTTAGTGAAAAATCCAATATTTTTTTGTGCGCCGGAAGGCTATTTTGATGATACACTCGCCGGCTTTGTCGTAGCCGGCACTCATCTTTTGGTCGACCTTTTCCGGACATTTTTCCACGGGATATGTTGTATATGTATAACTTGCCTTTGTAATGTTTTTTTTTTTCCGAATTGTTCTTGTTCGATTGCGAATGACAAAGAAGAAAGCAGCTCAAAGCAGCTCTTAGTCCTCCTTCAAACCCTCCTCGTGTTGGTGATAAACTCTTGTCTTCAAAACATCGAGGGGTATATGTTGTGCCGGAACGACCAAGGTCTTAGAACCACTATCTGAACCCAATGATTCAGACGAGACTCCAGATGAAGACCAATCAATTCCATCTGGTAGAAGAGATGATGATGATGATGTTGATGAAACCAATCCGGCTGCTGGAGGAGGTAACAATGATGATGATGATGGTGATCAAGACATGCCTGAGGCTGGAGGAGGTAATGATGATGGTGATGATGATGATGGTAATGGAGATAAAGGTAAGAATATCATCGAAGATGAAATTGTTGAAGAGGAAGAGGAACAAGAAGAAGAAGGAGATGGAGATGGAGAAGGAGAACAAACTCTAGCCGTTGTTCAAGCCACCGAAGCTTCGGCTTCAACTTCAACCGAACGAAGAAGAGGGTGATCACTAAACCTACGATTCTCACATGCCTCTCAAACACTTGATGGTTGCACTTTGAAAGAAGGTGAGCCTCCAAAAGGGACCCCAGCAGATGGTGGAGCTGTTCTTTTTGGATACAAACACTCATGGGCATGTACGGTCCATAATACTATCGCAAGTAATCTTAATCCGTCTTTGTTATTTATTCAAGTGTGTAACTATCTTAATTAAATTTGCATCAAGTGTTTGTATTTCTTTTCATTTTCTTTTTTTTTGGTATTTAGGATCACAAGCATGCCATCAGTCTCATGAGGCGCCAAGCTTCGTGTTCAAAGGATGCATACTTGGAATCTTGACTTGGAATGTGAGGAGGTGAAAGCGATTGTGAGGAACTCCGGGTTGTTGCCTGCGGTGGAGAGTTCGAATATTAATCATGATAAATTTACCATCTCTCGCATTCCGTGAGCGGTTCTATGGAGAGACCGGATACTCTGTTATTCCCATTCGGTGAGATGGCGATAACTCCCGATGATGCTCAACAAATTCTAGGCCTCGAGGTTGATGGAAAAGCAATCACCGAGGGATTCGATAATGCCATTTCTTTCGAGAAGATTTCAATTGAGCAAGAAATTGTTTGGTTGGATTCGTGTTCGTATGGATGATGTTCTTGACAAGAAGGATGGTCGACTAACCAAGAAGTTTAATGTGAAGAAGTTGAGGGACGGATTATGGAAGACTCGGAAATCCTTGTTAGGAAGGAATGGTGCACCTGCGAATCAATGCTACCGCGGCCGCTTATTTGCTATACCCCCTGGGCAGATGTATCTTCCCCGACAGTTCCGGAAACCAAATCGAGGCCAGTTACTTGCAACTATTGGATCCCTTACATGAGATGCGTGGGTATTCTTGGGGTACTACGGTGGTCGCCTTCTTGAACAATGAGTTGACAAAATCTTCTAGGGCACTCACTAAGCAAGTTAACGGAAACACATGTCTCTTCCAGGTAATTTTATTGTCTAAAACATTTATATTCGCAAAATTCTCGTAAGATAAGGTTCTTACTAAACTTTTTTTTTCTTTTTGCATAGGTTTGGATATATGAACGCTTCCCTTCTTTGTTCGAAGACAACTCTTACGTCAAAGTGGATAACAGTGTTCCGGTTCATTTTCCAAGAGCGCAAAGGTACAGTTTTAAGGGTACTCAGGATAAGGAAATGCCGCAAAATCTTATGAAACTCCGAGCCGCCATCGACAATTTGATCATGGAAGAGGTGATATTTGATCCGTATCGAGAGGATAGAAATCAAGGTTTAATCCCAAGGAGAAATGAAGTTATTGCATTATACTATGGACCATTGATGACTATGTTTGAAGGATTTTCAATGTACGATCCATATCGGGTAATACGACAATTGGGTTACGTACAAGAAGAACCTCATTTCGATGCAGCAAATCCGGCCTTTACTGTGGATATGAGTGATTGCACCACCTCCCAAAAAGGTATGAACGTCTCTTACCTTCCAGCACCAACTCAAGAACATTGGGCTGATAGGCATCGCGGTCAAATCGATGTGAGTCTTTTTGACGAGGTGACCACCGGTCATGAAGCTACTGAGAAATACATGGCGTGATACTTGGGTTGGGCTCGTCCTACTGTGAATAGGCCAATGACTACTGAAGAACTGGCTCATAAGAAGAAGATCGAATCGAAAGACCCAGCAACATTGCTTAAGATATTTGTAAGTATTTTAGAGTTGCTCTTACTATTTTAAGATTGATTGCATTATCGAATCATTCTATTAATTGTTTGTTGTTTAATTGAATATAGAAGGATCAATTGAAGACCTTTGTGAGGGTGTTATGTTGCGCGAAAGATAGAGGAGAACCTGTGCAAAGCAAGCACATTGACTATGCTTGCAATTTTGACAATGAGGATGCACAGCTATTGTTCAAGCAACTTCAGGCTGAAGTAAAGGCGGAAGAAAAAGCTATTAAGGATGCACAAGCCAAGATAAAGGCTGATAAAAAGAGGACTCGTAGTGCTCCTGGTGGTGAAGGTAGCAGCAGTGGTCGTGGTGGTGAAGGTAGCAGCAGTGGTCGTGGTGGTGAAGGTAGTGTTCCAAAACGGGGCCGTGGTCGTGGCCAATGAATGCTTTCCTAGTTCATTTCTTTATGTTGTGGTGGACAAATGTTTAAGTTAATGGTGTGGACAAATGTTTTTTTACGGTTTATGGGACATGTTTCGTATTTTGGACAAAAAATGTTGGATTTCTAGTTGTTGAATGAATGGTTGTTTAGCTATATAAAGTGTCGTATTACCTTGCAGGCATGCTTTTTTTAAGCTACCCTGTCGCTATCCCAGGGCCGGCAAGGTTGTGAAATGCCGATTGCTACCATGTCAACAAAAAAATTGTGTAGTTACCAGGTAGGCAAGGTTGTGAAATGTCGAGACTGTCGGCTCTGTCAAACCAAAAATTGTGTAGTTACCAGTACCGGCAAGGTAATATGATTCCAACTAAGCCGGCGTTTTGTAGCCTAAGTGTACGAAAACAAAACCCCTCCTAGGCCATATCTTGAAAAAAACCATTCTTCGATGCGTCGGGAGGGAAACAAAACAATAAAATGCCTATCGGTATTTTGGCCGGCATGCTAATGAACCCATATATTTCCGGCCGTTTTGTGACCCCGGCATTGTAGCAAATTTTGACCACGCCGGCGGGTTCAAAATTCAAATTTTTGCAAGTACAATTGCATTGATTCACTTGTACTTGGACACTATAACGGCCAATTTTGGGCACCATCCTATAAATGCAATACTTATCTCCACAAAACAACACACAACTATTTGCATATACTCTCCAAAGCTCATATCATCACACACTCCATCTAACTCACCCAATAGCTCTCTACACACAAGAAATGGCTTCATTTGATTCTAATGAAGATTTGACAATCACCAAAGCTTGGTATGCGGAGACTAGAGTTCGAAGGCAGTCCTCCGTAAGGGTGGATTCCACAACCTTTTGGGCTAGGGTTCACAACACTTTTAGCCAAGAGTGTGGGAATCCTAACTCAAGAAGTGTTCAACAAGTGCACGATAGGCACATAGTCATTGAAAATGCGATACTTCCTTATTTAGCTATCCAAAAACCAATTTTCAACGCTCCCCACTTTAACTTGTCCATTGAACAATTTGTAAGTATTTTTGTGGTTTATTTTACGTGATCCATGTTGTTTGATCTTCCAACTTAAACCGCACTAACAAAGTAAGTTTGTGTTTTGTTTTTGTAGCATGAAGTCGCCAAAGAGCGCTACTTGGAGGAAAATGGGGAAGCATTTGCATTCGATGCAAGTTATCAATTCATGGAATCCAAAATCCCGGAGTATGCCCCTGAGATGATGTAGGGTGTATCGTCTTCGGAGGAGGAAGATTGATGGCTTTAGAAGTTTTAGTGTAGGTTTTGTGGGTAGACCTCTATGTAAACCCTCGCGAGACTATAACTCGTCCACTAGGGTCGCCTAGGGGTTCAAAGGCTTGATGCACATGCTAAGTGCATTCGTTTTTCCGTCGACAAGGATTAGGTTTTATGTTTCAATCAATGTAGTAACCAAAATTGAATGAATAAAGTAAATTACATCTTCCATATTATGTCAGCCGACAAGGTTGTATTTTTTTTGCATGCCGAGATTAATATAGCCGGAAGGGTAGGAAATATTTACATGCCGACCGCAAGATTGCTGCCCAAGATAGTCGGCGTGTTCTTCATCCGAGGACCATTCCGGCGGATATATGGTCGGCAGCTTATTCAAAGTTGACACTGCCGGCGGAAGAGAGATCGGCAGCTTATTCAAAGTTTAACATTCCGCGGATGTATGGTCGGAAGCTTATTCAAACCACGACCTTGCCGGCTTTATGCATTTTCAAAACCAAAATTTTTGGATCGAAGTCGAACTCATAAGACGGATCAAAAGGTTAATCTACTGAATTCAAAATTTCAAAATTTTAATCTAAACTCAATTAATTAACCTAATCAGAATTTTAGCATTAATTAACCAAGGGCATATTAACCATTTAGAAAAAACAAAGTTAAGGGGTGGCTTGGTTTTACTTCATAATGACCAGATTTCGCCTTATTGGGTATACCCCAATCAGTTTGAGTATACCCCAATCAAGCCAGGTTTGAGGGAAGTGAGAGTACTATATTTGGATTAATTTCTGGTGCGGTGTTGGCTTATTATAGTCAGATAAGGTTCCTTTTAAATTTTAAACTTCAGATGATTTCGGTAATCTTAAAGGCCCCACATTATACATGGTACGTCTTTGGAAGATTTTCTTGACTTATTTTGACGTCGTACTTTTGTATTTGGTTAATCCAGCGAGGAAATGTCCCAGGTTATATTAGGAAACATAGCCCGGTAAGGTAAGACGTGATTAGTTTAAGTTGTTAGGTGAGGGTTTGCTTTATTACGGGCCGCGACATAATCTCAACCATCCAAAATTATAAGGAAACTAAGGATCGGACGAACATCTATATATTACATGTAAAGAATCAATCCCTGCCATGAGATGACGAAATCAATAGTCGGATTTGTGAGGCTACACACAACACTTCTTTTTATAATATAGACTAGGCCGGGGCTCAACCTTTTTCGACTTGCTTTTGTTGTTTGGTTGGCTGGTCAGATTCTCATCATTATTTTAGTCAGTCTATAATGGTTGAGGCTGGTTTAGTTAGTCGTGTCATGGTAGTCGGGGCTTACAGATGGTCGCAATATTTAATGAGCTAGTTTTTTTGGTTAGTCGGATCTTAGTAGGGTGCTTAATTAGTCGCTCCATAATAACCATGTCCTATAGTCGAGGCTCAACCTTTTCCGATTTTTTTTTGTTGTTTGGTCAGCTGGTTAGTATTTTCCCACAAAATTTTAGTTATTAACAAAGCTAATTAGATTAGAACGGTCAAACATGGAGCCTATAACTTAGATGGGCCTACGACCTTAGTGCTTTGTTGGTCGGGTCAAATCGGTCGGGACTGTAGTCCCGGCCGTGACCTCTTAAGCATGTCCTAGTGTTTTGTTGGTCGTGTCAAATCAGCCGGGGCTTACAGCCCCGGCCGTGGCCTCTTAATCATGTCCTAGTATTTTGTTGGTCGTGTCAAATTATTCGTAATTAGACTTTTTCTCTTTCTGAAATGAAATGATATATTGAAAAAAAAAAGGCACTTACTTAGGGTCCATGAGATTCACAGGAATCCGTGCATTAGAAAAATCTAAGATATAAGCATTGACTTATGTTAACACTTAGTCGTGAGGTTTAATGGTTAATTAGCTTGAGGTTCGGCGGGGCCGTGGTGCTCAACTGGAATCCTCACGCTCCAACATTATATACCATTAAAAAAAGGTAAAAAGTTCCAGCGTTTTGGCTAAAGTATAACGCGGGCCACAATGGCACGACACCTCAATGAACAGAACCTTATGAACACGTTATTACTTATTTTGCAAAACATGATGCACGTATAAGTTGTAGACAGTACACCCTCTTATTATCTTAATCTCCATGACACATTTTAGTCCAGTTTTTTTTCCTTTTCTCTAAGTTATGATTCCACCACCTGGTCCAACTATTACCTCCCAATCTCATTTTCATCTTCCTTACAGACGATGTAAAATGCTAAAGATCGAGGGTTATGGTACATAAGATTTCTGCTCGGGGTACAGTGCGTGATATAACCTTCGATCGGTTTCCTAATTTTCACCGCCTTCCATTTTGCTACAATATGGTGCAACAGAGTCCTGTAGTATTGACCCCCCAAAAAAATGACGCAACAGTGGACCTGTTACAGTTTCTTTGCAGGTCGGACAATACCAAAATGACGTCTATATACAGCTGTATCTATAGTTAGCAAACAAAAATTTTCGAATTAAGAAACTGTAATCAATGGCCTTGCTCGCAGTGTAGTTAATATCGGATTTCGATTTGTCTCGGTCTGGACCGAGACACTGGTACAACTTTGTATCGGGAAAATTCCGGTTCCAAATCTCGGTGTTATCTCGGTTTCATATTATATAGGTATAATTTTTATAACAAACATTTTTTACACAATTCATCTATTTAGAGTAATAAATATCATCAATTGCACAACTTCTTTGTGCACCATCTATGGTTCAGTGACATACCTGAGGCACTGAATACCGCAAAATAAAATTTCCCTTGGAATTTCTCAGTTTGCTCAGTTTGGTTAGTGCTCTTTATCATATTCTCTTGTTGGATATCTCTGTTTAGTTAGTGCTCCACGTGTTCCCACCCAAATAATACACCAAAACCAAAGGGCTTTTGATACTAATTAAACCTAGCCTAATGCATCTTCTCCACCTCGTTATTCCTTCTGTATTACACAGTCACCGCCATCTCCATGGTCTTTCTTTGTTACTTCTTTCTTTTTTTGCTATTTATAGTCAGTCTCCCTAAAATGGTAATTATGTAAAGCAGAGAACATCACCTACTTAATGGGAGATTTTATAAGAAATTATTCAGTATCATACGATTTTGAAATTAATCAAGTCAATTGTTTGATGAGTTTTGTTAAAAAAATCATGTATTCTAATTGCGAATGTTTCGTTGTAATTTACGAAAGAAACTAAGTTTCTAGTGTTTTAAATTGCTGAAATTGAAAATTTTGTGCTGAAACTATTTTCACGGATTATTTCATGTTAGCGAGACAACAAAGTTTCCGGAATTTTTTGGTGATTCTCGGCCGAGAAAACCGAGATTTTGACCGATGTATCAAGGCTGTTTAAGTCTTTGCAGGTCGGGCCGCGGCATAATCTCAGGTCGGACAATACCAAAATCAGGAAATTAAGGGAATCCGACGCACGAAAATATCCCTCGCCCAACTCTCGATCCACGCCGCCGGATGACGAAATCGATGGTCGGATTTGTCAGTCTACACAAACACCACTTCTTTTTATAATATAGATATATGTGACCTACTGATGATGTCAGCAGCCAGTAAGCGAAATAGTAAGCAAAATATGATGAGAGTGAAGAGGGAAATTTAGGTAAAGGATTTGTTAGAATATGGGCATCCAATTCAAAATCGCTAGTCCGTCGTATATAGAAAAGGTGCACAACTTCCATTTCCATAATAAACCGCTAGATAAACTTAGTTACCATAACGCATAGAACAACTATTCATAGAATCTTCATGTTGTCCATATAGAAAAGGTGCACAACTTCCATTTCCATAATGACATAACAAACATAAACAACTGTTAAGCTAGAGCAAGAAGTGAATAAAATGGGGAAAGATGATGTACATTATAATTTGTGATTTTAGATAACCAACGTACCATGTGTTTGTCTGATGAAATCCTTCACTTTTGCTTCTGAAGTAGGTCTTGGTAATTCAGTTGACCTTGGAATACCTCCATTAATTCAGGAACCTCTTGCTCAAAGTTTGTCACAAACTTATTTAGAAAAGACACATGAACCATTACTGAAACTAAATTTATGGAAATCATCTTCTTAATCAGGCCCCTGGAGACTAAGATCTTGATAAAAGAAAACCTGTGGATAATCCTGTGCTCCAAGCTACAAGACATGACCTTTGGGACTTCAGGAATACTTGATGAATCATAACCCATTTCATGCAAAAGGAAATTCGTAACCGCCATTATCTTCTTATCAGAGGTGATCATACAAATAGGATTTCTTCTAAATGTTGTTTGAATTTGATCTTCAGTCCAACCCCATCAGTTGTAAACAATTATCTTTTTTCTCCATTTGGCTTCGGTCATTGTAGGAGTATAATCTCGCAACAGCAATGTCTCAGCGAAAGTTTAACCGACCAATTTTTGCGAAGACCAGTACAGACTATTTGAGGAATGCCGTAGCAGATGACATCAACCTAATCACGAGGAAAGTGTGAATACTTTGCGAGATTGAAGAACATATGCGAAGAAACCCTTTGTAAGCTTGCGAGAATGCCGCAAGCCAGATCCGAAAATAAAGGTTGGCTTAGCTGTCATCCATTATGTAATATCCTATATAAAGGACCAAGTAGACTTGAGAGGGAGAGATCTTTGGAAAGAGGAGAGAAAACAAATAGGAGAGAGAAAATCTAGAATAATTCTTATTTCCTTGTATTCTCATCATTCTTGTAAGATTCATAAAAGAAATTAATAAATATTTGTTGATTGTTCTTGAAATTTGAGCAAATAATTGTATAAACTCTTTGGGGTGTGATTGTAGGGAAACCTGCAATCACATTATTAGCGCTAGAAACAGGGAGGAATTGTTATTGAGATTTGAAAAAGTTTGGAATAAATAGTGAAGAATTTGTGTGATTTTTAACAGATTATTAAAATTGAAAAGATGGTAAGACAAACAAATGTTTTGGAACAACCAACAACAATTAGGAGGAATAGAAGAATCGTTGGAAGAAGGAGAGGTGAAATTGGAGCAAGAAACAATGGTGGAGAACGAGTTCAACCACCAATTTAGCGTGAACGGGTACAAGTCGGAATCATTGATTATGATAGAGTTAGTGTACACACTTGGCAGACGGACTCAACAGAGGAAGTAGAAGAAACACAACAATTGAGAAGAATAAAGAGGGACAGAGAACTAGAAGAAGGAAAAATTCATGGAGAACAGGAGAATGAAACGCTAGAGGCATTAAGACAAAGGTTTTTCGAAGAAAGGAGATTAGAAACAGAAGAACGTGCAAATTTAACACGACAAAACCATGAATTAAGGATGGAAAATATAAGATTACAAAATATCAGGTCTAGAAGTACTACAATATCAGGTTTGAAACTACAGGAGAAGCGAGACGATATTCGCCTATGAGAGATGTTGCATAGGATAATCAAGAAGATATACAGAATCCTGGTGAAGGACATCGCGAAGAAAGAGAAATAGTGGAAGATCGTTACGTTCAAACAAGGCGAAAATTATCATAATGAGCAAAACAATAGGAATCGGAGAAATGGACAAGATTGCGTACGAGATAATCAAGGTGGAGAAGAGAACCAGGGAGGAAGGAAGGAGGATATTACATGGGAGAGAAGTGCAAAGGAATCAACAAACCATTGAGGATGAGATTGAGAGGCATAATGCCACACAAACACATATAGCTGGCAAAAGAGAAAGGATGAGGGCAGAAATTGGAGAACAAGAGCTCCGGGAGTCTATACGCCAGAACAATCATGATAATCGAGAGAGAAGGCGCGAAAGATACCGCAACAATGATAATATTAATGAAGAAGTTGATAGAATACAAGGAAGAATTGAAAGGAGAGAAAGAGAAACGATAAGGAATGAGCAAGGTCAAAGAGGAGAAAATGAGAGGCGAAATCATGTGCGAACAACTGTAAGGGATGAAAGAGAAAATCGCAGGGGAAGACGAGAAGAAGATTATGAAGAGGAAACACAAGATCTCGCAAGGCAAAACAGGCATGAGCACAGGAGAAGAGAATCAAGGTTAAAGAGACCAATGGATCAAGAGTCAGGCTTGAATGAACAAATTTTACGAGAATTGGCAGAAATGAGAGTGATGCTCAATAACAGAAGAGAAGGAGGCAGGAGATAGTTGGATGAAGCAATAAAGGAAGCTGCGAAAACGCCATTTACACAGGAAGTACAGCTGAGGGGAATACCCCCAAAATGTAATTTTCCTGCATTAACTAGCATTTTCGATGGAACAACTTGTGCAGTTCAACATATCAAAGCTTATGTGAGATGCATGTTACAATGGGAAAGCCATGACGTTGTGTTGTGCAAATACTTTGCATCAAGTTTGACAGGAGAAGCGTTAACACTGTTTGAAGGTCTGCCAAAGAATACCATAGCATCTTTCAATCAATTACAAACGGTGTTCTTAGGAGCTTACATAAGTAACAACTCATCACATCCAGGCATTGAAGATGTATTTGGATTGAAACAAAGATTTGGAGAAAGTTTGAAGCACTTAATTATGAGGTGGAAAATAATGTGTAGCAATATGGCTGGCCGTGTGGATGAAAGATATCTTATTTTATCATTTATTAATGCAATATTCACAACAAATTTCTTCAGTATGTTCAAATCTTTAGAGTCAAGAATACTATCACAATGATCGAATTGCGAGAATATCAAGAAGAATATATTACTCTTGAGGAAAAACAGAATGAGATGGAGTCATACCCAGTCGCAAACACAAGTTCAAAGGTAGCGAACGCAATCTTACTACACAAGTTAACAAATGCAGTGGCGAACGTTTATTGGAACAACATGGAAAGATGATGCTCGAAAGTCAACGGAAGTGGTAGCAATGGGAAGTCATGATAAAGAAGAGATTGAGAGAGAAACAAGATTCTTTAGCCGTGGTGGAAATAACAAGATTCAAATATTGGACCATCCACAAGAAACTTATGGAGGTCAGAACCACAATTATTATAGAGGACAGGGAACTTAGAAGGTAGTATGGGAAGAAATAAAGATGCCTCCTATAAATGCTAGTGTGGAAAAGATATGGGAAGCCATAATATTGATGGAAAACATCCCAGCACCTTGGAACATGGGAACTAAGCCACCCCCAAGCCACAGAAGTCATGAATTCTGCTCATATCACCATTTCCATGGACACACGACAAATGATTGCAGGAATGTAAAGAGAATTATCCTTAGAATGATAGACCAAGGCAAGCTGAACCATTTTATGATAAGACAACCACAACCTTTGCCACTACCACCACCACCAGAAGATCGCAGAGCAAACGTAGCAAAGGGAGGAGAAACGTTCAAATTGAAGTTTGAGCCAAAGCAAAGGACCTATTTTGTCATTATATTGTACATTCGTACAAAATAATTGAAGATTTTCATGATAACGTTCTGAGCAGAGTATTCTCAAGGGATGATAGAGAAATTATGAATATTACGAAGGTCTCGCCACTAAAAGAATGGCAGAAACAGCCTATTTCCTTTACAGTAGAAGAAATACCTGAAGGTGGAGAAATGCATGATAATCCTTTGGTGGTAAAACTGGAGATCAAACCGAAACCTAATGATGATGAAGATGATGAAGCTGAGAACTCATGGATGATTAACAAAATATCGATTGACACTGGGAGTTTTGTAGACATTCTATTTTATCATACTTATAAAAATATTGGAGGAAAGGATGAGGACTTGATACCTTCGACTTACAAGATCTACGACTTTAATGGTATTGCGAACAAACCTAATGGAGAAATTGCTATGTGAATTCATTTGAAAGGATTATCTTCCGAAATTCTGTTACGTGTTGTCGACGTAGAGTTGTCGTATAATGAACTAATTAGCCGACCCTGGTTACATGGAATTCTGGGAGTAGATTCAACCTTCCATCAATGCATAAAGTTTCCTTATCCTAGCGGCGTTGGAATCATAAGAGGAGATTGGGTTGAGGGACGAAAATGTCATGAAATTAATGAAGAAAAATATGAAGAAAGAGCAATTAAGAAGAACAATTGGAAGCATAATATTAAAGAAAAATAAAGGGGTGAAAGACTGATAGTAGACGCAGTAGAACATGGAGGAAAAGGGAATGTTGTGAAAAGTTTGTCTGTTGAAAATCAGCGAATATTTCGCAAAGGGGATCTCAAAAGCTCTCTACAACCAACTTATCATAGAAATGGCGAAGATGATTCTGCGAACACATGGGAAGGCCCTTACACGGTAACAAATGTGCTAGGGAATGGAAAATATGAGCTAGAGGATGTGAAAACTGTAGTGTATAATGAAAAATATCTGCAAAAATATGGTGCAAATGGTAATGATAGTACAGAACAAGAAAAGAGTACTCTACAAAATGAGATGATCGGTAGTATACGAGAACTCAAAGAATCACAAGCACAAGGTAGCAAAGGTAAGAAACTTAAAATGTGAAATGAGAATGAAATTGGCGAAATTGAGAAGAGAAAGAAAGAAAGAAAATTTGTAAGAATAAATTTGAAAAGTATTTTTCTTTAAATGAAGAGAACAAAAATGAGAAATTACAACAGAGCCTTACAAAAGGCAATAGAATTAACAGAAAGAGGCACCCAACTATGGCGTACACCCTAGTTCGCGAATTTTTTTCGCAAGAGGAAAATGTAAGACCTAAAGTGCGTTATAGAAGGGGAGAACCTATTGCATGGCTCGGGGAAAGGCTATACCACCACCGGGACCTGGTTTATGGAGATTTGGGGTCAATAAATCCCATCCAGGGGAGCCGCCATGGATTTTCAGCCTAAGCTTATGATAGGTTGGAAGACTAAGGTCTCTCCTAAGGAGTGCAAAATTTGATCAAGGCGCCGAGGTACACGGTTGAGCCAAGAGTGCCTGGGGTGTCTGGAGCGTACCTGGCCATTCTTGGCAAGTCTTGACTATGATGCACTCGGTCCGAAGAAAACCCCACTTAGGGTGCGGTCGTGTAACCATGAGCCATATCGGAGAAGGGATAAGAGGCTGCGAAAACAACTGGTTGTTGTTAAGACCGGATGGGAGGAGCCAACCTTGTATGGTAGAGGTTCGCCTCCTTGAAGGGGCAACCAGGGGGATGATAAGGACGGCACCCTCCATTAGGGAGCTGATAAGTGTCAAAGACGCAAATGTCATGAGGCTTTTTACTCACGGGAGTATTAAGGCTTGTCATATTTGTGCAATGATCCTGCAGAGGCAATAATACTAGAAAAAGATAAGACGAGGTTAATGGGTCGGTGCACGAAAGTGTAAAGACTTCCTGCGATTTCGTCGTAAGACGGCAATGTCATGGGGCTTTGTATTCACAAGGATATTTAGGCATGTCATATTGTCGCATGAATAATATCCCGCTGAGGCAATAATACAAGAAAATGATAAGAGAAGATCAATGGGTCATTACATGAAAGTGTAAAGACGAACTGCGATTTTGTCGCAATGACAAGGTGTGGCGAAATAAGACCTTTACTTAGGAAGGAAAAATAAGACCACATAAGAGAATAATAATTAATGGAATCTAGGAAAATCCCAAGATATGTACGATAGCATACAAGGCTGCGAAATTATGCAGGTAAATGCAGAAGTGATTGCGAAAGTAACGCACACATATACAATACAGAAACAAATAACAGATCATATTATTAATAAGAGATACCATGCTTAATCTTTCATTTGAAAACAAATAACAGAGGCAAGTATGTGAATGTGAAAATATCGAAATGTGTTATTTGCCCCCACCTGACAAATTTACGCATAGATTGAAAAATTGAAAACTGTATGTGATTGTATATTGATCAATTGTTATTGCGAATGTTTTTTTTTTTTTGCTTTTTTAAGACTTGCAGGTAAAACAAAAGAGATAGAGCTTATATTGAGAAATTTTGGAAGTTGAAGAATTCACAACGACAGATTATAAAGACATAAAGACAAAAGGATAAAGGAACAAATATACAAGTACTATACAAAAGGATGAAAGTCAATGAAGAGAAAAAACTATTTCTTGCTTGATTCTTCTTCTTCTTCTTCTTCCCTATCATTCTTTTCTTTTCTTTCTCCTTCACCTTCTTCTTCCATTTCTTCTTCATCTTCTTCTTCACTACAATCACTATCCGAAATGGCTGGAGGGGATACATTCTTCCGAATTTCCTCTAAGAGACAGAGATATGTAGAATGAGGAATGTTGTTGTCATCGCAAACCTTTGCAATAGTCTCATTGCGAAAGTGAAGAACATCATTCTCAAAATTAGCAACAGTGAACTTTAATTGATTCTTAAGCCTGCGACACTTATCGTTGCGAAACAGAGATAAATCTAATGCGAGTAGCACTTTTTCAGCTTCAATATCTTTGATTCGAGTCTCCAATTCTCCAATCCTCTTGAGAAATTCCTTCTCAGTGTATGTTAAGGTATAACTTGATCGAAGTTTATAAAAGAGAACAATTAGTAAGGTAGCAAAATTAACAACCTTCTCTGTTAGAAATCATATCTCTAATCAAGGCCGAATGATCAACTTGGAGGCTAATATTTACACCTAAGTGATTTCTGGCATCGTCTAATACTTTCGCAGCCCAAGCAAATTCATCATCACTATTTATGAGGAGACGGTAGCGAATTTGATTCTCTCTTTCAATAAGAATGGCTTTTTCACAGGTAATTTCATCTTGCACAAGTTGGATCTACAGAAGGGTTTATGAAATTTTTCTAAAGCTTGAGCACATTGACTAGTGATACGATCTTTATCATCTATAAGATCGCTAATCTTGGCTCTTAATCCATTAATTTCATCCTTAGAATCAAGATAGTGGCGCTTAAAGTCGCTGGCTAATTTTAAGCTGGATCTATGATCAATTTCTAAAAGGTGGAATTTAGATCTGAGCTCATTTAAGGAAAGAGATTCTGTTTTGTCATTTGTAAAACTGTTTAAAGAAGGCGCTCAAGAAGGGTATCATCATCCATAAAATGGGGAAAGTTGCCAAGATTGATAGCTTCATCAGAAAGAATATAAACGTCTGCAAAAATGTTTAATCAATTAAGGAAAAATAATGGGAAAAAGGAGTATAGGGAGAGAAGAGAAATTACATACCGTAAAGTTGGTCATTCGCCTTCTAAAGGCTAGATATTGTGTTTTGTTGAAAGGAAGCATTAAGTTCCAACTGTTTGTTTTTCTTGCGAAGATCGACAACTTCATCTTCTAATTCTTCGCTCTTCTTGCGAAATTTCTCCGCGTCTTTATTACTAGAGTTGAGTTGAACAGTAAGTTGGCAATTCTTCTTCGCAAAGTGTTCACACCTGTTTACTAGATCAGAAGCAACTGCATAAGAAGCTCTTCTAGCAACTGTATAAATTTTGTCAAGACAATCTATAATTTCAAGTCTAAAAAAAAAAAAAAAAAAAGTGCTGAGCGAATTTAGGAAACTTGGAGTCACTGATCTAGAAACCCCGCGAAGGGATTCATCATCATCTATAAGGGAGGAGTCACAGATATTCGCAATAGATCTACAGGTATTAGCCAAAGGAACGTTGCCTACTCCTTGCAGAGAATCATAAAAAATACTAGACAGTTGTGCCATGGAAGATTCAACTGAAGAGCCGTCCTTCGCGAGAGAAATCTCATCATTATCATCACTTTTTTTCATCGATCAAGATTCGAGGGAGAAGGAGATCTAATTTTTCGCTTTTTTGAGAGATTCTTAGAGGAAGGAAGGACAACTGACTTCTCCTTGCGAAGAATACCTTTGCTCTTACCTTTTGTCTTCGCAACCTTGATAGGCCCATCGGTTTCACTTTCTTCAACAATCCTATCATCAACCTTTGTACACGGATAAAGATAAGAAAAAGAGGCAACAATATTGTTAAAAATAATAAAAAGAGTATTTCTTACTTCATCCGTGATCGAACGCAGAGTTGTTAAGATGCTTGCCTTCCCAGTTTTGTTGTAGTTCTTTCTCAACTTTGCAACCTAAAAATTTCGCAAGATCATAAAAGAACGGATTGGGGATAAATAGAGAATTATAAGCTGAGCGAAAGTTGGAAACATACCTCTGTCTCTTTTTCAGGCCAGTTGAACACCCACGGTTGGTATGCAGCGAGATTTTCGGGCAAAACATTAGAACCAGAGATATAAGGTCCCTTTAAAATCAAAGGAAAGACGCACCATTTATTATCTTTAGAGTGACGTGGGGTCTTATTAGTACCAGAATGCCAGTCAATATCTTGCATGAGAATTTTGTCACTGGAAACGTTCTCTTTCCTCTTCAAGCGAACGCCCCAGCGAGTACTTTCCTTCTTCATGGTGATTATTTCGTAATTTTCGAAGAAGCTCTCCACAGTATATCACTAAGGAATGATTTTTTGATCAGGGAACTTAGGGTCTCTAAGTTCTGGTAGATAAAGATATCCCTAGCCCGCACCGTGATAGGCAAATTCACGTATAAGGCGAATACAGTCTCCGCACAATTGGTAGTAGGCTCGCGAAAAGTTCGCATGAGAAAGGATCTCATAAAATAAAGGAAGATTGGGGTCATAAAGAGGTATGGGAAGACCAGGAGAAGCTGACCTAGCGAGACGATGATCTTTTCATTGTTACAATGATGATCAGAAAATAATCTAGAAGAAAGAATGGATTTAGAATTCTGATCAGGAACGGTGGGTAATGTGAAACCTCTATTTTTGAAATCTTTTTGAATTTCTTCAAAAGAATTTTCATATCTACGGCCACTTGGAGGCATCTTTAAGTATGGGAATGACAAAGAAAATATTAAAAAGAGAAGAAACAAAAAAGTGCAGTAGCAGAAGCGGAACTTGAGGAAGAATGTTGAAGAAAAGTTGTAGAGAGAATGAAAGGAAAATAAAAAGAAAGAAGAGGAAGATTAAGAAGGATATATATAGAGAGAAGGAGATCTCGAAAAGATAAACTCATTAATGCGAAGAAAAGACGTGAACGGGTAAGAAATGACGGTTATAAAAGACGTGTCAAGAAATGGATGGTTGAAGAGACACGTGTAGTTCATTCTGTGTAAAATACGGAGTCTTGTCTGTATAGGAGAAGGTAGAAAGATAAGCGGCTACGGAATTATGAAGTAGAGGTTCTCATATCTTTCTCTTCTTCGCAGAGAAGGCATGAGAAGAGGCAAGATGTAGGAGTATAATATCTCAACAGCAATATCTCAGCGAAAGTTTAACCGACCAATGTTTGCGAAGACCAGTACAGACTATTTGAGGAATGACGTAGCAGATGACATCAGCCTAATCACGAGGAAAGTGTGAAGACTTTGCGAGATTGAAGAACATATGCGAAGAAACCCTTTGTAAGCTTGCGAAAATGACGCGAGCCAGATCCGAAAATAAAGGTTGGCTTAGCTGTCATCCATTATGTAATATCCTATATAAAGGACCAAGTAGACTTGAGAGGGAGAGATCTTTGGAAAGAGTAGAGAAAACAAATAGGAGAGAGAAAAATCCAGAATAATTCTTATTTCCTTGTACTCTCATCATTCTTATAAGATTCATAAAAGAAATTAATAAAAATTTGTTGATTGTTCTTGAAATTTGAGCAAATAATTGTGTAAACTCTTTACAGTCATTGATGCCAATACAACTATAGCTTCAAGAAATGAAGTTTGCGAAGCATAAAAACCCATTTCATTAGGCTTTTGTACAATCTCTTTAAATCTATTCAACTTTACCATAAATGTTCTTGGCTGTTGGATTAGATACTTAGAGATATTAGTTTCAGGTACGCCTCCATATCTCAAGACCTCTAGGTTGACCATCGTTCTTTTAACTTCGTTTATGTTGAGAACCGCAGCATATCGCTTCATCATTTTAACTATGTTTTGGTCAGACTGAACAATGCTCTTGAGGATATCGAAAGAAGGGGGTTACATTGGTTTTCGAACTCTGCAACAAGAAACGGAATTGTTGATTTGTGATGATATTGGTAAGGGCAATTATATAAATTCATGTTGGCAGTGGTTCTAGTACCATTCCCAACGCCTCTTTGATTCTGAACTTTGAACAAATGAAAACGAAGAAACAAGAGAAGTGTAGATGTAGAAAATCCTACCTCTACATCCAAAAGATCATAGAGCATGCATAAAGAAATCATACAAAGAAGAGAGGTCGAGAAACACAAGGTATACGTGGTTCGGCATGATTACCTACGTCCACGGAGTGAAAGAATGATATTATTGCTTGACTCACGACTACAAGTTGTGTATTTCTCTCTATGCTCTTAGTGTGCTCTCTCTTTCCTCACTTCTCACTTGCCCCTCTAGCCCTATACATGATTCATATTTATAGTCATAAAATGGTGATACAACGATATTACAGTGTTGGGTCTAATACATCTTCCTTGATGCTCTCCTCGGGTGTTTACCCGATGCTTCATCCGATCTTCCCTTCTGCCCGAGTTGAAGCATCTGGCCGAGTGGTAGCTTCATCCGATGTTTCTTGTTAGGAGATGTTGATCGACGTCGTCTTTTAGGTTCCTGGCCGAGCTTTACTTTGACCGAGTCTTCCTTATCTCTTCACCTACTTTGTAAGAGCATTAATTGTCTTCGAACCCGAGGGTCGTCATATCAGAACTTTTTCTCCCCTTTCGCATCGATCTCTCGACCTGTCTTCATTCCTCTTTTCTCGTGCCCAGATCCAGTGGGGTGATTCGGTGCTTTCAGTACTTCGCTTTCTTCGGTATGCCCTCGACTGGGATGGCTCCACCTGTCCCTGTGGATTATTCACACCTACATTTATGCCCCTTCTTCCACTCGTGTAGTCGACACGTGGGGAAGAAACCGCCTAAATCTTCCCACGTCTTCGGTCATGCCGGAGTTTCGCGCCATGTTGTTCCCCACCTTCTTGATTCTTTGCAACCGGTTTACCTGCCTCGTCGGTTATCACAGGTGAGGTTTATAAGCTCGTCCCATAAACCTTATTTTCTTTTTACACTTTCCTTTGCTAACTTCGTTTTCTCTTCTTTCTCCCTTCTCATTTACCTTCTTTCCCCTGCCATTAACTATCTTCTCACCGGGTTTCCTTCCTCCCTTCTCCACTGTCCGGCGTCCTCTCTCTGTCTCTCTGCTCTGGCTGCTACTTCGGTTCCTGTATTTCGCCCCTCCTGCCGCTTCTCCTACTAGTTTTCATGGCGTCTTCAACTCCTTCGATGATGGAAAGAAGGTGTGTGAGGTATGTGTTTTCTGATGAAGACGGCGTATCACTTGATTCCCTGTTTGTTGTAGAGAGTCCTTCCAAGTATGATTACCGCGCTCTAGATTCTATCTTTCCCGATAATCCTTCTTCGTTTTCTTGTAGGGCTGACAAGAGGGCTGCTAAGGACTTGTCGGATGAGCAATACGTTCAACAGCTGAAAGATGAGTTCGATCTTCATGGATATGACGTCAGGCTCTTGTCAGGCCAGAAGGGTGTTCTGAAAAAAGATGATGTTTTGAGATTTCCTCATTCGGCCGAGGCTACCATTGTCACCAGGGACAGCTAGAGATCGGGCTGCGTTTCCCTCTATATGATCCTAGCCGCCGCCTGTTACAGTACGAGGCCCTTTCTAAGATTCGCCGTGCCGCGCCTTGGCTCGGTGGAATGGCAACACTTTCCGTATCCTGTCCGAGTGGGAGAAGCGTAGCCGAGGCGAGTGTGCTCCTACTACTTGGTCTACCTACGATCCTTCCCAGGCGAGTGACTATACTCCTGCCAGTTTCGCTGATAATTATCGGAGCGGGACCACTACTAATGGCGATCTCGCCGGGTTTGCTGCCAGCCCTCATCGCCATAAAACTCTTCCCGAAGGTGTTAGGAGACTTCTTTTGGATGAGGATCCCGAGGGAAAGAGTTCCAACAAGCATGCCCGTCATACTAATGACACGGCTTGGGATCGGGTTCCATTGGCTATTTCCGGTCTTCTTTTAAGTGGCAAATTTCCTCCTCCGTCCGAATTTTATCCTTTCTAGGTAGTCAATGTTGATCGGGTAAGTGTATTTCCCTGTCTTTCTAGCTTGATTGATTGGCTCGGGCGACTTGTGGGGTGATGTTTTAGTTTTGGTGTTTTTCAGACCAAGTCCCAGGGTGTTCCTTCTGAGACTCTTGTTCATCGGAAGAGAGATAGAATTGCAGGAGCCGAGGAGGAGACAGGGAAGGTAACAAATATACTTATTCGTTTTTTTTTTATTTGACGTACATGTACGTGCCCCTATTTGTTGCCTTGCATGGTTCTGACATCGTCTCATGCACAGAAGCTGAGGGTTGACAAGGCTGGTGGTACTTCGGCGAAGGATGGTGAGGATACCGATGATCGGCTACCTTTATCACATTTCCTGAGGAAGTCGCCTCAGAAGCCTTCTGATGTTTCGTCTACCCTTGTAGGTGAGAAGCCCAAGGGTAGGGGTAAGGAACCCAAGGAGGATGTGCCTGCCCCGGAGGAAACTGTGCCACGGGAAGTAGCTGATGAAGGGATTGTTCTCGCCGATGGCGTTGTGTATGTTGTGTCTGATGGTGATGATGATGAAGGTCTTTTCGATGAAGAGGATGATACCCTCGGTAATGAAGAGGAGTCGGGACAGGCGGAGAAGTCGGGTGGTAGTGGGAACCTTGTGATCAACCGTGATGTAGAGAAAGTTGCTGACGGGAGCGGACCATTGGAGACTTTTCCTTCCGTGGTTCCTAATTCGAGCGGCAGTACCTCCTTCACCGTCTCGGGCCCTATGTGCAACTCTCTTGGGGCACTTATTTCTCCCGATTTTGCCTCTCGCACGATGAGGAGAAGATCAATGTTGTCTCGTTGTATGAAGCTGGTCTGAAAAGTACCTTTGATCTGCTGGTGAGTTGAGCTGTTCGGGTGTCGCTTTCATGTTTTTGTTAAGTGCTGACCATGTTGGTGATGTTTGTAGGATATCAACCGCTCGTTGTTGAATGCTGCCATCCAACGCAGGGAGGTCGCCGAAAGGTAGGGTCTTCGTCTCTTGTTGCAACAAGAACGCGAACGATCTCGGAAGTTGGAGAAAGAATTGGCCGAGACCCAAGGTACTTATTTTACTTTCAACTAGTTATGACTGATCTTGTAGTGCCAGTATCCTGAGCTTAGTACTCCCTGGTTAGCCGAATCTTCTAGTGCGGAGGCCGATGCTGCCGCGAGGTGTCGTTTGTTGAAAAGGGAAGCGAACATAGAACGGGATCACGTTTCGAACTTGCAACAGAGAATAGTTAACAAGGATGCTAAGATCGATCGTTTAGAGACCGATATTGAAGATCTTCAGTCCAGACTGCCTCGGTACGAGACCTTTGAATATGTCCCCGAGGAAATTGATAATCTCATGGCGAGCTTAGCTTAGTTCCAAGGTATAGCCGCCGACAAAACATTGTTGGCAGACAATTTAGAGAGTCAATGTGGTCGGTTGAGACTTCAGGTTCGAGATTTGCACGCAGATCGTCTCCGGATCTTGGGGGAGAGGGATGCTGCCGAGAAGTGAAGCCGAGAATCCCTTGAGAGGCTTAACGAGTCCAAAAAGGTTTCTGAGGAGTTGGAGTGGGTTCGCTCTCAATTATAAGGTTTGCAAATAGCCCACTCCCGTCAGAGGGCCGAATGGAGTGATCACAAGAAGTACTGCCCCACTAATGAGTTTAATGAACATCGATATCTAGAACTTTCTTCAAAGATGTCTTTTCTCGAGTGTAGCATGTCTGAGTCTGAAGAAACCATTAGAGTAGTTGCCCCTTTTCTGGAAGGTGGTGTGCCTTGTATTGTGCTTTTCGCGCCGTTGTCTTAGTGCCGTTATTGTGTGACTGACCGTCCTTGTTGTTTTGGCAGCCGAGCAGAAGAAGGTGGTGTCGTTGGAAGAAGAGAATGCCCGGTTGAAAGGGAGGGAGGCTCAATTGATCGATCGGGTGGCCACTGCTGAAGCGGCGTCGGTGCAGCTAGCGCAGAACCTTGCTGCCGAAAAGGCGAAGTTTAATGATGAACTCGTCTCGAAGGTTAAGGCCGGTGTGAAGGCAGTGCTTGATAAGAAGCGGGCCGATGCTGCTGCTAAGAAGGCGGTTCCGGGGCCCGTTCCTTCTAAGGAATGAGCATGTATTTTGCAGCGCTGCGTCGCTTTCTTACCCTTTCCTTTGGGCTGTAATTCGCTCGAACACCTTTAATTTCTCGTAAACTTTTAATGGGGTGCTGCGTCGCTGATTTATGTTTGTCACTGTTCTTGCTACTGACGTTGTTGTGCTTGTTACTGTTCTTATTTGACAATGTGTAGTTTATTTTTACGACCTTGTTGTGTATTCCTGCATGAGTAGACAGGTTAATCATAAACGCCATTTCTGTCGAACACACTCAACAAGGAGGATCATTGGGCCCAATGCCATGTCCCGATTGAGGTATCTCATCACCGTCTTTCGAGATCTAGTGGAAGGGCATTTGGTATTTCCTAATTTCTATGGGATCGATATCCAAAGAAGTTATCAATTAACTTTCTTGGGCAAGTGATTTCGGCCACTTGCGAGGGGAGCAATGTTGACTGCTCGATTGTGGAGTACTCATGCCTCGACAATCGGCCACTGGTTTCCAACCGCCAGGGCCCTTGGACTACCTCGGCACTTGCACAATGCCATCGCCCCGAGTTCGAATAGTCCGTCTTAGTGTAAGTCACCCCGGCACTTGCACAATGCCATCGCCCCGGGTTCGAAACAACCATTCAGACACACTTGTCATATTTCCAACCCCACGTGGCTTTTTACGGAAATAAATGGCAAGATATCATACCTGGTCTTATGGATGGTATAGTTTTAGTCGCGTAGCGGTCCACGGTCGAGGTTCAGGTGTTCCGTCCGGTTTTAATATCTTGTACGCCCCCTCACCGACCTTTTCGACAATGGTGTAGGGTCCTCCCCATCGTGGTGCTAGTTTTCCGCCTTTTTTATCACGCTCATAACTGGGCAGATGCTTTAGTACCAATTGTCCTGGTTGAAAGTCTCTGGGTCGAACTCGTTTGTTGTATTCTCGCTGGATTCTTCGTTGATAATTTTCCATTTTTTGCAAGGCCATTTCTCTTGTTTCTTCTAGATCGTCGAGTTTAGCCAGGATGAGATCTGCTGAGATGTTTCGCCTCCACGCTTCGGTTCTGGTGGTGGGTATCATCGCCTCTGTGAGAAGGATGGATTCGGTCCCATATGTCAACATGAAAGGTGATAGTCCGGTTGCCTCTCTGCGGGTTGTCCTATATGCCCACAAAACGTTATAGAGTTCTTCGCACCATTCTCCATATTCCCCATCGAGCTTCTTCTTCATGTTATCGGCGATAGTCTTGTTTGTGATCTCGGCCTGCCCATTGCTTTGGGGGTACAGGGGTGTAGACTTGCTCTTTCGGATGTTGTAGGTGTTGAATAGCAGGTCAATGTTTTTGCCTTGTAGCTGTTTCCCATTATCAGAGACAATTGCTGCCGGTACTCCAAAGCGACATATGATGTGTTCCCAGATGAATCGGAAAACATCTTTGTCTCGTATGTGTTTCAACGGAGCGGCCTCAACCCACTTAGTGAAGTAGTCGGTGGCTACAATTAAGTACTTCCTCTGCCCCGAACCAACGTGCAATGGTCCCACGATATCGATTCCCCATTTAGCAAAAGGCCAACGGCTGATAACGGAGTTTAATGTCACTTCCGGTGCATGTATCTTCTTTCCAAATTTTTGGCACTCGTCGCAGATGAGGGCCATATGCCTTGCGTCCTCGTTCATGTACGGCCAGAAGTATCCCATGGTCTTAGCTCGTGCCGCTAGGCTTCGGCCTGAGCTGTGGTTTCCCGCAGCCCCATAGTGCAACTCATTGAGGATCGTATGCCCTTCTTCTTTACTCAGGCATCTTAGTAATGGTCCCAGGTATGATTTTCTATGAAGGATGCCATCTCGAAGTTCGTACGCAGCTGCTTTGCTTTTGATTTTGTTGATCTCGGGTCGCCCCTTGGGTAACTTTCCCGTTTCGAGGTACTCGTGGATCGTTTTCCTCCAATCGTCTGCCTGGTATTGGTCAGTGGTGGTTGCCGCGACGTGTGCACCGATATCCACGGTCTCGGGTACCGAAGGACTTAGGACTCTCATAACTCTGATGCCTTCGACGCTTGGATCTGTTAACATGGAAGCAATGTATGCCAGGGCGTCCGAGTGGCGATTGTCCTTTCTGCAGATATGCCTAAACTTGATGCTCGGTATCTGACCGATGTAGAATTGGACGAGCTCCCAGTATTTTTGTAGGAGTGGGTCGTGTATGGCGTATTGCCCGCTGATTTGTCGGACAACTAGCTGTGAGTCGCTCGTGAGCCGTACTTCTTGGATTCCCATTTCCACTATCAAGCGCAAAGCATGCACTACCGCTTCGTATTCTGTGACGTTGTTAGTTGCCTTAAACTCAAGCCTGAAGGAGTGGACCATCTTTTTCCCCTTTGGCGTTGTGAAGACCAATCCCAAACCCGAACCGTCTTTATTAGATGACCCGTCCACGAAAACCTCCCATCGCGTCGAGCCGCATGGCTCAAGCAAATCAGACGGGTCCTCTCGGTCTTCCTCCATTCCGGGTATATCTTCTACCTCGTCTTCGTCGCTGAGGGGGAAGTCTGCCAAGAAGTCGGCCACTGCCTGTGCTTTTACCGTTGTTCTCATTTCGTAAATGATGTCGAACTGCTTTATTTGTGCACTCACTTGGAGATCCGTCCCGATCTGGCTGCATTGTCGAGTACCGACTCTATGGAGGACTTTGTAAGCACTCGAATCTTGTGGGTTTGGAAATACGTCTGAAGCTTATGTGTTGCAAACACCAGTGCTAATATTAGTTGCTCGATCCTGGTGTAGTTCCTCTCGGCTGGATTCATGGTCTTGCTTATGAAATACACCGGCTTTTCTTCCCCTCCTGCGTTCTTAACTAGTACGACGCTGATGGCGTGACTGGTTGCCCCGAGGTATAGTGTTAGTATGTCCTCGGGCTCGGGTCTCTGTAACACCGGTAGGCTCGCGAGATGTTGCTTGATTTTTGGAAATGCTTCTTCGCACTCCTCTGTCCATTTAAACTTCTCTCCTTTCCGTAATGTCCCAAAGAAATCCTTGCACTTGTCGGACGACCGAGAGATGAATCGCCCTAAGGCCGCCAAGTTCCCATTTAATCGTTGCACGTCTTTAACTGTTACAGGCGATGGCATTTCCACGACGGCTCTGATTTTATCTGGGTCGGCCTCAATTCCTTTGTCGGTGATTATGTATCCTAAAAACTTGCTCGAGGTGACCCAAAAGGTGCACTTGGCCGGATTTACCCTCATCTTGTATCTCCTCATGGTTTGAAATATGCCTCGGAGGTCGTCGATGTGGTTGTTGGCAACCTTGCTTTTGACCAGCATATCGTCCACATATACCTCGATGGTGTCGTGTATTCTATCCTCGAACATGTCTTCCACCAACCTTTGGTAGGTGGCGCCGGCGTTTCTCAACCCGAACGGCATTTTGGTGTAGCAGCACAATCCTCTTGGTGTGAAAAAGGACGTATGCTCTTGGTCTTCGGGGGCCAGAGGTATTTGATTGTACCCTGAATACCCGTCCATGAGAGTTATCGCCTTATACCCAACAATGGATTCCACTAGTTGGTCGTTCTGGGGAGAGGGAAGCTGTCCTTAGGGCATGCCTTGTTCAAATCACTATAGTCGATGCAGATTCGAACGCCCACGTTCCTCTTGGGGACTATCACCATATTAAATATCCATTGTGGGTATTGGGACTTTCGAATGATTCCTGATGCGTACAACTTCTTTAGCTCAGCCTCCACCGCCGGTTGTAATTCATGTGCGATTCTTCTCATCTTTTGCCTGATAGGTTTGAACTTGGGGTCTATCCGTAAGTGGTGCGAGCAGACTTCCGGGTCAATTCCTTCCATGTCGTGCATTTTCCAAGCAAATATGTCCATGTTCTCCTTCAGAAGAGCTATCAACTGCTGGGATTGTTCGTCAGTTAAGAGAGACCCTATTCTCACTAATCTTGGCTCCCCCTCGGTACCTAGATTGACTTGTCGGGTCGGTTCTAGGGCCGAGAAGTTTTGTTTTGGTTCGCCGACTGTTGTCGGCTCCTGTGGTTGCTATAAGGTCTCTTTCTCCCCGGCTTCATAGGTGGCGATAGCTTGGGACATTACCCTTTCCAGCTCCTCTCCCGCTTCTACTTCCTTAGACTTCTTCTTCTCTTGACGTTTCCTTGACCGCCTCTCCTCATTTTGCTGAATGTCTATCTGCACGCACTGCCTTGCCGCCTGGGGGTCGCCTAACACCTCCACTACTCCTCGATACGACGGGAAATGCAATTTTTGATGATAGGCCGAGGCGACTCCCTTAATTCCCGCAAGCCAGGGCCGACCCAGGATTGCTTCGTATGGAGACACAACATCAACCACGCAGAAGGTGGTGAGCGTGTCAAGGAATCCCTCCCCGTCCGAGACTCGGAGGGTGACTTCTCCCTTTGGTACGGTTACCGTGCCGTTGAAGCCGTAAATTCGATAAGTTGACGAGATCAGGATGTCATCGGATAATTCCATCCTCTTGAAAGTGTCATAGAACAGGACTTCGACTGAGCTGCCGTTATCCATTAATATTCTGCGGACGCCCCATTCCTCAATCAGCAGAGTTATGACTAAGGGATCCCCGTGGGCCTGGCTATTCATCGGGACATCTTTCGCCAAGAAGGTGATCGGCTGCATCATCCAGGGTTCCATGGGCAGGGTCTTGGCCATACTGAAGATTTCTTTGCCCGATCGGTCCCTTTTATGGATTATCGAGGTGATACCTGTTCCCAAGTCATATCCTTGAGTGGCCGAGTGCGATATGGTGTTGCAGGCGAACTGGGTGCCACGATTGATTCTTATTTGGTGCACCGGGACGTCGGGCTGGGGGGGATTGGGTGTCGGTGATGTCTTGACGAAGTGTCGTAAATATCCATCTCGGATTAGGTGCTGGACGATGTCTTTCACTTCCCTACAGTCATTAGTTGAGTGGCCTCGAAACTGGTGGTAATGGCAAAACTCTGGGTGGTTCCTTGTCTCGTCGAACTGAATTCCTCTAGTCTTGGGGTATCGGATATCGTTCCTCTTCTCGACTTCCTTGAATATCTCTTCTAGAGGTGCATTTAGTGGGGTGTACGATCTAGGCTCGTGGCGGGGCTTCTTTCCTTTCTCTACCCAAACCTTTTTGCTTTCCCCATGATGCTGCGTGCTCGGACTTTTCTCAGATCGCTTCATGGCTTCTCGCGGGGTCGCCTCTACGCTCGCTGGTAGCTTTTCCTACCAAGGCCGCGACCCTAATGGCCGAGCATGCCGTTGGCACATGCCAACACGCTCGCTGGTAGCTTTTCCTACCAAGGCCACGGCCCTAATGGCCGAGCATGCCGTTGGCACATGCCAACACGCTCGCTGGTAGCTTTTCCTACCAAGGCCACGACCCTAATGGCTGAGCATGCCGTTTGCACATGCCAACACGCTCGCTGGTAGCTTTTCCTACCAAGGCCACGGCCCTAATGGCCGATCATGCCGTTGGCACATGCAAACACGCTCGCTGGTAGATTTTCCTATCAAGGCCACGACCCTAATGGCCGAGCATGCCATTGGCACATGCCAACACGCATCGCTGGTAGCTTTTCTTACCAGGCCACGGCCCTAATGGACGAGCATGCCATTGGCACATGCCAACACGCATCGCTGGTAGCTTTTCTTACCAGGACGTGAACCAAATTAGCCATGCATGCCATTGGCACATGCCAACATGCGTCGATGGTAGTTTTCTTACCAGGCCGTGACCCTAACGGCCACACATGCCATTGGCACATGCCAACACGCTCGCTGGTAGATTTCATTACCTAGCCATGGCCCTAATGCACGCTGGTAGCCTAACTTGCAAGCCATGCAACCTAGGCCAACTTGGCCGTACGTGCCATTGGCACATGCCAAAACCCACGCTGGTAGCCTAACTTGCAAACCGTGCAACCTACCACCAAGGCATTCCGCACATGCCATTGGCACATGCCACACACGCCACTAGCAGCTCTGGCATTGCCACTTAAACTCAACGAGCAACCTACCACCAAGGCATTCCGCACATGCCATTGGCACATGCCACACACGCCCCTAGCAGCGCCACTTGCACTCAAGGTGCAACCAACACTCGAGACATCAACACAAACTGGGGGATGTTTTTCAGGGTCTTGGTTTGGCGGTCACAGCTTGCAGCGTACACTACACTCACATTAAGAAAGCGTGAATAGGAATAAAGCGGTCAAATAAATGAGGAAATAATGGTGAAAACGTTCTCATCCATAAACACCTTGCACTTACCACCTCCTCCCATTATTTCACCCTTTACTCTCTTCCTTCATGAGGCCAGGGTACGTTTCAATCTCGACTTGTATAAATAGGTCTTACCTATTTCCACCAGACAACAAGTCTCGGTCAGGAGAAAAATACAACACTCTCAGAAAAGACAACTTTGCAACCTCTCCAAAAAGCTTTCATCTCTTGCAAGCTTCCTAAGCTTTCACTTTCTGATACAAGTCGAGACACTACTCTCCCAGAATTATTTTGGTCTCAATACCTTTCTTTGCTTCCCTCCCCAAATCAACCCTTCTCCTCCACTTTGTGACCGAAGCAAGTCTGGAACGACCATTTCTTGGTTTAGGCTAGACTTGTACAGATTGATCTCTCGAATCTATAAAGTGCTCACGTGCAGCACATTTTTTTAGGGTTTAAACATGTTTCTCACTCACCTACCGAACTTACCAAAATCGGCGGAAATGATTTTTACCCATAAACAATTGGCGACCACAGCGGGAGGATTGATCTATCGGTTACAATACCAACTCCGACTCCTGATTTCTTTTCCCGAACGTCAAATCCCAACATGGTGGAACTTAGGTCCGGAGCGGGATCGAGAACACCAAAGATAGAACGCATCCCTGATGTTAGCGTCTCTCCCAATAACGTTGTTGCATCACCTGCTGACTACAGTAACATCGAATGCACTCCCTCAAGTGTAACACAGCCAATCACCAGGGCCAGAGCCACTGCCTCCTCTAGTGTCTCTGCACAACCCTCTAATCATGGCAACGAAAATATCTCTTCGGGTGTCACGCCACCAGTCACCAGGGCTAGAGCCGCCGCTACGACCCCAAATGTTTCATCTAGCATATCGCCTCCGACCACAACTAAGGTTCTAACTACCCCGCCGATGGGACGAGAGACCGGAGGGACCAGAGGAAGTCGTCCTTACGTCACCATCGCTGATTTGATGGAACGATAAGAGATGCTCGCCAGAGCCCAGACGGATATGGTTTCAACGTATAGGAGGTACTCATTTTTCTCAAGACCCTGACAGAGCGACTACCACGTGAGTCGCGTCCTCTAGAGCCTCTTAGGAACGTCTCCAACAACCCCGATGCCAGCACCTTGGCGGAGCACGCCTCCACGGATGAGGAAACTCGCGCTAGAATCCCGTTGGAAAGAAATCAGCCGCCCAACTTCGTCACGAGAGAAGATTTGGAACAACTTCTCCGCAACCGAATCAAGAATGATGAGTTGGACGTGCATCATCACCAACCCCCTTACCCATCCGAAATGCGAGAGAATCCCTCTCCCAAAGGGTACTCTTCTCCTCAATTTACCCTGTACGATGGTACCGGGAATGCACATGAGCATGTCTCTCGTTTCCTTTAATCCCTAGGTGAACATGAATATATCACATTCTTCGTTTAAGGGAATTCTCAAAATCACTTACTGGAAAGGTGTATACATGGTACAACAGCATCCCACCGAACAACATTCCCAACTAAAGCAGCATGGTCAGTGCGTTTTACAAGAAATACTTCTTCGTGTCTGAACAAGTTACTTTCTCAGACCTCGGAAGAATGTACCAGTGGGATAATGAACATCCGAATGATTTCGTCAAAAGGTTCGGGTTCAAGCACTCGATTTGTCATGACCCAAACGTGACCGAGCAACAACCGGTGAACGCATGCATCAATGGTATGGTTCCAATTTACCGCGCCCTGCTAGAAAACTTGCGCTTCCAAACGTTCTCCGAACTCCATGAACCCGCCAGACGATCTGCAACAACAGCACCAGCATTACTAGTAAGAGCTAGGCCAAATCGAACCGAAGACACGCGTGAAACTCGCGGGAGTAGACGCCTCATCAGAAAACAATTTAATGCCGGCTCATCCTCCGTGAACATAGTAAACGAAAGGGGAAAAGGAGAGCCCCAACTACGAACCACCAGCCAAAACGTGAAGCCCCGGCGCAACGGGAACCCCCGCCACGAAATACCGTCACTAAAACTCCCATGAAGCATCATGAGACCGAAGGAAATACCTTTGATTTCCTATTTCCCATCGAAGAGGTGATTGACCTCCTAGAAGCCTGGGTTCAAGATGATATTATCAGACTTCCGCCTCCCAGACGTCTACTAACTGAGGCTGAGATAGCGAACCCCAAGTACTGCCACTACCACAGGTTCGTTCACCACCCGACCAGCGATTGCAACAGACTAAAGCATATTTTCAAAGAAAGGATAGAAGCGGGAGGACTCCAACCATGAGATGAAAGAGTGCATCGAGACCCAATCCCAATAAGAAACTGCGGGTCCTCTGGGGACTCCGTGCACGAGACTGTACAATCCATGATGCAACATGTATGCGAAATTCTCTATCTTTCCAAGGTGCAGCGCCAAGATATTTTCGCAGCTCTCAATCGTGTTGTATCCGGCAAATGACTTTTTCTCTCATCGGAAACCACGCTAGGGGCCCAAGCTTTCCAAACAGGCGGAACCAAAAAGGAGAACTGGGGACTGCTGACCACGTCCCATTTAAGAGGTAATAAATTTAACGACACACTCATCGACACGGCCTCAGACCACAACATCATTACTTTCAAGACACTAAAGGCAGCTGGATTTACAAAACAAGACGCTACCTATTCCCCGTCTGTGATTAAGAGCTTGAGAGGAGAAACTTTGAACGCGCATGGCTACATCAACCTAGAGATCAAGATGGGAGACGTTATAATGCATAGCAAGTTCCACATTGTCAAACAAATAGATCATGACATGATATTGGGACGCTTATGGGTGCTCGACAACAAAGCGAAATTGGATGTACACCCCTTGCCGACGTCCACGCCCGAAGGAATTCCCAACAAATCATCCCACGGGTTATCGCATCAACGAGCTATTGAAGGAACCCAGACATCCGGAGAGGACCCGTTGGCGCTAGCTCATGGTTTTCAAATGCAAGTAAGTCTGACCAAGCAACCTTTTCTGCAACCAGTTTTTCCTTCCCCCATTCCGTCATGGGGACTCGGCGCGATTACTGGCACAAACGCTGTCAAGAAATGTGAATGGGAAGCTGGACCATTTGAACACTTTGCAAGAAGCTTGGAAACTTTTATTGAAGCCAACGAAGCCAAGACTCAAACGGTTGCACGACGTCTGAACCCGTTTTCAATCGGAGATGTAGTGGTTAAGGAAAGCTCGTTTCAAGTTGGGAGGATGACAGTAAAAATGGATTTGCCCAATGAAGGAGAAGACGAGCTATATCTGGTTGCGGATACCCTTTTGGGAGGATATTGCAAGCTCTTCAATGCAGACACACCTGAAGGCGTGATAATTCACTCGCGATGGCTCAAGGAATCCAATCCCTAAAATGTTGTACTTCCCAATCACTCCCCCTTTTAGTATTTCCTTTAATAATTCCTCTTAATAGCTGTAATTCCCCAAGATGAATACACCGTTTGTATTTTTCCCTAGGGATTCCCTTTTTGTCAAAAAAAAAAAAAACATAAATACATCTCTTTCCGAGCGAATCCTTCAGATATCAGAGAAATACATCAGAAAAACCCAGAAAACCATTGCAGAGCCATCATACCACAACCTCTTTCAAAAAAATATATATGAAGCAAAATGTTGACTGATGAAGAAGAAGGAAAAGACGAGTTTACAAAAAACAAAAGGGATACCAGGGGAACCAAAGCAGCTAACAGAAATAACAAAATGGAAGAACTAGCCCTCGAAGGACGGAGTACAAGTCCCCTCGGGTAAGACTATCTTCAAGCACTTCCCCCAGAAATCCCTCGGGCAACAAAGGTTCCATTCAACGGTGTTAGCAGCTGCAACCTCAACATCCCATCCCGAAGCAACCACAGCGGCAACAGTGTCCTCCTCGACGACCGGTCCAGCATACGCCACCATGACCCCTCCGGTATCACCAACGACACCTTTGGCATCAACTTCAGAGGGTGTCTCGTTTCCGTCATATGCTCCTTCGAAGGTTTTCTCAGCGACACTTCGGAGAAAGTTTTTTGATTCATCCACATCAGAGTCAAGAATCATGGCGCTCTCCTCCAAGACCACCACACGTTCACTTTTCCGTCGTTTCAACCTAGAAACAGTCCGATCCGCCCCATACCCGGATCGAGGAAAGGCTTTGCCACACTGAAACCTCTCAACATGCCAAGACTCTTCCTTGTTCTCTCGCCCCTCCTCCATGCTCACTGAACCCAAGAAAGTCCGAACATGCACCTGTTCTTCATGGGGATAGATGGAAGGGAGGTCCTTAATGATTTAACTAGATTCGTGGAACGGATATTCAATCCCAACCAATGCCTCCTCAAGAAAAGAAAACCGATCTCCGCCAAGTCTGAAGTCCTTCTCCGAAGAGTTAAAGGCGCAGCCATCCCTGGAGGGTCCCATCATACACTGCAAAAGATGGGGAAAATGATCCAGTTCTATCATATCTATGCATATATAAAAAGAGGATAACACGAGCAGAGAAGAAGAAGAAAACATACCGGTATGATCTTCTTAGCCCGAATAACCCTAGTTGGGGTGCTTTTGCAAGAATTAGACCTCGCGCCTTCACCTGGAGAATTTGGCTGGTTAGAAGATGATTCATCTCTGTACGAAATGACAAAGAGAGAAACTCGACAAGAAGAACCCTTTTCTCAAACGAGGGAGAAGATACAAGTATTTTGGGTATGAATACGGAACCTTAAAAAGGGAAAGGAAGCAATGAGGGACATAACGCTTCCAGATTTTAGCATGAATAATGCCCTGATTGAAGCCGCACGTGAAGGAAGGCAAAATAAGGAAACTTTGCTATATGTAGAAACACCTACTCCCTTCTTGTTTACACCGGTCCCATCAAGCTCGAGCCGGTCTCTAATCTCCAAAGCCACACCGGCCCCACCAATTGCGACAACTTCTCAATGCCGCCCAGCTTCCTGTCTCTCAATGATGCTGACTTCCCAAATTGTGCCAGCCTCCCGATTTGTGCAAAACTGCCAGAGGAAAGGATTCCAAATCCTATTTATAAAAGGTCAGACGAGCCTCCTCAATTCTCTTTATGGTTTGCTGTTGATAGTTTGTCACCATCTTATGCTTACCTCGCAACAAAGCTCCTGTTCCGAGCTAAGCAGGGGACTTAATGTTGATGGTGGTTTTTAAACAAAGGGTAAAATCGTAAAACCCTAAATAACCTAATGTCACCAGTGACACATTTATTAGGACATTTAATGCATGTAGTTAGTAATTAATAGGGGATATTTTTTCAAATTAGGGTTACAACGAACAAAACCCTAATTTCCCTCCGTGCCAATGGCAAATCATGCCAGCCACACCTAGCCCAAGCTAGCCGCGCCATGCCGAATACACTCTTCCTTGGCCCTATCTACGCTAACCACACCTAGCCCAAGCTAGCCGCACCTCCGTGCCAATGGCAAATCATGCCAGCCACACCAAATGCGCCAAAGCATGCCAACCATGCTAGCCGCACCTCCGTGCTGATAGGGTGTAGAATACATCCTATTTACTATCTATTGTTTATGCTTTCTTTGTTATTTTTCTTGTAAATTATGTATTTTACGCTTGTTTTGAGTTTTATAGCTATTTTGGAGTCGCACGGAGGAAAAGAAGAAGAAATTACCCAATTTGAGCAAAATGGCAAAATTGTCATCTTATGGAGAACACTATCTGGAGCCCAGCCAAGGTTAAGGGCTACTCTCTATTGGAGGAGCACTAAAGACAGGCCAATGAGGTTAAGGGGCGTCTACACAGCGTTATTCACTTATGGGATTGCCAACTGGGTATCCCTTATCGGGTGACGGTGCTTTGAATACTAACCCTCTTTGCGATGAACCTAAACCTAGACTTTTCTCGTTTTCTATCATCACTTCTCATTCTTTTTCACCTGGAGCTGAAATTGAGAAATAAAAACAGCGGATGTGCTGTGTTTCCGAGAGATTGAGAAGATCACTAAATGGGGATCGATGTTCAACCAAGAAGACGAAGAATTAATAGAAACAGATCGAGAAATTGGAGTTAAGAAAGAGGCATCGGATGCTGCTAAATTAAGATCGAGAAATAGATCGAATCGAGAGAACAGATCGGAAAACAGACAGGGAGAAGAAGATGATAGTATCTGAGTTGTGTTCTGTCACGATGAAGACAATTGATGAAGATGAATTAGATCTAAAATTATTGTTCGAGGCTGTTTCTGAATCAAAGAATAAAAGGGTTTTGATTGAATCTAAGAACTATTGAAGATGTTGATGAATGTGCTGTTGAATCGAAGAGGGTGGTATTTGTTGAAGTTCTAGTGGAATGGGTATGAAGCCGAGAAGGACTAGGATGGGTCTGCTACTACCATCGATTGAGGTTAGAACGTTTTTGAAGGAAGGTTTGATATCCATTGATGGTACTGAATGAATCAAGACGAAGAAAAGGAAATTGAGAGTCTGCTAGGCTCAGGAACAATGGGTTTTGTAGCCGGAAATTCAATGAACAGGGAAGTATGATGTTGCCAGGGATTGACAGGAAGTAGTGATGCTGTGAGCTTGGTAATGGAGTCGCAACTGCAGGTGCAGTGCTGTTATTGCAGTGATGGCCTGAGGAGAATGGCAAAATGGGTCTGTGGAGGAACTTAACTTGGATGAATAGATGATTGGTGCAGGCTTGAGATGGTTGCTTTGGTTGTAACTGTGGCAAAAGGTAAATTGGAGTTGTATCTGATTGTGTAGTGATGCAGCTGGCTTGAACTGGTGGTGGCAATTATGAGAATGAGATGCAACTACGAAGAGTATCGCAGTTGGCTTAAGGAAGTGGTGAAGCTAGTGGTAATGGAACTGATGCCATGAAGGCACTGGTGGTAATTGTGTTGTTGATTGAGATATGAGGAGCAGTTCAGGAAAGCAAGGAATGAGTCTGGAATTACTGGGTTCTGAAGTTGTTATGATGCCGTTTCTATCCATTACAAAGGAGGTTATTTGGAGCTGGTGTTTGCCATGATTCGGTGTACATCTGCCAGGAGTTGGAAGATATTCCAGGGAGAGATTGGAGTTGAAGCTGCAGCTACTGGCGTTGGAGAATTGCTGGTGCTAAGTGTCGCAGTTAAGAGTTGAGCCATGTTGAGGATATGAAGGGTTATTGCTTGACTATGTGCAGCTGGCTCTGTGGGAAGCTTATGTGGCAGATGGCTTGTGTTGCAAGAGCTGGAGAATTACAAGATTATGGAGCTGAGAAGTCTGGCGAGTGTGCTGTTGGTTGTTGTGTGATTGGCTAGAAGATGTGAATGGGTTGTTGCTGGTAATTGGCCTGGCGGAGAGTGGTGCTGCACTATGATGGTGCAACACAGCACAAGTCAAACCTTGCAAAATGCCTTGGCCAGAATTAGACCAAGTCAGCTGAGTTAGCACCAATCGGATCTCGGGCGAGTTGATTAGAATCTTGAGTCCCTGACTCATGCCTGACTCGGTCCTTGACCGAGTTGACCCATTGACTAACGATTTGACCTGTTTGACCGTTAACCCTGACGGCACCTGAACGGAATATTCTTTTGACTGAGCAGAATCTCAGGTGGCCGGCGGTGACTTTTCCGGTCGGATTCCGGCCATAATACCAACTTTTCCTAACGACCAAAATTACAGATTTTTGTGTTGGAGTCTTCTCATGGGTGTGAATACTTGGACTTGGAATTGGATGGAGAATTTGGCTCAAATTTGGAAAGAAAGATGGAAGATGAGAAAGACTTGAATTTGGAAATTGAATTATTATGGAATGAGGATTCTATTCCTTGGAAGATTTGGAGAATATTGAAGCCTATAAATAGAGAAGTTTTCTACATATTTACACACCTCTTTATACACACAACACTTCTCTTTTCTTTAATCTTTGTGTGAACTCTTTAACATGAGTAGCTAATTTTCTTATTGATTGAGGATGAATTCCTAGTTCTTAACATATGATTTGAGTTTTGTTTTCAATTCTATCTTGAAGTTTTTCACATGATTATCGTTTGTTTTTACTAATAGGAATGTTTATACATTCATGGTTGTTTGATAGGTTATTTAGAGTGCACGCTAAATTGATTTGTTAACTCAACCTAAATCTAGTATAAGTTAGGGAATAAGTAATCGTTCTCGACACTTTACACAAGTAGAAAACACGAGACCTTGCGGAGGGATTCCGTGGAGCAATTGTGTGTAAAAACAACGCTAGAAAGTGGACCAAGCGAACCGAGTTTAACTACTAGTACTAAACCTAAATTCATAAATCTTAATGCATTCGGAGAATTACATCTTGTAAGCGAACCTCAAGGTGGTTCTTTTGAATAGAATCGATAACTAAGCGGACTTGTTACAGGTGAAATAAGGGATTTTAGGGCTAGCTAAGCAAACTTTGTTATCCTACGGTTGGTGATAATCTGTGACTAATAACATGTGGATGAAAAACATAACTTGAATCATTGTTTTGCAACGAAGAAGGATTCCTTGATCTTGTCTCTCTTATTGATTTCAACTTATCCTTTAATTGCTTTGTTTACTTTCTTTTGCTTTACACCCCCCTTTTGTGACAATTTTTACAACTAAGAATCTCTTGCTCCTCGTGGGAACGAACTTGACTACACTATATTACTTGTTAATTAGGTGGAAAAATATTAATTAATTTGTTGTGGTTACGACACGCATCACGTGCCAATGGCAAATCATGCCAGCCACACCAAACGCGCCAAAGCATGCCAACCATGCTAGCCGCACCACCGTGCCAATGGAAAATCATGTCAGCCACACCTATCCCAAGCTAGCCACACCTCTGTGCCAATGGCAAATCATGCCAGCCACACCAAACGCGCCAAAGCATGCCAACCATGCTAGTCGCACCTCCGTGCCAATGGCAAATCATGCCAGCCACGCCAAACGCGCCAAAGCATGCCAACCATCCTAGCCCCACCTCCGTGCCAATGGCAAATCATGCCAGCCACATTTAGGCCGAGCTAGCCGCGCCATGCCAAACGCACTCTGCCTTGGCCCTAGCTACGCTAGTCACGTCACGCCAAGCCAAGCACTCTGCCTTGGCCCTAGCCACGCCATGCCAATATGGCGCCCGCGCCTAGGCTTGTAAACCATGCAACCTAGGCTAAGTTGGCCACGCATGTCGTTGGCACATGCCAACACGCTCGCTGGTAGCTTTTCCTACCAAGACGCGACCCAAGTTGGCCACGCATGCTGTTGGCACATGCCAACACGCTCGCTGGTAGCTTTTCCTAGCAAGGCCACGGCCCTAATGGCCGAGCATGCGGTTGGCACATGCCAACACGCTCGCTGGTAGCTTTTCCTACCAAGGCCACGGCCATAATGGTCGAGCATGCCGTTGGCACATGCCAACACGCTCGCTGGTAGCTTTTCCTACCAAGGCCACGGCCCTAATGACCGAGCATGCCGTTGGCACATGCCAACACGCTCGCTGGTAGCTTTTCCTACCAAGGCCACTGACCTAATGGCCGAGCATGCCGTTGGCACATGCCAACACGCTCGGCGGGTAGCTTTTCCTACCAAGGCCACAGCCCTAATGGCCGAGCATGCCGTTGGCACATGCCAACACGCTCGCTGGTAGCTTTTCCTACCAAGGCCACGGCCCTAATGGCCGAGCATGCCGTTGGCACATGCCAACACGCTCGCTGGTAGCTTTCATTACCTAGCCGTGGCCCTAATGCACGCCGGTAGCCTAACTTGCAAGCCGTGCAACCTAGGCAAACTTGGCCGTCACGCGCCATTGGCACATGCAAAACCCACGCTGGTAGCCTAACTTGCAAACCGTGCAACCTACCACCAAGGCATTCCGCACATGCCACACACGCCACTAGCAGCTCTGGCATTGCCACTTAAACTCAATGATCAACCTACCACCAAGGCATTCCGCACATGCCATTGGCACATGCCACACGTGCCCCTAGCAGCCCCACTTGCACTCAAGGTGCAACCAACACTCGAGACATCAACACAAACTGGGGGATGCTTTCCAGGGTCTAGGTTTGGCGGTCACAGCTTGCAGCGTACACTACGCTCACATTAAGAAAGCGTGAATAGGAATAAAGCGGTCAAATAAATGAGGAAATAATGGTGAAAACGTTCTCACCCATAATCACCTTGCGGTTACCACCTCCTACCATTATTTCACCCTTTACTCTCTTCCTTCATGAGGCCAGGGTACGTTTCAATCTCGACTTGTATAAATAGGTCTTACCTATTTCCAACAGACAACAAGTCTCGGTCAAAAAGAAAAATTCAACACTCTCGAAAAAGGCAACTTTGCAAGCTCTCCAAAAAGCTTTCATCTCTTGCAAGCTTCATAAGCTTTCACTTTCTGATACAAGTCGAGACACTACTCTCCCAGAATTATTCTGGTCTCAACACCTTTCTTTGCTTCCCTCCCTAAATCAACCCTTCTCCTCCACTTTGTGACAAAAGCAAGTCTGGAACGGCCATTTCTTGGTTTAGGCCGAACTTGTACAGATTGATCTCTCGAATCTATAAAGTGCTCACGTGCAACACATTTGTTTAGGGTTTAAACCAGGTTTCTCACTCACCTATCAACTTACCAAAATCGGGCGGAAACGATTTTTACCCATAAACAAAAGCAAAAAAAACATACTTCATTTCTGGAATGAAGTCCATATAAAACATATACAAACAAACTTCATTTCCTGGAATGAAGTCCATATAAAAACATGAAAAAAAACAGACTTCATTCCAGAAATGAAGTTCATATAAAAAGCCTAAAAAACAGACTTCATTTCTGGAATGAAGTCCGTATAAAAACATCAACATCTTCATCTTCAAATGAAGTCCGTTTTTTGAATCATGCCTTGATGCAAATTTGGTGCAGGGAGAAATGCATTATTAGAGTGTTAAATAATGGATTTAATCATGCCGGTGATGCAAATTTGGTGCAGGGAGAAATGCATTATTAGAGTTGCTGATCAATCATTAGTAGAGACTACCCGTATTTATATCATGTGAGGCACCGACCAGAATTTTTTCCATCTACTAAAGAGCTTTCTTTTGAGTGTGTGTCACCGTACGTTAATTCCGGGTAGAATGGTGAGCTACCCAACCTCCCACCAATAGAAGCACTACTCTTTGATCTCTTGAGTGCTAATTTTGTCAATCATAAGGGTGACGTCTATAGATGAAAGCCTCCTTTTTGTAGTTCGATTTGCAGTTAGCACCATTCTCTCCACAACAACGGATCCATAGAAACACCATCATCATCAACAAGGAGCGACATCAAAATCTACAAGGGAAGTTGGAAAAGTTCAAGGTTTACAAGCAACGGAATGAGAAAAAGAGCAAATTTCAAATTCAAGTAAAGCAACATACAAAGAGAAGATTTTTACATATATGTTGAGGACTTACACTACAATGAGGTAATTTTATATCCAAGTATGAAGACTTATTTATAAAAGCAAAGAAAATCAAAGGTGAGAATTTTTGAAGTTTATGATTTCGAGACGATACAAGTTGTGAAGAATCAAGTGGTAAAATACTTCTCCCACGGCCACGGTTTGTTTTTGCATTTTATTTCTCTTGTTTCAATTCAAAAAAAAAAAAAAAAAAAAAAAAAAAAGATAAAAAAAAAAACAAGAGAAATATTTGTTTTGTTAATAGGTCGTAGGGAAGGAAAATCTATAAGGAAGTTTCAAGCGACAAGGATTTAAGGTAAAAAAGAGTTACAAATTGTCAAGGAATTACGAAATTCGAGAATTTATCATCAAAAGTTGAAACCAAGACGAAGACCAAGAAGATCAAGATGAGGAGCGGAAGACGTTTCTATTGGATGCCGTGAGTGGTGTTATCATAATTGGCGATCGGATGTGAAGGTGAGTAAGTAATCTCATCCTCGATAATAGTGGTTGATTTCCTTTCTTAGAGATCGTCAGAAAAATGGTTTTTCAAAATGTTAAAAGATGTGGGTTTTTAAAAAATATTTCGGAAGTTGTCCTTCCCTCCATTCAACGTGTTGCAGGAATTCTCTCTTCATTCCTACCTGCACACATGTGAGAACCATAAAAAAACCGTTTTTTTTTTGAGTGCAATTATCATAAAATCCTTTTGGTGAGGCGCGAAGTCGAGGCGAAATGCTTATTGATCATTTCTCAAACACGCGTTCTCTCATTATGGTGTGGTTATTTCTCACTCAACATTTAAGAATGAGAATATGTTCTTTAGTATTTCTAACTTCTTATTACTAGAATGCAGAAACTCTATGTCTTCATAACTCTTTGGATGTTTGGGACGCTGGAACGCTTTGAAGTTGTAGGTTTTAGTTTGATTTGCTCGAGGACTAGCAAAGTCTAAGTGTGGGGGAATTTGATAGGGTGTAGAATACATCCTATTTACTATCTATTGTTTATGCTTTATTTGTTATTTTTCTTGTAAATTATGTATTTTACGCTTGTTTTGAGTTTTATAGCTACTTTGGAGTCGCACGGAGGAAAAGAAGAAGAAATTACCCAATTTGAGCAAAAGGGCAAAATTGTCATCTTATGGAGAACACTATCTCTGGAGCCCAGGACAAGGTTAAGGGCTACTCTCTCTGAGAAGCACAAAAGACAGGCCAATGAGGTTAAGGGGCGTCTACACATTATTCACTTATGGGATTGCCAACTGGGTATCCCTTATCAGGTGACGGGTGCTGAATACTAACCCTACTGCGATGAAACTAAACCTAGACTTTTCTCGTTTTCTATCATCACTTCTCATTCTTTTTCACCTGGAGCTGAAATTGAGAAATAAAAACAGCGGATGTGCTGTGTTTCCGAGAGATTGAGAAGATCACTAAATGGGGATCGATGTTCAACCAAGAAGACGAAGAATTAATAGAAACAGACAGAAATTGGAGTTAAGAAAGAGGCATCGGGAGTCTCTTTGCTAAATTAAAATCGAAATAGATCGAATCAAGAGAACAGATCGTGAAACAGACAGGGAGAAGAAGATGATAGTATCAGAGTTGTGTTCTGTCACGATGAAGACAATTGATGAAGATGAATTAGATCTAAAATTATTGTTCAAGGCTGTTTCTGAATCAAAGAATAAAAGGGTTTTGTTTAAATCTAAGAACTATTGAAGATGTTGATGAATGTGCTGTTGAATCGAAGAGGGTGGTATTTGTTGAAGTTCTAGTGGAATGGGTATGAAGCCGAGAAGGACTAGGATGGGTCTGCTACTACCATCAATTGAGGTTAGAACGTTTTTGAAGGAAGGTTTGATATCCATTGATGGTACTGAATGAATCAAGACGAAGAGAAGGAAATTGAGAGTCTGCTAGGCTCAGGAACAATGGGTTTTGTAGCCGGAAATTCAATGAACAGGGAAGTATGATGTTGCAGTGATTGAGAAGTAGTGATGCCAGAGCTTGGTAATGGAGTCGCAATTTGCGGGTGCAGTCTTTATTATTGCTGATGGCCTGAGGAGAATGGCAAAATGGGTCTGTGGAGGAACTTAACTTGGATGAATAGATGATTGGTGCAGGCTTGAGATGGTTGCTTTGGTTTGTAACTGTGGCAAAAGGTAAATTGGAGTTGTATCTGATTGTGTAGTGATGCAGCTGGCTTGAACTGGTGGTGGCAATTATGAGAATGAGATGCAACTACGAAGAGTATCGCAGTTGGCTTAAGGAAGTGGTGAAGCTAGTGGTAATGGAACTGCTGATGCCATGAAGGCAATCGGTGGTAATTGTGTTGTTGATTGAGATATGAGGAGCAGTTCAGAAGCAAGGAATGAGTCCTCGAATTACTTGGGTTCGAAGTTGTTATGATGCCGTTTCTATCCATTACAAAGGAGGTTATTTGGAGCCGGTGTTTGCCATGATTCGGTGTACATCTGCCAGGGTTGGAAGATATTACGAGGGAGAGATTGGAGTTGAAGCTGCAGCTCATCGGCGTTGGAGAATTGGTGCTAAGTGTCGCAGATTAAGAGCCGAGCCATGTTGAGGATATGAAGGGTTATTGCTTGACTATGTGCAGCTGGCTCTGTGGGCAGCTTATGTGGCAGATGGCTTGTGTTGCAAGAGCTGGAGAATTACAAGATTATGGAGCTGAGAAGTCTGGCGAGTGTGCTATTGGTTGTTGTGTGATTGGATAGAAGATGGGAATAGGTTGTTGCTGGTAATTGGCCTGGCGGAGAGTGGTGCTGCACTATGATGGTGCAACACAAAGACAAGTCAAACCTTGCAAAATGCCTTGGCTGGGATTAGACTAAGTCACCGAGTTAGCACCGACTCGGATCGGACCGAGTTGATTAGAATCTTGAGTCCCCGACTCATGCCGACTCGTCCTTGGACCGAGTTGACCCATTGACTAACGATTTGACCTGTTTGACCGTTAACTCGACGGCACCTGAACGGAATATTCTTTTGACTGACCAGAATCTCAGGGCCGGCGGTGACTTTTCCGGTCGGATTCCGGCCATAATACCAGCTTTCCGGCGACCAAAATTACAGATTTTTTGTGTTGGAGTCTTCTCATGGGTGTGAATACTTGGACTTGGAATTGGATGGAGAATTTGGCTCAAATTTGGAAAGAGAAGATGGAAGATGAGAAAGACTTGAATTTGGAAATTGAATTATTATGGAATGAGGATTCTATTCCTTGGAAGATTTGGAGAATATTGAAGCCTATAAATAGAGAAGTTTTCTACATCTTTACACACTCTCTATACACACAACACTTCTCTTTTCTTTAATCTTTGTGTGAACTCTTTAACATGAGTAGCTAATTTTCTTATTGATTGAGGATGAATTCCTAGTTCTTAACATATGATTTGAGTTTTGTTTTCAATTCTATCTTGAAGTTTTTCACATGATTATCGTTTGTTTTTACTAATAGGAATGTTTATACATTCATGGTTGTTTGATAGGTTATTTAGAGTGCACGCTAAATTGATTTTTTAACTCAACCTAAATATAGTATAAGTTAGGGAATAAGTAATCGTTCTCGACACTTTACACAAGTAGAAAACACGAGACCTTGCGAAGGGATTCCGTGGAGCAATTGTGTGTAAAAACAACGCTAGAAAGTGGACCAAGAGAACCGAGTTTAACTACTAGTACTAAACCTAAATTCATAAATCTTAATGCATTCGGAGAATTACATCTTGTAAGCGAACCTCAAGGTGGTTCTTTTGAATAGAATCGATAACTAAGCGGACTTGTTACTCAGTGAAATAAGGGATTTTGGGGCTAGCTAAGCAAACCTGCTATCCTACGGTTGGTGATAATCTGTGACTAATAACATGTGGATGAAAAACATAACTTGAATCATTGTTTTGCAACGAAGAAGGATTCCTTGATCTTGTCTCTCTTATTGATTTCAACTTATCCTTTAATTGCTTTGTTTACTTTCTTTTGCTTTACACCCCCCTTTTGTGACAATTTTTACAACTAAGAATCTCTTGCTCCTCGTGGGAACGAACTTGACTACACTATATTACTTGTTAATTAGGTTGAAAAATATTAATTAATTTGTTGTGGTTACGACACGCATCACGTGCCAATGGCAAATCATGCCAGCCACACCAAACGCGCCAAAGCATGTCAACCATGCTAGCCGCACCACCGTGCCAATGGCAAATCATGTCAGCCACACCTATCCCAAGCTAGCCACACCTCTGTGCCAATGGCAAATCATGCCAGCCACACCAAACGCGCAAAGCATGCCAACCATGCTAGTCGCACCTCCGTGCCAATGGCAAATCATGCCAGCCCACGCCAAACGCGCCAAAGCATGCCAACCATCCTAGCCGCACCTCCGTGCCAATGGCAAATCATGCCAGCCACATTTAGGCCGAGCTAGCACGCGCCATGCCAAACGCACTCGCCTTGGCCCTAGCTACGCTAGTCACGTCACGCCAAGCCAAGCACTCTGCCTTGGCCCTAGCCACGCCATGCCAAGATGGCGCCGCCTAGGCTTGTAAACCATGCAACCTAGGCCAAGTTGGCCACGCATGTCGTTGGCACATGCCAACACGCTCGCTGGTAGCTTTTCCTACCAAGACGCGACCCAAGTTGGCCACGCATGCCGTTGGCACATGCCAACACGCTCGCTGGTAGCTTTTCCTACCAAGGCCACGGCCCTAATGGCCGAGCATGCGGTTGGCACATGCCAACACGTCGTCGGTAACTTTTTCCCTACCAAGGCCACGGCCCTAATGGTCGAGCATGCCGTTGGCACATGCCAACACGCTCGCTGGTAGCTTTTCCTACCAAGGCCACGGCCCTAATGACCGAGCATGCCGTTGGTACATGCCAACACGCTCGCTGGTAGCTTTTCCTACCAAGGCCACTGACCTAATGGCCGAGCATGCCGTTGGCACATGCCAACACGCTCGCTGGTAGCTTTTCCTACCAAGGCCACAGTCCTAATGGCCGAGCATGCCGTTGGCACATGCCAACACGCTCGCTGGTAGCTTTTCCTACCAAGGCCACGGCCCAATGGCCGAGCATGCCGCTGGCACATGCCAACACGCCGCTGGTAGCTTTCATTACCTAGCCAGGCCCCACGCACGCCGGTAGCCTAACTTGCAAGCCGTGCAACCTAGGCAAACTTGGCCGTACGCGCCATTGGCACATGCCAAAACCCACGCTGGTAGCCTAACTTGCAAACCGTGCAACCTACCACCAAGGCATTCCGCACATGCCACACACGCCACTAGCAGCTCTGGCATTGCCACTTAAACTCAATGAGCAACCTACCACCAAGGCATTCCGCACATGCCATTGGCACATGCCACACGCGCCCCTAGCAGCGCCACTTGCACTCAAGGTGCAACCAACACTCGAGACATCAACACAAACTGGGGGATGCTTTCCAGGGTCTAGGTTTGGCGGTCACAGCTTGCAGCGTACACTACGCTCACATTAAGAAAGCGTGAATAGGAATAAAGCGGTCAAATAAATGAGGAAATAATGGTGAAAACGTTCTCACCCATAATCACCTTGCGGTTACCACCTCCTACCATTATTTCACCCTTTACTCTCTTCCTTCATGAGGCCAGGTACGTTTCAATCTCTGACTTGTATAAATAGGTCTTACCTATTTCCACCAGACAACAAGTCTCGGTCAGAGAAAATTCAACACTCTCAAAAGGCAACTTTGCAAGCTCTCCAAAAAGCTTTCATCTCTTGCAAGCTTCCTAAGCTTTCACTTTCTCGATACAAGTCGAGACACTACTCTCCTGCACTATTCCTCGGTCTCAACACCTTTCTTTGCTTCCTCCTAAATCAACCCTTATCCTCCACTTTGTGACAAAAGCAAGTCTGAACGGCCATTTCTTGGTTTAGGCCGAACTTGTACAGATTGATCTCTCGAATCTATAAAGTGCTCCACGTGCAACACATTTGTTTAGGGTTTAAACCAGTTTTTCTCACTCACCTACCGAACTTACCAAAATCGGCGGAAACGATTTTTACCCATAAACAAAAGCATAAAAACATACTTCATTTCTGGAATGAAGTCCATATAAAACATATACAAACAAACTTCATTTCCCTAACGAAGTCCATATAAAAACATGAAAAAATGTATTCATTCCGTAAATGAAGTTCATATAAAAGTTTAAAAACAGACTTCATTTCTAATGAAGTCCGTATAAAAACATCAACATCTTCATCTTCAAATGAAGTCCGTTTTTTCATTCTCGAATGAACTATTATTATATTGAAAAAATTAAAAGTTCCGAAACATAGCGACAATGGTACTCGTTGGAAAGCTATCGTTTAGGGCTTTCCGAATATATAAAATTTATTAATTTTTGAGAGATATTTAATTTTTAAACTTTTAAATATTAAGGTAAGAATGAGAGAGAAATTAGTAGAGAGATTCATGTGAGAGGAAAAAATAAGAGAGAGAAGGGTACTTTACATATTTTAATAATTATGGACCAATGAAAAAGGTAATTTGTGAAAGAACCAAATAGACATGAGACCACTTTGAAAAGGACCAAACCATATTTTTCCCTTAATTTAAAGGTTAGGTATTTTCCTTTAATTTGTCAGGGAGAGCTAAGAGATTAGAACCGTGTCTAGGTTGAGGTCGTAAGGTTAGTCGCGATAAGGTTTAGTGGTCTATGTCTAGTAGTTTAATACCGGGCCATGGTATAATCGCGAGTCCGTCCAAAATATAGGAAAACCCAAGGGATCGGACGGACGGTGTGCTTCCGTTGACGAAACATGAACATTAAACATTTTTTCGTTGGTCTATATCTAGTTGGTAGCAGTGTGCTTGGAAATCCAAAAATAAGGCAACTACATGGATCTTATGGTAGTTTAGCAAAATCAAATAAATACCAATTATTGGTATCCAAAAAATATACACATATCTTATGGTAGTTTAGCAAAATCAGAAACCCACCGATTGGACGGACGCCTATATAACATATAACTAATTGATTGGCAGGTGGATGACGAAATCGATGGTCGGATTTGTGAGGCTACACACAACACTTCTCTTTTTATATAGATACTAGAATCACCCGGCCTACGGCGGTGCTCAACCTTTTCGAATTTTATTTATTGTCCGGTTGGTAGTTAGTATTTTCCCATAAAATTTTAGTCGCCCAAGAATGATTGAGGCCATGTTTAGTCACTCGTGTCATAGTATAGTTTGTTAGATCATAGTAGTAGGGCCTGCAGTCCGGGGTTGAGTGTATCGGGTTGGCCCCGCTATATTGTTGGTCCAGTCAAATTAGCTTCTGCCCATAATCCTAGTCGAGCCACTTAAACAGCTTTATAAGAGTTTTGTTGGTCAGTCCAATCAGCCGTGGCCTACAACCCCTACCGTGGTCACCTAATGAATTCTTAGTATTTTGTTAGTCGGGTCAATTTATTTGGATTAGAAAATCTAGGGTCGGACGTGGTTTCCACATAAAAATTAGTCGTGATTAGAAAATATAGGTCCTGCAGCCCCGGTCGAGACCATTTTTTGCAGTTCCCACTTCCCAAGTGTTTAGTTGGCTGGTCCAATCAGCTTGGGCTTACACCCCACCGTGGTCACCTAAGGAATTCTTAAGGTTTTGTTAGTCGGGTCAATTTATCCAGATTAGAAAACCTAGGTCCTACATGGTTTCCACATAAAAATTAGTCGTGATTAGAAAATCCGTCCAGACCATTTAGGCAGTTCCCAATATTTTGTTGGTTGAGTCCAATCATCTGAAACCTACAACCCCGACCGTGGCCACCTAAGGGATTCTTAGTGTTTTGTTCGGTTCAATTTATTCGTATTAGAAAATCAAGGGCCGGACGTGGTCTTCACACAAAAAATTGATCGTGATAAACTAAGATTAACGTCCCCTAAAATTCTTTTGGAGCAACGAATAGCGGTAGCTCATATTATGCTCTTAGGAAATTAAATTAGATTAATAAACCTAATTATATTAAGATTAATGTTCCACATCATTTACTCATTAACCGTGCTTGCTTGGGGAATTTGCTCTCATCTAGGTTATATATATATATATATATATATATATATATATATATATATATAGCGATTTTGGGAAAGTCATTTAGTTGGAACTTAGGGATCTCTAGCAATTAAGTGTCTAATAACCTGGCTTGATTGGGGTATACTCAAACTAATTGGGGTATACCCAATTTTATAGGGACTCTTTTTAAGGGCAAAGGGGGAGGTCAATAGGTAAAGTTACAAAATTACCCTTTCCCATTATAACTTTAATTACTACCTAAATTAGTTTTCATTCTCTTTCATTTCATCTTCTTTTTCTTCTTCTCCTCCACAACCTTACCGGCTCCATCACCCCCACCACCACCAAAACTCGTTGATCAATTCGTTAAAATCGTCGATTCGAAAACTCCGATTAATCTTCATCAATGGATCCACCACGGAAGAAGGCAACTCGTATGAAAGAAACTAATCGAAAACCCAATGAATATAACCACGGAATTGCAAATTTGGTTGCTAAGAAAGTGAAGAAAAAAATCGGTTGAAGAAGAAGAATTTGTTCCCCGCTCGAAACACGTGAAATGGTGCGCTTTAAGAAAGTAAGGGCTTGTTTAAACTCACTCTAGTACTTCGATTTCATGTTTGCATGTCAAATTAGGTCGAAAATTCAATTTGTGAATTGTGCAGTCTTTGACGCGCAATGTTTTTTTTATCGACCTTTCCGGGATTTCATAGTTAGTGTTTGGCCGGGATGGTATAAAGTTGAAGAACTTGCCGGCTGTACAGTTTCTGTAACTGCTACTAGCAGGGCCGGCAGGTTATTCATCTGTATACCATTCCGGCGTCTTTTTTCTTTTAATGAAGCCGGCATCTTATTATTATTTACCCTTCCGGCTACTTTTTAGAATGGTTTTATACTTGTTTAGAATATAAAACCATTCCGGCTATTTTTCAGCCGGCGATGTGTCGGAAATGGACCTTTCCGGCCGGTTTAGTGAAAAATCCAATATTTTTTTGTGCGCCGGAAGGCTATTTTGATGATACACTGCCGGCTTTGTCGTAGCCGGCACTCATCTTTTGGTCGACCTTTCCGGACATTTTTCCGCCGGATATGTTGTATATGTATAACTTGCCGGCCTGTAATGTTTTTTTTTCTGAATTGTTCTTGTTCAGATTGCGAATGACAAAGAAGAAAGCAGCTCTGAAAGCAGCTCTTAGTCCTCCTTCAAACCCTCCTCGTGTTGGTGATAAACTCTTGTCTTCAAAACATCGAGGGGTATATGTTATGCCGGGAACGACCAAGGTCTTAGAACCACTATCTGAACCCAATGATTCAGACGAGACTCCAGATGAAGACCAATCAATTCCATCTGGTAGAAGAGATGATGATGATGATGTTGATGAAACCAATCCGGCTGCTGGAGGAGGTAACAATGATGATGATGATGGTGATCAAGACATGCCTGAGCCTGGAGGAGGTAATGATGATGGTGATGATGATGATGGTAATGGAGATAAAGGTAAGAATATCATCGAAGATGAAATTGTTGAAGAGGAAGAGGAACAAGAAGAAGAAGGAGATGGAGATGGAGAAGGAGAACAAACTCTAGCTGTTGTTCAAGCCACCGTGCTTCGGCTTCAACTTCAACCGGAACGAAGAGGGTGATCACTAAACCTATTGATTCTCACATGCCTCTCAAACACTTGATGGTTGCACTTTAGAAAGAAGGTGAGCCTCCAAAAGGGACCCCAAAGCAGATGGTGGAGCTGTTTCTTTTTTGGATACAAACACTCATGGGCATGTACGGTCCATAATACTATCGTAAGTAATCTTAATCCGTCTTTGTTATTTATTCAAGTGTGTAACTATCTTAATTAAATTTGCATCAAGTGTTTGTATTTCTTTTCATTTTTTTTTTGGTATTTAGGATCACAAGCATGCCATCCGTCTCATGAGGCGCCAAGCTTCGTGTTCAGTGATGCATACTCGGAATCTTGACTTGGAATGTGAGGAGGTGAAAGCGATTGTGAGGAACTCCGGGTTGTTGCCTGCGGTGGAGAGTTCGAATATGAATCATGATAAATTTACCATCTCTGCATTCTGTGAGCGGTTCTATGGAGAGATCCCATACTGCGTTATTCCCATTACGGTGAGATGGCGATAACTCCGATGATGCTCAACAAATTCTAGGCCTCGAGGTTGATGGAAAAGCAACTGCGAGGGATTCGATAATGCCATTTCTTTTCGAGAAGATTTCTGAATTGAGCAAGAAATTGTTTGGTTGGATTCAGTTCTGACGGATGATGTTCTTGACAAGAAGGATGGTCGACTAACCAAGAAGTTTAATGTGAAGAAGTTGAGGGACGGATTATGGAAGACTCAGGAAATCCTTGTTAGGGAAGGAATGGTGCACCGGTGCGAATCAATGCTACCGCGGCCGCTTATTTGCTATACCCCCTGGGCAGATGTATCTTCCCCGACAGTTCCGGAAACCAAATCGAGGCCAGTTACTTGCAACTATTGGATCCCTTACATGAGATGTGGGTATTCTTGGGGTACTACGGTGGTCGCCTTGAACAATGAGTTGACAAAATCTTCTAGGGCACTCACTAAGCAAGTTAGCAAACACATGTCTCTTCCAGGTAATTTTATTGTCTAAAACATTTATATTAGCAAAATTCTCGTAAAGATAAGGTTCTTACTAAACTTTTTCTTTTTTGCATAGGTTTGGATATATGAACGCTTCCCTTCTTTGTTCGAAGACAACTCTTACGTCAAAGTGGATAACAGTGTTAGGTTCATTTCCAAGAGCGCAAAGGTACAAGGTTTTAAGGGTACTCAGGATAAAGGAAATGCCGCAAAATCTTATGAAACTCCGAGCCGCCATCGACAATTTGACTGCGGAAGAGGTGATATTTGATCCGTATCGAGAGGATAGAAATCAAGGTTTAATCAAGGAGAAATGAAGTTCTTGCATTATACTATGGACCATTGATGACTATGTTTGAAGGATTTTTCAATGCGATCCATATCGGGATGTCGACAATTGGGTTACGTACAAGAAGAACCTCATTTCGATGCAGCAAAATCCGGCCTTTTCTTTTGTGATATGGTGATTACCACCTCCCAAAGGTATGAACGTCTCTTACCTTCCGGCCAACTCAAGAACATTGGGTGATAGGCATCGCGGTCAAATCGATGTGAGTCTTTTGACGAGGTGACCACCGGTCATGAAGCTACTGAAATACATGGCGTGATACTTGGGTTGGGCTCGTCCTGTGAATAGGCCAATGACTGCGAGAATCGCTCATAAGAAGAAGATCGAATCGAAAGACCCGGCAACATTGCTTAAGATATTTGTAAGTATTTTAGAGTTGCTCTTACTATTTTAAGATTGATTGCATTATCAATCATTCTATTAATTGTTTGTTGTTTAGTGAATATATAAGGATCAATTGAAGACCTTTGTGAGGGTGTTATGTTACAAAAGATAGAGGAGAATCATGCCATGGCACATTACTATGCTTGCAATTTTGACACGAGGATGCACACTGTTGTTCAAGCAACTTCGTGCTGAAGTAAAGGCGGAAAAAGCTATTAAGGATGCACAAGCCAAGATAAAGGCCGATAAAAAGAGGACTCGTAGTGCTCCCTGGTGAAAGGTAGCAGGCGGTCGTGGTGGTGAAGGTAGTGTTCCAAAACTGGCCGTTAAGTGAAAGGCCAATGAATGCTTTCCTAGTTCATTTCTTTATGTTGTGGTGGACAAATGTTTTAAGTTAATGGTGTGGACAAATGTTTTTTACGGTTTATGGGACATGTTTTGTATTTTGGACAAAAAATGTTGGATTTCAGTTGTTGAATGAATGGTTGTTTAGCTATATAAAGTGTCTCGGTATTACCTTGCAGGCATGCTTTTAAGCTACCACCCCGTCGCTATCCCAGGCCGGCAAGGTTGTGAAATGCCGTATTGCTTCCATGTCAACAAAAAATTGTGTAGTTACGGGGCAAAGTAAGGTTGTGAAATGTCGACTGGTTTACTCTGTCAACCAAAAATTGTGTAGTTACCCAGTGGCCTGCAAGGTAATATGATTCCTTCCCAACTAAGCCTGGCGTTTTGTAGCCTCTAAGTGTACGAGAAAATGAGAAACCTCACGGCCATATCTTGAAAACCATTCTTCCTGATGCGTCGGGAGGAAAACAAAACAATAAAATGCCTATGTATTTTGGTAGTGCATATTTGGCTGAACCCATATATTCCTGTAGTTTTGTGACCCCTAAGCATTGTAGCAAATTTTGACCACTACCACGGTTCAAAAATTCAAATTTTTGCAAGTACAAGTGCATTGATTCACTCTGTACTTGGACACTATAACTTGCCAATTTTGGGCACCATCCTATAAATGCACTACTTATCTCCACAAACAACACACAACTATTTGCATATACTCTCCAAAGCTCATATCATCACACACTCCATCTAACTCACCCAATAGCTCTCTACACACAAGAAATGGCTTCATTTGATTCTAATGAAGATTTGACAATCACCAAAGCTTGGTATCGTGAGACTAGAGTTCAAGAGCTGAGTCTCCGTAAAAGGTGGATTCCACAACCTTTTTAGGCTAGGGTTCACAACACTTTTAGCCAAGAGTGGAATCCTAACTCAAGAAGTGTTCAACAAGTGCACGATAGGCACATAGTCATTGAAAATGCGATACTTCCTTATTTAGCTACTCAAAACCAATTTTCAACGCTCTCCCACTTTAACTTGTCCATTAACAATTTGTAAGTATTTTTGTGGTTTTATTTTACGTGATCCATGTTGTTTGATCTTCCAACTTAAACCGCACTAACAAAGTAAGTTTGTGTTTTGTTTTTTGTAGTATGAAGTCGCCAAAGGAGCGCTGCTTGGAGGAAAATGGGGAAGCATTTCCGTATTCGATGCAAGTTATCAATTCATGGAATCCAAAATCCCTAGGTATGCCCCCGAGATGATGTAGGGTGTATCGTCTTCTGTGAGGAGGAAGATCGATGGCTTTAGAAGTTTTAAAGGCAGTAGGTTTTGTGGGTAGACCTCTATGTAAACCCTCGCGAGACTATAACTTCCGTCCACTGTGGTCGCCTAGGGGTTCAAAGGCTCGATGCACATGCTAGGAGTGCATTCGTTTTTCCGTCGACAAGGATTAGGTTTATGTTCAATCAATGTAGTAACCAAAATTGAAACGAATAAAGTAAATTACATCTTCCATATTATGTCGGCCGACAAGGTTGTATTTTTGCATCGAGATTAATATAGCCGGAAGGGTAGGAAATATTTACATGTCGACCGCAAGATTGTCGCCCAAGATACGGCGTGTTCTTCATCCTAGACCATTCCTACGGATATATGGTCTGACAACTTATTCAAAGTTGACACCGCCGGCGGAAAAGAGATCTACAGCCTTATTCAAAGTTTAACATTCCGTGGATGTGTTGGTGGAAGCTTATTCAAACCACGACCTTCACGCTTTATGCATTTTCAAAACCAAAATTTTTGGATGAAGCTCTAACTCATAAGACGGATCAAAAGGTTAATCTAACAATTCAAAATTTCAAAATTTTAATCTAAACTTCAATTAATTAACCTAATCAATTTT
>JAJJWW010011697.1:0-55546 GCA_023531295.1 Papaver armeniacum | reverse complement strand
AAAGAACAACTCATCCTTCGGGCAAGAGAGACTTTCATCCTTTGAAGCACAAATGCTCACCTCTCAGTTCCTTAGACAACTTCTCAACCTCTTCTTCCTGGCGAGCAACACAGTCCGCGGAAGGGACTTCATCCTGTAATTTCTGGAGCTCCTGAATCTTGGAGAACCCTTTGAAGAACCAAGGGGCATTGAAACCGTACTGCGCAAACACGTCTCGATGGCACTTCCAGTCTTCAACCATCTCCTCAGAAACTGTTCGACCAGTCGTGACGCTCATCCCTTGGATAGTAGATAAAGCTTCTTGGACACGGTTGACCAACGCAAGACGACTTTTGAGTTTCGTGGTGGTAGCAATGTGACCGTGCTTCTCCCATATCGTCGTGTACAACTCTTTGAACTGAACCGGACGCTCAATCCACCAACCAACACATGGCCTGGATAAGGGATAGTAAAAGGAGGATCGAACAAAGCCCCGTGCCGCATCACCGTAATTCACCAACCGCAGGAGCCTTGTCGATTTGGGGGGAGGCCTTTCGAAGGAGTCACCACAATAGCCATATTGACTGGAACCTGTTCAGGATGGATCTCAAGAGGAGCCGCCTCGACTATAGCAGGCACTGCCTCTCTTATATTCCTTTCGGCATCTATTTCGCTCTGGGTGCTAATTTCCATCACGACCCCGTCAACAAGATCACTAAGGGAAGCGCCTTGTCCAACCGAGCTTGCATCATCCCCTGTCATGGTCCTAAAAGAAGTGGTTTCCCCGGACTTCTCAAAGTGTAAAGATCGGATACTGCACTCCACGAAGATCGGTGCCTCCAGACTTCTCAGCATGAAGGCCAACATTACCATCCTTCTCATTTTGAATGCGCGCCAACCTTGTGAAGACATTCTCTTTCGAAATTCCCTGATTTCAAGCAAGGATCGTTTTTAGAAGAATTTACACTGGAGAAATGAAAGAACCGATGGGAAAAGATTTAAATACCTCGCATATTGGAGGAATTGAGGATTACCGACCGCATGCTTGCCTCTTAGGTCTCTCTCCTACTTGGGGACCGCAATCCTCGGCTCTGGTCCGCTTGGCCGAAGTGGCTTCAACCGGAAATGCTTCTCCAAAGCGTCGAAGATGGTTCACCACGGGATCTGTCACAACACTCTCCGAGAATTCCCGGAAAATCAACAGTTTCCTCCTCCAAAATTCCTTATACTTATCGGTTACCACATCGAGCTTCTCCCAATAGGCCGTAAGGAAAGGCTCACCCGTTAAAAACATGCCGCGTTAAGAATATTCTAGAGAGATTCTTTTGGAACCCTTGGTGAACAAATAAATGGGACACCCCGATCAAATCCCATTTGGCGAGCAGCCCCTGCCAATATTGTACGGAGTCACGAAAATTCTCCGTTAAATAGAGACGGGACATATCTGGAATGCAGCTGCGCAGGTAAATAAGTTCTCCAGTTTCATAGTTTCGACATCGGTACACAACACAAAGATCGGGACCGTCGGCGATAGCAAAAGTCTTTGGTTGAACAATGGAAGGGTGGACCGGCCCCCATGGACGGAAATCTCACAGAAGACACATTGTCAAATACGTCCACAAGTTTCGCACCGCTTTGGGACGCCTTTTATTCCAACGGAGTATTCTCGAGCCACCATACAAGTTCTTGAGCGAATTTCCGGAGTAGGAGCGTAACTTTTGAAGTGTTCCCATAAGAATGCCTGAATAAAAGCGAAGTGAACGTGCGACTCCACCTTCTTGTACCCGTTAGAAACATGCATGTCCATTGCTAAAGCGTCCAGGATGAGAATACAGTGATCCAAGGAACAATGCGCCTAAAGGAAGAACTTCACCCTTCACCACCTTATAGCAATCTTAACAAGGTCACTTCTAATGGTCTTCTTTCCCGGAACCATCATCGAATATATCCTGGATAGCCATAAAGACAGAACGCAATCACACCGAGCTCTCGTTTTCCAACTCTTGATCCGGCTCGGGTCTGCAGAGACCACTCCGACACCCACCGTGTAAAAGCATCTTGCATCTTTTTTTCTCTTCCTTTTCCAGGACTGTCGAATCTGCCACTTTTTGAAGTATAGCACCATAGTTACTTTGTTCCGTATCGAGAGCTCGTAAGAGAGACTTCCCGGCAACGAGCGGGTTCATTAATGCAGCCACACTCTCCAAAGTAATAGTCATCTCTCCCCATCTAGATATGGCAGTGTGAGTAGAAATACGCCACCGAGAAATGAAGGTAATCAAACCCGCGATGACTTTCCTAATTTCGAGAGTAGCAGATGCCATGACCGCATTGAGGATCTGCGCTTTGGTCAAATTGTCCTTAATGCCCTTATTACTCAACATGCATTTCATCCATCCTTCATAAGAACCCAGTGGAGCATGGCAAGTCTTGAAGTCAATAGGAGAAGGCGGATATTCGTTTCTCCGGAGACAAAATCTCATCACAAGTGCTGAAGAAGAGAATGGATCACTTCCATATTTTCTCAATCGGAAAGCAAGACTATCTTATGAGAAGGATGCCTTCTAATGTTTGGAAAAGGCGAGGTAAACAACTCATCGTCGATGTTCGGCATATCTTTGAAGTCGTCAACACTTCCCGACTTGGCACCAAAAGATTATCTCCAGAAGACATCTCAACAGGATTCTTTTCTTCCACAATGAAATAAAAGACAGAGTTAGAACTTGTATGAAAGCACAGGAGAGATGTAGTCACACACGGCAAGACGCAAATTCACATCGGAGCACACAATGGCCGGTTCAAACACCATTTAAGTCCTAGTACAAATTTTAGTCTGGTATTGATTTCGATCGGTATTGGTTTCAAGTCCCTACAAGTTTCGATCTGGTATTGGTTTCAAGTCCTAGTACAAGTTTCATCTGGTATTGGTTTCAAGTCCTGTACAAGTTTCGATCTGTATTGGTTTCAAGTCCTAGACAAGTTTCACCTGGTATTGGTTTCAAGTCCTGTACAAGTTTCAAGTTCGAGTAAATTTCAGTCAAGCATATGTGAGTAAGACCCACGTTAATTCCCGGCATACACGCGAGCCCGCATTCATTCATCCGCATGCATCATAACACGATTTTCTTTATTCATGGAAATCGTGTCTACGGGATTCAAGCCAAATGGTGGAAAGAAGCAAAAACAACATGGATTCACGGGTTGTTTTACTAAGCAATTCTAGAAAATATTGACGTATCAACCTTGGTGGAAAAAACTAAGCATATACATGTCTTACAAAAGGTGTTTACCTAACAAACTAGGGTTTTACCTTGGACGGACGGCGGGAGCAAATCCGGCAACGGCAACGGCGGTGTCGGTCGGGGCGGCAACAAGGTCACGACGGGAGCTGCTCAAACAAGAAAAAAAAAATAAGAAGAGAGAACTCGTGGGGAAAAAGAAAAGGGTTTTGTCTCTTTTATAGACAAAAAATTAGAAGAATCCCAATAGAAGAAGGTTTCCTCTCTTATTTGGTTTCCTCTTTTGATTCAAATACCCAAAAAAGGAACCGGCCCCACCAAAGGATTCCATACAAGCGTGACGGCGTGGGAAACTAGCGGTCGACCAACACTCTTCCGGGTAAACTCCTTTTATCCTGTTTTTCTCACATATGTATGTCACCATCTCATGCCTACCACACAATAGTGTAACCATTATGTGCTAGGCAAGGGACTTAATGTTGATGGTGGATTTTCGTTTAAGGTTAAATTTGTAAAAAACCAGAAAAAACCATGCGCTGACATCTTGTAAAAAGATAAAGCCATTTATAAGTGTTGGATACTCCCTCACTTAATTCACCAAGAATGGAGCATGTAGCAACAATCCCATTCTGTGAATACATGAAATTCCTCCAGGTTGGAGCAAGTAGCAACAATCCCTTCCTGTGAATTTCATATCACCTTTGTATTTCCGGTACTCATTATCGGTGTGGCATGACGATCGAGTGTTACTCTTACAGTAACACGAACCTCCAAGCACTATAATGAAACCATGTACGAAATACCCGTACAGCCGACTCTCGGTGTGTTATACTAGCCCGATTGAGCCCCTCTCGGTGTGTTATACTAGCCCGATTGAGCATCCTGACTGACCGTATCGGTCCGGATATGATCCCGATCGCATCATCCAACTCCATAAGCATGATTGGATGACCCCGGATCAATTCCATCACCCCCTGCGGTATGGAATACCCACTGCCGACCCCGCATGATCGGTCATTGGCCTAGCTTGCCAAGAAACCGTTCATACCAAGCATTATGGATGGAAAACCCTAAATTAGGGTTTGCGGCATATTACATGTGTCGCAAAACAGTCTCAACCATCCATCTTCGCAGGTATAGATGGAGGGTGTAGATGTAGACTCAAAGGGCCCAGAGCATGTCAACACGATCACCATGGGCCCGCCTACACATTTGAACAATCGGTCAAAACCAACCATGGTTGGTCGTGACAAAATTGTCACCCAAACAAGAGATGGCGCACGGCTTTTGAAAGCCAAAATTAGGGTTTCAAGCCATCACGCGCGTCCATCTTCTCCTAAGCACGAATGGAGGGTCACATATTAGATTAAGCAAGGGCCTAGGTTATACCAAAGATGACCACTGTGGGCCCATCTACCTCCTCATGTGTTCGGCCAAGGCATATCATGCCTGGTTAATCCAAAATGTGCGTCCAAACTAGCATGGCCACGCCTCCCAAACCACAAACTGATCTCGACCACTCAACTTCGCCTGACGATTTGGATGGCTCGGATCACGTTTTCATGGGATAATCAAGGTATAGGTGTGAACACCACCTACCACCTACACGCTGGTATGATCGACCAAGACCGACCAAGATGGGTCGTCTTGAAATGCGTGCCCAAACTAGGGATGTCACGCGGTTTCCAACTCCTTTGCGGCAATGGATTTCTTCCGCAAACCGATCTCAACCACTCGACTTTACCGGTCAAATTGAGTGGCCTAGATCGCGCCTTCATGGGACAGTGAGGTATGGACGTGCACACCGGCATGCTGTCTACACACATGCCCGGTCGGTCCTCTCCAAATCCCTATCCATGCTCGGTTTCGACCAAGCTGAAAAGTAATGCTTGCGCACCTCTTCAAAAAACCCTAATATTCATTAACGGTCGCAGATGAGTGTCTCAAAGATCATCTCATCCGTCCAACTTCACCAGCTTGGTTATACAACCCTGGTCAGAGTTATTTGGTTAGTGAGGCGTCATTACCCATCACTTTACCACACCATGATGCAAAGACTCGCATAAAATATACACGGTACTTCACAAGTATCGACTTCTTCAATAACGCAGTTATTCAATTCAAAGATTACATGCTATCTTTCGTGGATCCACGATCCACACATTCTAGACATCAATCATGTCACAAACTAGGGGATACATCTTTGGGGTATTGGTCTCGGGTTTACGAAAGGTGCGGCGTGCAACGCGCCATCACAAGAACGTGTTAGGAAGTCATGGACGGTTAGAGATGAACATGAGAAGTGGGCAAGGCTGGTCGTGTATCACCAACGCACAACTCCACTACTCCATCACTCCACTTCCTCCACTTCCCATGAGAGACGTGAATAAGTCTCAATGACTTGTATAAATAGGTTCTCCGCCCTATTTCAAACGGGAACACAAGTCCCGACGAGACAAAACCAAGTGTTAATACAAAACGTATTCAAACACCCAAAGCTTGCTTGCATCAATCACAAGCCTGCTCACCTTTACATTACAAGTCATAAGCAAGCCAACACCTTCACAATCTCAACACCTTCTTCGCTTCCTCCCTAAGATCAACCCCATCTCCTTCACTTTGTGACCGAAACAAGTCCGGAACGGCCATTTCTTGGTTTAGGCCGGACTTGCACAACATTGATCTATCGAATCTACAAGCACTCACCGCGATGCATTTGTTTAAGGTTTAAATTCATTCCTCATTCACACCCCAAATTACCAAATTCTGCAGGAGTAGTTTTCACCCATAAACAGCTGGACAAATAAAAAGTCACGAAGGAATATTAACAACTCACCAAAGAAACGACTGGGGACTTCACATTATTCGGTATCATCCTGTAACTCCTCTTACTTATGCCTTCTCCACTCCGGGGACTTTCTTGCACTTCTGAGAAATTTAACTGAATTCGAGGTCTCACAACGCGATCGTCCTACAATAAAATCAATAAAACAATTAAGATGCGGTTATCATGGATTCACCAAAATCATAAGGAGAATACTTACCTGTGAACAATCCGGAGGCGTTTTTCTCTTATCACCACTACAAATATATTTCAATCTCGGTCGATCAACAATCATGTCAGGGGAAGGAAACTCTCGTACCGGAGACTTAACATCCATCGCGAACTTATACAAATGCTCAAGTTGTTGACGCCTGAAGTCTATGTAACTCGTAGTTACGTAGGTAGCTCGGTCAAAGCAGGGAAATAAATAATTGTTTCCTTCCACATGTGTGCAATCTAAGTGAGCCGTCAGATGCTCAACTGATGGTTTATTCATTCGATGACCTGGAGCACACTGGTCGAGACCCATTTGTCGAGCTGCTCTGTCGATGTTATATTCTTCTACCTGTAATTCTCCGTGCATTACTGATACTAAATAACCAGGGGTGCAAATCAGTATGAAAGATTTCTCTCCATCACTCAAACCGATGCCAGACTTCAATATGACATTTTCTACATCAGTATTGAAAGTGATCAATTGTGAGAATAGAGGAGGAACTGACACCCAGGGGCGAAAGTTGAACTCAGACTCGATGTCCAAAATATTAGTGAGGCGTGTGTTGTATTGTGGCTGCACATAATCTTGGCATTATTTTTCTCGAGGAAAGCATGACGAGTATCAACATTGGGTCCTTGCAAGACGCTGCGAGGAATTGGAGCATAATTCTCAAGGTGTTCCCACATCAAAGCTTGGAGAAACATAGTATTAGCATATGTTTCAATCTTCATGAAGCCGTTGGAGACACTGGAGTCTATGACTAAGGAGTCTAAATTGGAAAACAGTGAACCTAAAAACAGGCTACTGATAGGAAGTTTCTTACCTTTAGCCATCTTTATGGCAAAAGGAATCGCAAATGGCTTCAACAAATGTCCACTATCCTCAAGAACATCCCTGAAAAGCCACAAGCATGAGAAGGCAAAGAATGGTTAAGGTACCATCAACAGATTCTTCAGGAACTTCATCTCTCGGCCACCAGTACTTCAACCATTAAGCATAACAAAATTTGGTGACTTGTTGAATTCATGCATTTTAGCTTCCAACTCGTCAGAAATTGCATTCTTCTCTGCTGAGAGCTTTTCCGAAAAATTACCATTGATCGGGAGATGCAATAAAGCGACTACATTTTCCAAAGTAATAATGAATTCTCCCCATCTGCATATGAAAGTATGAGTAGGAATGCACCAACGGGCAAGCAAAGCCACCATACCTGGTATATCATGATGAATGAATAAATCCCCAACATCTTGAATAGCTTGTGTCACCTCAGGCACGATCCAAAGATGGTCCTTACACGACTATGACCCAACATATGTCTCGCCCATCCAGAAAAATGTGTCAGAGGCTTCGGGAAAGCTTGAGTTCTATATGTGAAGCCAAATAGTGTTTCCCTTGCAAACAAAACTGAGTTATTGCTTGAGGAGATACCAACTTGTTCTGAATAGTACTCCTGGGATTTATAAGCAGCCGAAACGAGGAACCTGAGGGACGCTTTTCGGGTCTATATAGATACACGAAGAATTTGTCATCAATATTTGGAATGTTCTTAGTTTTAGGAGTTTCCTCTTTCTCCTTAGAAGTCCCAGAATCATCATCTCTGGAAGACGCGTCTGTAGAAACATCCTCTCTAGAAACATCATCTTCAGAAATGCTACCACGGGAATCAGTCATCTTTGGAAAGTTGTTGTGACATCCATACAACAAAAATTTGTCAACACAATGGAATTAAAGCAACAAAATAATTATGATGCTCACATCAGTGTCCACAAAAAATGGTAATCTTTAACTCTTACCTGTTTACGGTTTCACGAACTTAGTGATAATAACGTAAAACTTCGAAAACTCGCTCACTCCTTCAAACCTGCGAAGATGAGCAAAATCTATCATTCAAGAGTCGACACTGACTTTTCACGAAGCTATGAACAATTCACATAAACTCTTCATGTGAACGTTCCATGGTTTTATGCCGCAAACACACATCATAAAATACAATTGTTTATCTCTAATAATTATTCAAAAATTGCTATTTTGATTTTTTTATCGAAACTTTTTAAAAAAAAAATCTCACGTATGTTTTTTTTTTTTTTTTACGTGAGTTAATTAAAAAAAAAAAAACTTATTTTTGCTCAAACGAGCATTCGCCTATGAAACGAGGGTCTTTTCTATTTTTGTAAAGGTCCACATATTCCCAAATAAAATTTTGAAAGTTCACATGCAAAATTTTATCATGAAGTGCAGGTCTATTTCAAAAATACCTTAGGATTATTGTTCATTACTTTAACTACGAACATACGTACGAACCTAAAGGTATTTGTGTCAAACATTCATGCTTTGAAAGTAAAATTTTGATTTTTATGAAACCTCATAAACAAATTTTATCTATTGCAACTAAATCATGTCTATTCAAGGATTCATGTATCTCTTTCATATTCGGGATCATTGCTCGTTTCTTAAACTAACTAACGAACATGCATACGTTTTCTAAAACAATTTTCATGAAACCTACATCTTCATGCATACATATGAAATTTTGTTTTGAACAACTCATGGGAAGTTTACGAACTCACAAAAAAAAAAAAAAAAAAAAAAAACGGACTTACCTGGTCGGCGCCGGCCGAACGGTGGCTGATGACGGTCGGCTACGACTGATGTCCGCCGGAAATCTTTTCTCCTCTTGCTGCTCGCGTGAGAGTGGTGAAGAAGGTGCTTGCTCGGTCAATCAAAAAATTAAAAAAAAAATAGGGCTTCTTCCCTTTTATATCAATTTTATTTCCAAAACCTAATAAAACATGGATTTCCTCTTTTGGGCTCTCAGGCTCACAAACATTAAACCGACCAAAATAGGATGCCCGATCGTCCAAATCAGTAGTGCTTCATCTCTTCGCGCTCACGAGATGACACTCTATCTTGCTATCAGGGTCCTTACCTAAGCATTTGCTCGTACATGACACCATTGGAGCAAATCGAGGATTCTGAAAATACCTTTGTACGACCGAGTTCAACTGCTTATCTCGTCGGCTTGAAAATCACCATATAATGCTTACTGCGGAACATGACTGTCCCTCACTAAGCCGTGGACTTAATGTTGATGGTGGATTTTCAACAAAGGTCAAAATCGTAAAATCATGATACTGCATGTTTCTGACCCGGCTTCAGGAACGCATGTGACGATTCATATTTTACGATCCGTGAAACATTTCACGATCTCTGATCAAGTTCATATTAGATCCATGATGAATATGATTCTCGAAAGGCCTCCCACTAGTTGAGCGTTCGATGTTGCTCATTTCATCATGACCTCTATGTAGAATAACATAATTGGGCGGTTCTCCGTACGATTGAGAACTTAACTCCTTCAGGACGTCGGTGACACTCGCTGTTCCCTGACTACATAGAGAGACTCACCTCTACATAGAAGAACGATTGGGAGGTTCTCCATATGATTGAGAGCTTAAAGCCTTCAGGACGTCGGTGACACTCATTGTTCCCTGACTATGTAGAGAGACCGTGTATATATTCAGGCGGATCTCCATACATAATTGTTGAGAGGTATAAACGCCTTCAGGACGTCGGTAAAACTCGATGTTCCCTGACTATGCACCTTTCAGAACGGGTATGACGCTTTAACTGGCTAATATCCCCTCTGCAATAAATTAATTCTACCGTGGCATTCACCACTGAATTCCTAAAAGATAATCTATTTTATCTCATTACTCCGATTTCATGGTCGAATCCATGGCTGATCTTATGGAATGGTAATAGATAATTTTGTATTCCGAATCCATGGTCGAATTCACGGCTGATCCTATGGATTGATAATAAATAACTACTCACCTTTATTACTCAGTTTCATGAATCATTCTCCACTGAATTTTATAAACTAGTAATAAGTACTCAACAACCGGGTATCTGGATTATCACCGAGTAAGCCCCAATAAAATGGTGCAAGTGTACTCAACAATGATGCACGAACGGGCATTCGAAAATATGGACAAATGAGGAATACTACACAAAACAGGAGAGAGAAAATAATAATAAAAAAATAGAAAAGAGGCGCCTAGGGACTGGGCCCACCGGCCGGCCATGCCGCTGTGGCGGGTCCCACACTCCTCTTCCTTTGTTTTTCTTATTTTATTATTATTATTCACGAACTCATGGAAACTCCTTCATTCTAGCAACTTTCCTTGTTTGAGCAGAACTCACGGTTTCTCCATATTTTCACGATTTCATGAAAAATAATAAAAAATAGGGAAAGGTGTTGCGGGACCGGGCTACCTGGCCGGCCGGCCGGCCATGCCCTAGCTGTGGCCGGTCCCACATCTTGCAATCCCTTATTTTCATAATTATTATTTCCCTCGTCTCATGAAACTCCTTCGTTTGAGCAAAAATCATGGTTTCTTCATATTTTCTCAAATATTGCCCAAACCATGAAAAAACCTAAAAGTCAAATGGTCACATGACCGACTAGGCTACTCACGCCAAATAATAAAATATTATTATTTTAAAATTTTGATCAAACGAGCAAAGTTCTACTTTCTCATTCGAGCAAAATCAAGAATTTCACCAAAGATCAAACTCTTTTGAAAATCCAAGATATTGCTCAAACGCACATCAGAAAGTGCCAAAACTCTCAGGATTAAGACATGGACATAATGGTACACGGGCATGCTTCCTTGACCGACCAAGGCCGGCCCTAAGGCTTGCAAAAATCCGGTCCCACACATTCTTATAATTTTGACCTAATTTGCTCAATTGCTCATATTGGGTCCAAACTTTTCCAACCAACTTGGAATTTGCTCAATCGACCATCAGCTGGTCCCACGACCACCAAGGGACGGTTTCATGCCATCTTGGTCGGTCCCTCACTTCTCCATAAATTAGGTTTTATTACCTAATGCTCATACGGGCACTATTTTAATAAATGATGAAACCGGCATTTTATCATCATTCTTTTACCAACCGGTCAACTAAGGACCTTGGTGCACGCTCACTCGAGCACTTGGGCACCACATGGTCATCCATCATCCCATGTGGTCGGTCCCTCCCTCCCTCATGATCTATTTTCAGCAATTCATCAATTGACGAACAATTGATCAAAATTAGGGTTTCGAACAAACGCTCCACAAATCATCATTCTGAGCAAGTTCAAACACTAATAAATTTATGTTGATCCAGCAATCAGCATCTGGGTTAATTACATAATATCTGGTAGGCTACTAGTATTTTAATTAATATTTTATTGGGTCACGTTACCAATAATTCGTCGAATTGACCAATGCTTGCTCAATTGCTCGAATATTGATGCGACTATCAATATTCAATAATTCGTCGAATTGAGCAATACTTGCTCAATTGCTCGAATATTGATCCGACTATCAATATGCAGTAATTCGTCGAATTGAGCAATACTTGCTCAGTTGCTCGAATATTGATCCAACTATCAATATTCAAGTGATTCGTCAATTGAGCAATACTTGCTCGATTGCTCAAATTTACAATATTTGCTCAGACGAGCAATATCAACATAAGAACTGTACTTCTGACATGTTCAATTCATGAATCACTGAGATTCGTACCATGCTCAATTCAACAAAACTTAGACTCACTGTCTAATAAGTCAACAACTGACTAATCAAATACACATCTACTTTGCAGACCCCACGTTCGTGAGACATCAATCACGTCACATGGGGGGATATCAATTAGGGTTTTTATCTGGCGAATTACGGCACGTGGACTCATCCACGCTGAGAAATGTGAGTAAGTCATGCCAATGGTTGAAGGAGTTAGCAAAGTAGTGGGTGGAAGGTTAACCAAGTCTCCGCATGACCTGGAACTGGTTTCACCACGATCTTCACTTCCCCACTCTTTCACTCAAGAAACCGTCATACTTACAGGGATCAATGTGTTCATTATTCTGGCAATATAAATAAGTTCAAAAATTGAGGACAAAAAACAACATTCGTCTACACGATAACTCGATTGAAACTTATTCACAGAACTCAACACTCAGCAGTTCATCAATTTTGCAGAAACCCACAACACATCCACAATCCTTGATCATCATTGATCCCACACAATTCTCAGATTCCCTCCTACAGATCAACCCATCTTCCCTCTTTGTGACCGAATTGACTCTGGAACTGCCATTGACTTGGTTTAGGCCGGAGTCCTATAGATTGAACTCTCGAATTCAAGCACTCCCTTTGCAATGCATCTATGTGAGGTTCAACAGTTTGTTCGGTTGAGGAGTCTCGTCCGCACGGTCGTCTCTTCACTTTCCGAAAAAAAAGCAAGTCGTTTTTCCCCATCTACACATATCATCACAGACAATGGAATTCCTTTTGTTAACAGACATGTGTAAGAATTGCTCGAGGAATATGGTATCAAACAAATTTTCTCTACACCGTACTATCCCCAAGGAAACGGACAAGCGGAGAGTACCAACAAGACTTTGATCAGGATTCTCAGTCGAACAATTCATGATAATCCTCGAACGTGGCATGAACAATTGCCTTTGGCTTTATGGGCTTATCGAACCGCACCTAGAAGCTCAATCGGAACCTCACCATATTCCCTTGTTTATGGTGCCGATGCTATTCTCCCAGACGAGATCAAAATCCCTTCTGCAAGGATTACGACAGCCAGTGGAGTGCAATGGGATGAATCCGAAGTGTCTAATTCAAGGGTTCCTGAATTGGACATGCTCGAGTCAAGGAGGGCCAAGGTAGAAAAATATGTGGAAGCTTACAAACAAAGGATTTCCAGGGCATACAACAAAATGGTAAGACCTCAAACATTCCAAGTAAGAGATTTGGTTCTAAAAACAACAAAGCATGTTCAACAACACATGTCTGCTTCCAAGTTCTCTCTAAAATGGGAAGGGCCGTATATAATCATCAAGGCAGTATCCAGTGGATATTACAAAATCTTGGCCGTTAATGGAGGGGTGGAAGGAAACATCATCAATAGCAAGTGGCTCAAAGCATATTATGCCTGAAAGATCGGTAAACAATTGTAGATGGTGGATTTTCAACAAAGGTTAAAACCGTAAAATCATGAGGCATGTTTTTGACACGGCTTTCAGGCATGCAACGATTCATATTTTACGAAGCCATGATGAATATGTTTTCGAAAAGCCTCCACTATCTGAGCATTCGATCCCTGGCATTTCGTCGTGACCTCTATGCAGAATAACGTATTTGGGCGGTTCTCCGTAGATTGAGAGCTTAACGCCTTCAGGATGTCGGTGACACTCACTGTTCCCTGACTGCAGGAGAGAGACCCACCTCCATATATAAGAATAGTTGGGCGGCGGACGCCTTCAGGTCGTCGGTGACACTCACCGTTCCCTGACTATGTGGAGAGATCGTGTATAGATTCAGGCGGTTATCCGTAGATTGAGAGCACTAACGCCTTCAGGTCGTAAACAACACCGTGACTCCCTGACTATGCACCATTCGTAATAGATGTGACGCTTTAATCAAGCTAATATCTTTTCTGCAATAGATTAATTTTGCCGCGACATTCACCACTGAATTCCCTGAATAATCTATTATTGCTCCTATTCCATGGTCGAATCCACGGCCTGATCCCATGGAATGGCAATAACAATTGCTCCTATTCCATGGTCGAATCCACGGACTGATCCCATGGAATGGCAATAACAATTGCTCTGATTCCATGATCGAATCCACGGCTTGATCTCATAGAATGGCAATAAACTATTACATTATCTCATTATTCCGATTTCATGATCGAATCCACGCTGATCTCATGAAATGGTGATAGATAATTTTAATTACTCCGATTTTATGGTCGCATCCACGATCCCATAGGATGGTAATGCTTGCTTTATTATTCTGAATTCGCAGTCGAATCCACAGATGATCCTATGAATTAATAATAAACAACTATTCATTTTTATTACTCGCCATGAATTATTCTCCACTGAATTTCATAAATTAGTAATAAATACTTAATAACCGGGTATCTGGATCATCACTGAGTAAGCCCCACAAAAATGGTGCAAGTGTATTCGACAATGATGCACGACTGAGCACCCTGATGCACGAACGAGCATCCAAAAAATATGAAACAATGAGGAATCCTACGCAAAACAGGAGAAAACAATAAATATTAATAAAATAATAAGAGGCGCCCAGGGCCGTGCCCTAGCCATGGTCAATCCATGCCTCTTCCATTATTTTTTGTTATTTCATGAACTCATGAAAACTCCTTGGTTTTAGCAACTTTCCTTGTTTTTGCAAAAACTCATGAATCCTCCATAACTTCATGGATTCATGAAATAGTGTTATAAAATAAGGAAAGGTGTGCGGACCGGCAACCTAGCCGGCCGACCATGCCCGAGCCGTGGTCGGTCCCACACCTCACAATCCTTTGTTTTTATACTTATTATTCCCTAATCTCATGAAACTCCTTTGTTTCAACAAAAACTCATGGATTCTCCATAACTCCAAGGATTCTCCATAACTTCAAGGATTCATGAAAAATAATATTATAAAATAGGGAAAGGTATGCGGACCGGGCAACATAGCCGTCCGCCATGCCCTAGCCGTGACCGGTCCCACACCTTGCAATCCCTAGTCTTTTATAATTATCATTTTCCTAAATTCATGAAACTCCTTGGTTTGAGCAAAAATCATGATTTCGTCATAACTTCTCAAATTTTGCTCAAACCATGAAAAACCAAAAGCCAACAAGTCACACGACCGGCTAGCCTCTCACGGAAATTTTAAATGTTAAAAATACACTTATTTTAATATTTTCAAAATATTGATCAATTGAGCATACATGCTCATTCCAACAAAAATCAAGAATTTCAGTCAAGATGAAACTCTTCTGAAAATTCACAACATTGCTCGAACGCACATCAGAAAATACTGAAACTCTCAGTATGGAGACACGGGCACCACGGCAACACGTGCATGCCTTCATGACCGACCGTAGTCATCCTTAGGGCTTACAAAAAGCCGGTCCCACACGTTTTCATAATTCCGACCTAATTTGCTCAATTGCTCGTATTGGGCCCAAACTATCTCCAACCAACCCGGGGATTGCTCAAACGGCCAACAATCGGTCACGTGACCACCAAGAGCTGGTCCCATGCTCTCTTGGTCGGTCCCCATCTTTCATACCTAGGTTTTATCACCTAATGCTGAACCCAGCAATATTTCAGTAAATGATGAACCAACATTTAATCATCATTCTTTCACCAATCCTCAAACTGAGAACCCTGATGAATGCTCACTCGAGCACCGGTCACCACACAGACGCCCATCATCCCATGTGATCGGTCCCTCTATCACTCATTACCTATTTTCAGCGATTCATCAACTATGATCTGAAATTAGGGTTTTGAATAAATGCTCCACGAATCATCACTCTGAGCACGATTCAAACACTAATGAATTTATGATGGATTCAACAACCAACATCCGAATTACTCATATAATATTTGGTAGCTTACTAATATTTTAATATTTTATTGGGTCACGTCACCAATAAATGTTTCGTCGAATCGAGCAATACTTGCTCGATTGCTCAAATATTGATCCAAATTATCGGTATTTGGTAATTTATCGTAATTTGTCGAATTGAGCAATACTTGCTCAATTGCACGATAAATTATCAACATTCATAATTTGCGAATTGCGCGATACTTGCTCAATTGTACGTCAAATCATCAACATTCATTATTTTGTCGAATGAGCAATACTTGCTCAATTGCTCGTCAAATTCTCGATATTTAGTAATTCATCGAATCGAGCAATATTTGCTCAGTTGCTCGAATATTGATCCAACTATCAATATTCAAGAATTTATCAAGATTTCATCGAATCGAGCAATACTTTCTCGTTGCTCGAATAATCCATATATATTCAGAACTCATCATTATGCAACAACTCGTCGAATTTACAATATTTGCTCGACGAGCAATATTAACATTCATGAATCGCTGAGCATTTGTCAAACATGCTCGATTCAACAAAACCTAGACTCATTATCTAATCAGTCAATAACTGACAAACTAAATACACGTTTGTCATGCAGACTCCACGATTCGTGAGACATCAATCACGTCAAATTGGGGGATAACAACTAGGGTTTTGGTCTCATGGCCTACAAAGACGTGGATTTCATCCACGACGAGAAATGTGCGTAAGTTGTGTTGGATATATTATATCAATCTTGGCTAATAATAACTATCTACCTTATCATGCGAATAAGTAATCAAAAATGTTTCAACTGTAATAATGGTTCTCTGTAGCAAAAACATAAACACATTGTGTGCAAGCAAATTAGAATAGACAATTAGTAAATCTAAGTTCTATTATATCTCACCAAAGGGTTTTGACACAAACAACACAGGACTCCAATGATGCAAATATTCTTTGTTGAACAATAAACTCATAATGCTGGGCATGTACGTAACCAATTCTATATCAAACTTTATAAAGAAAAGAAAAGAAATGAATGCACCTGGATAATGGACTCAGTAACCAAACGATCAAAATGTTGTATTGAGGCGAGTAATCTTTTTGCTTAAGACAATTGATTCCCGTATAGAATGTCACATACTTTAATGACATATGTCTCCAACATTCAACAATACCTTGATGTATTTCGCAGCACTTCGATCACACCGAACAACGAACGCCAAGTTTGTAGCACTTAACTCTCTTACAGACTCTTGAAAAGAAAACAACGAAAGTTTTTGCAAGTTCAAAAATTTCTGTGTAGATAAAAATGGTTTTCTTCTGTGTGTTAAAACTGGGAGAAGAAAATTGGTTATATAACGATTGAAACAATGTGACGGTTGGGATCCAATTAATCCTGACCATTGGATGATGTCTAATCAAATTAAGTTTGCAACTGTTGAATTTTTTAGTTGCCAATCCAACCTTTCTGTATGGTCGCAACTCTTCGTTAATTTGACTGTTAGCCATCCATATTGTTTTATCAAACTAAACCTCTGCGTTTAGTTAAACCAAATTTTATTCATTTTGAAAATAATCTTGAGTGGCCAATTCAAGACTATATTTCCAACAATCCCCCACATGAATAAAATTGTATCAAAGAAATACAAAAATGAAAACTTTAATCCTAGACTCTAATGCAGACACTAGAGAGTTGTGCGCGGAACATCACTACATAAGGCGAGATAGCTTTTGGCTTTGAATCTTCCATAGCGAAACATCTACCGGGTTTACTAGTTGTTCAGTGAACGCGATGTCTTGAACTGCTCAACATTATAATGTAAACCGATGCAGTAAATGCCACATAGCTTATTTCCTTACAAATTCGGTTCTCGGTTGTGTTCATTTCGGCCCTGAACGATGTTGGTTTTCATGAGTGCTCTAGATTAACTTAGCCTTATAGTTATCATGGAAGCGGCCTCACTTCTCACTCATATAGGAGATCTCCTATTTAAAAAGTATCTTGCCATACTTTCTTAGTAAAACTAAGCCATAAGAATCATTAAGAGAAATTCTCAACCTCTCACTTGACATGCAACACTGTTTCATCATAGAAATGGGAAAGAGAGTAATCTCTCACAGTGTTTCCGGTGAGTATAAATCTATAACTTGGTTGTCCCTTTTGAACCTAGATAACCATGGGATCTCCAATCGCTAGGTTGGGTGTCCGCTATAAATACTACTCGATATTAGGCAATAATCCCATTCCCCTCGATGATGCAATTACTATATCTCTAGGTAACCCTTTTGTAAACGGATCCGCTAGGTTATCCTTAGACCTTATATACTCCACTGATATAATTCCTTGAGATAGCAATTGTTCAATGGTATCATGTCTTCGACGTATGTGTAAAGACTTACCATTATACATCTTACTATGTGCCTTTGCAATGGCTGTTGTATTATCACAATTAATGTTTATTGCAGGCACCGGCTTAGGCCATATTGGTATGTCCTCTAGGAAATTTCGAAGCCATTTCGCTTCCTCTGCCGCTTTATCTAAAGTGATAAACTCAGCCTCCATTGTTGATCTTGAGATCAAAGTTTGTATGGATGATTTCCACGATACCGCAGCCCCAAACATAGTAACTACGTAGCCACTTGTTGCTTTAGTATCATCTGAGTCTGAGATCCAGTTAGCATCAACATATCCTTCTAAAACCGCATGATAGGTTGTATAATGCAACCCATAATCCTTTGTCTTTCTTAAGTACCTCAAGACTCTTACTATAGCTTTCCAGTGAGTGTTATTAGGATTACTTGTAAATTTACTCAATTTACTCACTGCACATGCTATGTCCGGTCTAGTACAACTCATTAGATACATTAAACTACTAATTACTCGTGAGTACTCTAATTGATCAACAACATGTCCTTCATTTTTGAAGAAACGGGCAGTCATGTCTAACGGTGTACTAGACACTTTGTCATCATTCTTATTAAACTTCTCTAAAAGTTTCTCAACATAATGTTCTTGAGATAATTTAATCCCTTCCGGATTTCTAGAAATCTTAATTCCAAGAAAGACGTCTGCTTTGCCTAAATCTTTCATATCGAAATGTCTAGACAACATCTTCTTTGTAGACTTAATAATTTCTGAATTATTTCCCATAATCAACATGTCGTCTACATATAGGCATATAATAAAAAACCCTGTACGTGTTGTTTTTGTGTAAACACACTTGTCACACTTATTGATTTTAAACCCATTTGATAATAATGTGTTATCAAATTTTATATGCCATTGTTTTGGTGCTTGCTTTAACCCATAAAGCGATTTCACCAATTTACAAACTTTCTTTTCTTTTCCGGTACCACATACCCTTCAGTTGTTCCATGTAGATTTATTCTTCTAAATCTCCATTTAAGAAAGCAGTTTTAACATCCATTTGATGCATATCTAGATTATACAATGCCGCAATTGCAATAAGCAATCTAATGGATGTAATCCTTGTAACCGGAGAATATGTGTCGAAGTAATCTACACCTTCCTTTTGTCTAAAGCCCTTGACAACTAGTCTTGCTTTATACTTGTCAATCGTTCCATCAGTTTTCAATTTTTGTTTGAAAACCCATTTATTACCTAAAGGTTTACAACCTGGAGGTAAATCCACTATCTCATATGTGAGGTTTTGCATGATGGAATCGATTTCACTATCAGTGGCTTCTTTCTAGCATGGAGCTTCTGGTGTAGCCATAGCTTGTTTAAATGTTTGAGGTTCATCCTCTAACATACAAGCTACAAAATCTTTACCAAAAGACTTAGCAATTCTACCTCTTTTGCTTCTTCGAGGTTCTTCAACAATTTCTTGTTCTTGTTGATCTGGTGATTGCGAAGTACTTGTATTTTCATCTTCACTAACATTTTTCCTTTTAAGGGGAATGTTAGTTTCTGGTTTCCATGGAAACACATTTTCAAAGAATACTGCATCCCTTGACTCTAAAACTGTGTTCACATATATATCTTCAATTCCTGATTTATGAACCAGAAATCTATAGGCACTATTATTCTCAGCGTACCCTATGAAAATACAATCCACTCGTTTTTGGTCCTATCTTGACCTTTTAGGACGCGGTACTTCTACTTTTGCCAGGCACCCCCACACTTTCATGAATTTATATGAATGTTGCCAACCTTTCCATAATTCATACGGGGTTTTAGACTTTTTCTTATGGGGTACCTTATTCAAAAGATAGTTTGCTGTAAGTACAGCCTCCCCCCAAAAATTTTCGGGTGCTCCGCGTTAATTAAAAGAGCATTCATCATCTCCTTTAAAGTACGGTTTTTATGTTCGGAAATACCGTTTGATTGTGGCGAATAAGGAGGCGTTACTTGATGAATGATCCCATTATGTGCACAAATCTCGTCTAGTGTGGATTTATACTTAGTACCTCTATCGCTTTTCAAAATTTTAATTTTCTGTTTAGTTGATTCTCAACTTCATTCTTATAGAGTTGAAATTTATCAACTGCTTCATTTTTACTTCTTAATAAGTAAACACGACAATACCGTGTACTGTCATCTATAAATGTGACAAAGTAATTTTTGCCACCCCGGGTTTGAACCTTCTTTAAATCACACAAGTCAAGAAGAATCAAATCCAATGGTTCCGTATCCCTTTCAACTGCATAAAAAGGAGATTTTATGAACTTAGCCTCAACACAAACTTCACACCGTTTAGTTGAATCTATGTCGAGTTTGGGCGACAAATCCATGCTCATTAATTTCTTTAAAGAACCATAATTGACATGACCCAATCTCTCATGCCAAATAGAGCTCGACTCAACGACATAAGCCAAAGGAGCAACCTTGCTTATTTTAGGCATTATCGCCCTTACAGAGTTGTTTCCAGTTTTGTGCAACATTGTCCAAAAACAAATTGACAACTCGTGTCTAACTATTGAAGTCTGTAATCTGTATACCCCTCTACTTACTGAATAATAATTATTAACAGAATTAAGGAATCAAAGCACAACCATACAAACTGGCAAACCTTAATTTCTAGTAGGGAGATACTACAACATATATATATGTGTTCACAAAACAAACCTTAATATGTATAATATATGCCACTGAGAATTAATTACCACTTGGAAAATTTAAAGATGCTACAGTACTTTTAATGTAACCAAGCAGTAAAGCATAAATCCAAAAAAAGGGTTCCAAAGTTGATTCACACGGTGCAATACGAAATTCCCACTTTGTAGTGTCTGATTAATTTAACGAGTTCTACACCCTAACTATGCAGACTAACCAAGATTATATAGATAAATTGTCTTAAGATTATTGGATATATTATATCAATCTTGTCTAATAATAACTATCTACCTTATCATGCGAATAAGTAATCAAAAATGTTTCAACTGTAATAATGGTTCTCTGTAGCAAAAACATAAACACTTTGTGTGCAAGCCAACTAGAACAGACAATTAGTAAATCTAAGTTCTGTTATATCTCACCAAAGGGTTTGACACAAAAAACACAGTACCAATGATGCAAATATTCTTTGTGAACAATAAACTCACAATCTGGGCATGTACGGAACCAATTCTATATCAAACTATATAAAGAAAAGAAAAGAAATGGATGCACCTGGATAATGGACCCAGTAACCAAACGATCAAAATGTTGTACTGAGGCGAGTAATCTCTTTGCTTAAGACAATTGATGCCATGTATAGAATGCTGTTACAATTTAATGGCATATGTCTCCAACATTCAACAATACCTCGATGTATTTCGCAAAGACTTCGATTACACTAAACAAATAACGCGAAGTTTGTAGCACTTAACTCTCTTACAGACTCTTGAAAAGAAAACAACGAAAGTTTTTGCAAGTTCAAAAATTTCTATGTAGATAAAAATGGTTTTCTTCTGTGTGTTAAAACTGGGAGAAGAAAATTGGTTATATAACGATTGAAACAATGTGACCCTTGGGATCCAGTTAATCCCGACCATTGGATGATGTCTAATAAAATTAAGTTTGCAACTGTTGAATTTGTTAGTTGCCAATCCAACCTTTCTGTATGGTCGCAAATCTTCGTTAATTTGACTGTTAGCCATCCATATTGTTTCATCAAACTAAACCTCTGCGTTTAGTTAACCAAATTTTATTCATTTTGAAAATAATCTTGAGTGGCCAATTCAAGACTATATTTATAACATGTGTAACGGTTGAAGGAGTTAGCAAAGTAGTGGGTGCACGATCCGTCAAGTCTCCACACGACATGGAACTGACTTTACCACGATCTTCCACTTGCCCACTCTTCCACTCATGAAACCGTCACACTTACAGGGATCAAGGTGTTCACAACTCTGACACTATAAATAAGTCTCTGAATCCATGATTGAGAACAATGAATGATCACTAGTTATCTGCAATCATCCGTAAATTTCTCGAGTAACTACTCTCAAAAATTCATCAATCCATCGTAACTTATTCGAACTCCACAAGTTCACCAATTATTGTAGAAACCTTCAACACATCCACAATCCTTGATCATCATTGATCCCACATAATTATCAACTTCCTCCTACAGATCAACCCATCTCCTCTTTGCGACCGAATTGACTCGGAACGGCCATTGACTTGGTTTAGGCCGAAGTCCTGCTGATTAATCTCTCGAATCTAAGCATTCCTTTTGCAGTGCATCTGTGTGAGGTTAAGAAATTTTCTCGGTCGAAGAGTCTCGACGACACGCTCGACTCTTCACATTCCTAAAAACCAACAACCGTTTTTCCCCATCCACAACAATTATTTTAATTTCAAAATGTAATTCCTTCAAAGAGTATGAAATATGCTCATTCGTTCCAAATCCAATAGATTTCATTAATCTAACAAAAGTTCCTTTATCAACCAATCATCCTGCTTTATTCAAAAAAATTTCTCTCAAACGCTCACTCATAGCAAACCATCCAACAACAAATATTTTTTACCAAAGGACATTTCAAGCCTCTTTTGAAAGTTTTCAGTCTTCACTTTCAAGTCCTGGACAACTTTCTCAACCCTTATTGATTCCAGTGCGAGCGCTTTCTCCTCCCCCATAATAGCAGTTATAGCAGAAATCATATTAGCAGCAGCAGAAGCTCTATTAATCTTGATGACCTCGAGCCGACGACAGAGCCAACCTATGTTGAATCTCAAAGTCTCACAGTTCGATATCATGTCATCCCATGGATAAATCTCTTTATTCTCGACATCACGAAAGTTCTTCTTGTTCATCTAATCGATCATTGGCAACAGTCCAACAATAGTAGTCAGAAGAGTTGGCAAGAAGTTTCTCCATACTTCAGTGGTGGCAATATGTCCATACTTCTTCCGGATCTTGGTATAGAGATATGCATAACACTTGGGGACAATGAAGCCGCCGACGAGTTGATTGTCCCCGAAAATGTTTACCATGGGAGTGTCGAATGGGAGTCCGGGACGTTAGGTACTCATGAACAAGAATCCTAGGATCATAATCCACATAGTTGATTGAATTATCGCCAAAGACGGTTGTGATCATCATCATCAGCTGCAGTCGCAAACTTTCTATCTCTTCTCTTTTCAACATCAACCTGCAACGATGTTCTGGCGCCCGTACGAGCGGATTTGAAGCGGGCGGGTGCCTTCACGGTTTGTTTGGGTCTTAAGTTATAAGGAGTGGATGTAAATCAATCATCATGATTCATCTGAAATAAATATTCATTGTTAGTTATTAAGCGCACAGTTGAAATAAAGATAAAGAGTATTTCATACCAGATTGGGAGTTTCACTTCCTCGTTCTGCGAAATAAACTTCGGGAAGATGAACTTGCTATCGACATTATGAGGTATGATTATGATCAAAATTTATTTTGTTCGGTTAAAAGTCAACAATGGAAGAAGATATATTTGTATGAATAAAAAACCCCTAAGTATTGAAGGTCAATACACAAGACACAAAGGGATACTTATCCTCTACAAACGGTCAAATCGTTCATGATTTCTACCAAACCCTAAATCTCAAATCAAATTATGCTGGTGACACGAAAGAAAAATGATGTCACTGGGGACTGACAGTTCATAACCGTGACTAGGCGCAGTCTCAGTACCTTGACTTAGAATCGGTCATCCATGCAAATCATATGTTTTTTTGGATTACTTGAACGGTCACTCCTTGGAGAATCATGATCAACTTTTGCACGCATGGACATTAGTCAATCTCATTCAATTGAAGGCATAAGAAAATCTAGCAGAAGATATAATAAAGGATTGTCATTTCAAAATAATTCCTACATTAATATCTATGCCGTCAAGTTGCTCAAACAATCAAAATAACATCTACTTCAACGAGAAAATAAAATGATCAACTACTCAGGAAGATTGCAAACAAGACTAATCATCAGATTTATCATCATCTTCGCAATCATCGTTCATGAAATCTTCTTCAAGCTCTTCATCAGAGTCATTTTCAGAATCTTTACTGGGACTTCTTCTAGTCAGTCTTCAAGATCATCAAACATTGCATCCAAGTAGTCGTCTTCTTCACACTCGATCGGCTCTAAAATTAGCTTCGACCAATCGTTCAGCCCTCATACCAAGTGGATATGGCTTAATCTTACGCTCAAGAGGTTTCCAAGGAGATTCAACCTCGTCAGCATCTGAATCAGAAGCTACACCATCAAGACGAGGTCGAATTTCACTCAATTTCTAGTCTCGCTTGTAGAAGTTGTTGTCTTTTCCTCTAATAAGTCTGCAAGTTTTTCATCTCCTAGCTTTTCTTTTCTAAGATATCTCATCATTCCTTAGCTTATCTTCCGCATCCACGTAAGTCAAGAAGTCATTAACTCCTTCACGAATGGCTCTCGACGCTCAAGATACATACCGCGTGTCGATTTCTAGCATTTCGAAAGGTTGATCTACCTCCGTGTGAACATGTGCCAATTTCTTCATCTTCGATTTGGTATTTCGAGCATTTCCCGAAAGAGTCGAGACATGGTCATCACCGGATCCACCATTAACTGTTCATAGGAGTGCGAGTCAAAACAAGTCGGCAACAATATGCGTTAAAATGGTAACTCTCCAACTCTTACCTGTTTATGGTTTCACCAGTCAGTAGTGACTATAACGCAAAACTTCGAAAACTTGTTCGTTCCTTCAAACCTGCAAAGACGAGGAAATTTTCAAAATCATAACTTGATTTTCATAAAAATGTGAGCTATTCACAAAATTTCCATCATGTGAGCAATTCACATAATTTTCACCGTGTGAGCAACTTACACTGAGTGAACATACGTTGATTTTCGTGCATACATTATTAAATCACGAGATTCATGAAAATATTATTGTTTGCTTTTAACAATTGTTTAAAATCAAAATTTGATTTTACAATCTTTTTAAAAATATCGTGAATAATTCACGATTTTTTTTTTAAATAAATAAATTACGTGAGTTAATAACTCACACAAACCTTTAAAAGAAAAGTGAATAGTTCACGTAAAAAAAAAAAAATTTCTTTTGCTCGAACGAGCGTTCGTCTATCAAATGAGTTTTTTTTCTTCTATTTTTGCAAAAAATCCGCATATCCAAAGTAAATTTTGTTTTCATGAAAGCTCATAGACAAAATTTTCTTCACTGCAAATTAGATCATGTTTACTCAAAATATATATATCTTTCATATTAGGGATTATTGTTCGTTTCTTAAACCGACGGACGTCCTAAAACAAATTTTCATAAAATTTACGCATGCATGTACACATATGAAATTTTTATTTTGAAAACGAGCAACTCATGGACAGTAAAAAAAAAAAAAAACGCACTTACCTTTAGTCGGCCGGAGTTGGCCGGACGGTGATCGGCGGTGGCCAGCTCCGGCGGAAATTTCACTTCCTGCTTCTTGGGCGTGAAGGAGTTTGGGAATATGAAGAGGAGGTGGATGGCCAGTTTTACAAATTTTTTTTAGGGCTTCTTCCTGTTATATCAATTTTATTTCCAAAAACCTAATCAAACAAGGATTTCCTTTTTGGGTCCGGGCCCGTAAACGATAAACCGACAAAAACTGGACGTCTGACCGTCCAAATTAGCAGTGCATCGTCTCTCCGTGCTCAGAGATGATACTCTATCATACTGACAGGGTCCTTATCTGGGCATTTGCTCGTACATGACATCATTGGAGCAAATCGGGGATTCTGAAAATGCCTTTGTACGACTAAGTTCAACTACTTATCTCGTCTACTAGAAAATCACCATCCAGTGCTTAATGTGGAACATGACTGTCCCTCACTAAGTAGGGGACTTAATGTTGATGGTGGATTTTCGGCAAGGGCTAAAAATCGTAAAATTATGATACCGCATGTTTCTGGCCCGGCTTTAGGAATGTATGTGACAATTCATATTTTATGATCCGTGAACCATTTCACGATCTCTGACTGAGCGAACGTTCCTCTCAGAGCTATGATGAATATGTTTCTCGAAAGGCCTCTCAGTTGAGCTTTCGATGCTTCACACATTTCATCATCACCTCTACATAGAATCGAAATGATTGGGCGGCTCCTAGACATATTGCATGCTAGTATATATATAGAGCCTAACGCCTTCAGGACGTCACGCTGCTTGTTGTTCCATGACTACGTAGAGAGACCGTGTATAGAATCTCTTAATGATTGGGCGGCTCCTAGACTTATTGTATGCTATTATAGAGCCTAACGTCTTCAGGACGTCACGTTGCTCGTTGTTCCCTGACTATACACCCCCTCAGAACGAGTATGATGCTTCAATTATCTCATATCTCAATTCTGCAAATAGGTTAATTTTACCGTGTCATTCATCAACTGAATTCTTAGAAAATAACCTATTCTATCTCATTACTCTATTTCATGGTTGATCCTCGCCTTGATTCCATTGATTAGTAATGGATACTCAACTCATTTTATTACTCCGTTACATGAATTATTCTCAAATTTGAATTTCAAGAATTAGTAATAAATACTCAAATAATTTTTATTACTCCGTTTCATGAATTATTCTCAGCTGAATTTCATGAATTAGTAATAAATATTCACCGACCGGGCATCTGAGCCACCACTGAGTAAGCCCAGAGAAAATGGTGCGAGTGTATTTAGCAATAATGCACAAACGAGCACCCGAATACACGGACGAGTATTCGAAAATATGGACAAACGAGGAAACATGTGCAAAATAGGGAGGAAAATAATATCAATAAAATAATAAAGAAGCGCCTAAGGGGACCGGCCCACCGGCCGCCGGTCATGCCACCATGGCCGGCCCCATGCCTCTTTCCAATATTTTATATTATTTTTCCTCATCTCATGAAGACTCCTTCATTTGAGCAAACTCCCTCGTTTGAGCAAAACTCATAGTTTCTCCATATTTTCCTTCCAATGATGAAAAATAATACAAAATATGGAAAGGTGTCACGGGACCGGGCCACCTAGCCGTGATCGGTCCCACACCTTACAATTCCTTATTTTCTCATGTTATTATTTCCTTCATCTCATGAAACTCCATCGTTTGAGCAAAAACCCTAGTTTTTCAATATTTTCTCAAATATTGCTCAAACCATGAAAAATCCAAAAAGTCAAATGGTCACATGACCGACTAGGCTTCTCACGACAAAAATTAAAATATTATTATTTTAATATTCTCAAAATACTGGTCGCGTGATCTTGGTTTCACAACTTCTTGTGATGCCCAAACAAGAACATCATAAAGTTTCTCATTCCTTATACGGAAACGACATCTCCTTTCTAGGTGACCTTTATTTCCGCAATAGTGGCAAACATAAAGAATGTTCTTACCTCGATCTGTGTGTGTTGACTTTGGAGGTTGATATACTTTTCTCTTTTGAACTTCAACTGTCGATGAAGGTATATCACTTTTGCCATCAGTGGAAACCTTTTGTTGAGGAGAATCACTATCCTTGACAAATTTTACATATTTGCTAATACTTGGAGCATCTATTCCCTTATAGCCCAATCCTCGTGTATCACGATGATTTTTACTTGCTCCTAGCATAGTGGTTAATTTGATTGAACTAGTATTGAACTTTTTCAAGTCATCTTCCAACATCTTGATTTTATCAAGAGCATCAGCTAAATCAGCCTCAAGACGTTTTTCTCGAGGGAGAAAAGCGCTTTCTCTGTCATCAAAACTTGTTTGCTGAGAGTTAATCCTTGCTTTAGTTTATGCAAGTTTCTCTTCCAACAAGAAGTATTTCTGATAAACATTATCACGTTCAACTAAATTTCTACTCAGGTTTTCCTCGGAATCTTTGAGGATCGATTCGCAAGAGCGATTCCAACCATAAAGACCTCCGTAAATCCTTTTCAGTTTCTTGTTTTCACGACAGAGAGGAGTCAGAAGAGGTGTGACATGAGAAGTTGTAATCTTCTTCATTTTAAATGAATCCAGAAACTTAACATACTCTACGAATTCCTCATCAACATCTCTATCAATATCTGAATTGTAGGATCATAATATCGCAACGTACAAGGTTCGCGGGATTAATGAACGACGGCGTCGCGAGGGAGTCGCAGGAAGCTAAAATAAACGACGCAATGAATAACGACAAGCAAAACATAAAGAAGACGTGAGAGACCGGCGAGGGTTAAGAAGTGTCGCGAGAGCGAATGTTTGTGCATCTCATGACACTTCGCGGGACATTCCCGAAAATAAAGGGTAGCTTAGCTGTCATCCACTATGTATCACCCTATATAAAGGGTTGAGTGAGTCTGAGGAAGGGAGATTTTTTTGGAATGGTTGGGCAAGTCATTAGGAGAGAGAAAGTTTAAACACGCTTTAATTTCTAAGTGTAATTCTATTTTCCTGTGTAAACATTTCATGAGCTCAATCAATAAATATTCTTGATCTTACATCTTTCAATGGATTAGTTAAGCAAAATCGAGTAAGGGGTGTAGTGTGGGAAATCCTGCTACTACATATGCGCTAGAAACAGGGACGACATAGAAATTGGAAGGAATTTGGATTAACAGAGAAAAGATTTGGAGAAGATACTCAAGAATTCGTTGGAAAAGAAAAATGGCTAGAAGAAGAAATGTACAAGGGCAACCAACGATTGTAAGAAGAAGTGGGAGACTTGCTTTGGAAAAGGAGGAATGAAACAGAGAATCGTCAAGGATGAATATGAGAAACGATGGAGAAGATCAAAACCAACCACCAATCTCCCCGTAGCAAACGCGGCTGTGGATTATGATAGAGTAAGTGTACATACTTGGAGATCTGATTCAAGACGAAAGAGAAGAGGAGCAAGAATTGGTGAACAATGGACAAGGAGAGCAAGGAATGAATGGAGAAAACGAAGAAATCGCAAAGATTAGAAAGATTGAGACAAACAAGACACACGAAGAGAGACGGTTAGAGGCGGAAGAACGAGCAAACTTGACAAGACAGAATCATGAATTGAGGATGGAAAATATGAGGTTGCAAAATAGGAGATCTAGAAGTAGCGTGAGATCAAGTTCAAGATCGAATAGGGAAGAAAGAAGGAGAGTTTTACCAATAGAAAGTACCGAGGAAGAAACACAAAATCCGAGTGTAGAGCATGGCGAGAGAAGAGGGGAAATAGAAGATCGTTATATTCCTCAACCCGAAAATCTTCAAAATGAGCGGAATAGGGAAAATCAAGGAAACGTGCAACTCCAAGAACCAAATGACCCAAATTGCGAAGGGAGAATAATCTTACACGGAGAGAAGAATTGAGAAGAAACCGAGAAATCGAGGATGACATTGAGAGACACTACATTGAACAAGCGCGGCTAGCTCGCGAGAGAGAAAGGATAAGAGCGAAATGGAAAATCAAGAGATGGAAGAGGCAATCCGGCGTAATAACCATGACAACCGCGAAAGAAGAAGGGAACAAAATCGTACCAATAGAAATATTAATGAAGAATATGAGAGGGTGCGATGAGAGCCGAGAGACAGCCAAGAGGAGAGAACAACCGATATAATGGCGTGCGAATTGACGAAAGAAACGAAGAAGAGCGTCGCGGGAAAGAAGAGGAGAAAATAACGAAAGCGGAAGATCAAGATAGACACGAGCGAAGAAGGAGAGAAGCGAGTTGAAAAGACCAGAGAATCAAACTCGAGGCAAACGAACAAATCTTAAGAGAACCGGCTTGAAATGAGAGGATTACCAATAGTAGAAGGGAAGGAGGAAGGAGACAATTAGACGAAGCCATCGCAGAAGCCGCGAAGAATCCCTTCACGGTAGAAGTGCCAGATGGGAGGAATACCTCCTAAGTGCAATCTACTGCATTAACAAACATCTTCGATGGAACAACCTGCGCGGTACAACATATCAAGGCCTATATGAGGTGTATGCTGCAGTGGGAGAATCATGATGCTATACTATGCAAATATTTCGCATCAAGCCTAATTGGAGAAGCACTAAAATGGTTTGAGGGTCTACCAAGGAACACAATCACGTCATTTAATCATTTACAAGCCACATTCCTGGGAGCATACATAAGTAACAACTCTTCACGACCAGGTATTGAAGATGTATTCGGGTTGAAACAAAGGGTTGGCGAGAGCTTAAGGCAGTTGACAATAAGGTGGAGAACCATGTGTAGCGAAATGTCAGGACGGGTTGAGGAAAGATATCTCATTCTCTCATTTGTGAATGCTCTCTTCGCGACTAACTTGTTATACATACAAGTTTTTAGAGTCAAAAATACAATCACGATGGCGTAATCTGCGAGAGTTACAGGAAGAATATATCGCCTTAGAAGAAAGACAAATGAAATGAATTCTTATCCTGTCGCGAACACAAACTCGAATGCTGCGAACGCAAGCTTGTTACCTCAATTCATAAATACAGGTGGCGAGCACTTCGCAAGGACAAGATGCATGGAAGGCTTGATGAGGGACAAATGGAAGATAGTAGCCATGGGAAGCCATGACCGGGAGGAGTTTGAACAAGAAAGGAACTATTACAACCGTAATGAAGAATAATAAGATTCGAGGCTAGATCATGTGCAAGAAACTTACGGTGGACGAAGGCAATATAACCATGGAGGGCAGAGAAAGTCGTAGAATAGTATGGGAACCAATTAAGATGCCTCCACCGAATGCTAGTGTGGAAAAGATCCGGGAGGCTATACTTGTGATGGAAGATGTACCAAGCACCTTGGAACGCGGGATGGAACCACCACCAAAGCGACGAAGTCATGAGTTTTGTTCTTACCACCGCTTCCATGGACATCAAACAAACGATGCAGAAACGTAAAGAGAATCATTCTCGGATGATTGATCAAGGGAAGTCAATCACTTTCTAAAGAGAGAAGAAAGAGGCCGACATTACCACCACCACCGTAAATGCACGAATAAAAGGTCAGCGAAAGGAAAGGAAACATTTGTGATAGAGGTCGGAACAAAAGCTAAAAATTTGAATTGCAACTCTATCGTCCACTCTTATCGCACAATCGAAGATTTTCATGACAACGTGCTCGTAGAGTCTTTGCGAGAGATGCTAATGATAAAGAAATAATGAGTTTGGCGAGAACGACGCAGCTTAGAAAAGTGGCAAACAAGACTATTTCTTTCTCTGCAGATGAAGTGCCAAAAGGAAGAGAAACACATGATAGCCCGTTGGTTGTGAAACTAGAGATTAACCCGAAACCAAAGTGGAGGGAGAAGATGATGAGGCGTGTTTGCTTTGGGCGATCAACCGAATTTTAATCGACACCTAAGTTCAAGTGAATATTCTCTTCTACCATACTTACAAGACGATGGGAGGAAAAGATGAGGATTTGATCCCCTCTACATACAAGATATATGGCTTTAATGGCACCGCAAACAAACCAAAGGGAGAGGTTCGCATGAGAATACCTCTACAAGGATTATCAACTCGATATTTTATTCTGTGGGTTGACGTGGAATCTCCATACAATGCGCGGATTGGGAGGCCATGGCTTCATGAAATCTTGGGAGTCGCATCAACATATCATCAATGTATAAAATTTCCACATCCAAATGGCATTGGTATCATACGGGAGATTGGAAGGAGTCGCAACAATGTCATGAAGTCGATGTAGAAAGCTGCAAGAAAGAAATACCAAAAGAAAAGGTTGGAAGCAAAGATGTGAGAGATGAGCAGAGAAAAGAAAAATTGATGGTAGATGCTATAGAAGTAAGAATTGAACATACCTCGCGGGGTGAATGCCTAGAGACAGGCGCATATAATGGTAATAAAGAAACAAAGGATATGAGGAACAAAAGGCATAAGAAGTGAATAATTGAAGTAGCGATTGAAGTAATGATGTGCGAGAATCTCGCAGCCAAGAGTATAGGGGAATTCAGTTAAGAAAGAAAAATGAAAATACGAATTGTGCGAATACTTCGCAAAACAAGTATCAACAAATAATGAAACATGAATGATTGAATGATTTAACAAATATGAATGAGTAAAAGAATGGGACGAACCTTTATGGCGTACACCCTAGTTCGCGAATAACATTTCGTCAAAGAGGCAAATGTAAGACCTAAAGTGCGTCATATAAGGGGGTATCTCTCAACATGGCTCGGGGGAAGGTTACACCGCTCCCGAAGCCCGAGTCATGAAAATTTGGGGCCCATGAAAGCCTATCCTGGGGAGATACTTTGGATTCCCAACTATATATGTAGGTTATACCCGGTTGGGCGACCGAGGGTCTCTTCCAAGGAGTCAGCAGTATGCTCAAGGCGCCGAGGTACACGGTTGAGCCGAGTGCCCGGGATGGATGAACCTACCCCGGCCATTCTTGGCAAGTCTTGGCATATGTTGCACTCGCCCAAGAAAACTCCACTTAGGGTGCAGTCTCGTAACCATAAACCATATAGGTATAAGGGATAAGAGATCGAAAACAACTTGGTTGTTGTTAAGACCGGATGGGAGGAGCTAGTCTTGTATGGCCGATGTTTCGCCTCCTTGAAGGGGCAACCTGGGAGATGATAAGGGCGACGCTCTCCATTAGGGGGTGTCAAAACAGACGCAAATGTCATAAGGCTATGTTTTCGCAAGAGAATTTAGGCTCGTCATATTTGTGCAATGATCCCGCAGAGGCAATAATACTAACGCGAGGGTAAGGCGAGATCAATGGGTCTTTACACGAAAGTGTACGGACGTCCTGCGATTTCGTCGCACGACGGCAATGTCATGGGGCTATGTGTTCGCGAGGATATATAGGCCTGTCATATTGTCGCAACTAAAACATCCCGCAGAGGCAAAAATACTTGGAAAATGATAAGGCAAGATCAATGGGTCTTTACATGAAATGTGTACGGACGTCCCGCGATTTTGTCGCAATAAAAGGTGGCGAGGGGAAGACCTCTAACTAGGGAGGTCTAACTCGGAAGACCACACAAAAATGATAAGGCGAGGTCAATGGGCCCATACTTGAAATGTGAGGCGGCTTGCACGACCTTGTCGCAATGAGAAGAGATAACATACATTTATGAAGATAAGGAAAGACAAGTAGAATTCTTGATTTATGATGATATCTCGCGACCTCGTCGCAAAGAATACATTTCAATAACAATAAAATTATTATTCAACCATATACATGATGACAACTAAAATCTTCCATCTCAAGATAAATAACGAGAGGCAAGTATGGGAATGGAAAAGATGGAATATTGTTATTCATCTTCTGATGCAAGAGTTATACATCAATAATGTTAGCCAATTATATTACAAGGAAGAACTACCAAAAAAGGGGGAGTGAAGATTGAATTCAGGGGGGAAAAATCCAAGAAATACACTATAATAAGAATACAGAAATGTACAGATATTACAAGCAGAGAAAGAAAACAAAAGAGTTATCTCTTTGGTGATTCTTCTTCTTCATCCGATTCTTCATCGATTATTCTCATCGCCAGAATCTTCTTCTTCGCCAAATTCGCTATCGAAACGTCCGAGACAAAGATTCTCGAACCTTTTCAAGGAGACAGGGATATGAATGTAGAGGGATATTGTGGTCCCTACAAACATACTCCATGCCTCCATTGCGAAAACGAACAACATCATTATTAAAGTTCCCCACTGTCGTTAGAAATTGCTTCTTCAACTTGGAATATCTATTCTCGCGAAGGGAGAGATTCTTTGCGAGCTGTTCTTTTTCGGTTTCGAGTTCTTCAATTCTCGTTGGAAAATTCTGGCGAAATTGTTCTTTTTCGATTCAAGCTCTCTAATTCTAACTCCGAAGCCTCTTCTCGATTCTCGCAAATAAGTAACAACAAGTTAATAATTTACAAGCAATACTGCGGTAGTAAGAAGCGATAAGGTATAATAAGTAACCTTCTCTATCGATATCATATCTTTAATCAAGGAAGTATGCTCTACGTGAAGACTAACATCAACACCTAGGTTATTCCCGGCATTATCTAAAACTTTCGCAGCCAGTGCGAATTCATCATCACTATTAATAACGAGAAGAGAACGAACTTGCTCTTCTCTCCGCTTAAGCATGGTATTTTGATGAAGGAGTTCATCTCGTTCAACTTGCACACCAAGAAGAGATTTGTGGAATTCTTCTAATGCCTGTGCACCTCTGTTAGTAATGCGGTCGTTCTCATCTATGAGGTCACTAATTTTCTTCCTTAAAGTCTTGATTGTCTTCTCGGAATCAAGGTACATTCGTTTAAAGCGATTAGTTAAATTTAAACTAGATCTGTGTTCGATCTCCAAGAGATGATATTTGGATTGAAGATCCTTTAATGAAAGGAGGTTAGTTTTATTGGAGGAACTACTTAGAGATTGATTGAGGTGAGCGAGAAGAAGATCATTATCCATGGGTTCAGGAAATGTATGGAGAAGAATGGCCTCATCGGAGAGATTATATACATCTGCGAAGGTAATAAGTTAGGCAGCAATATGCAACCGATAAGATAGAAATGATAAAAGGAAGTAAAATCTTATACCATAAAGTTGTTGATTAGCATTCTGAAGAGTGGACACTCTATCCCTTTGGGAGTCAAGTTCGGTATTTAACTTTTGAATTCTCTCGTCTTTATCGCGAGATGACGCAGCTTCAGTTTCTAATTCTCGAATCTTCTTGTTCAATTGTGAATTCTTCTTTTCAAGATTGCTGCGTCTTCTCTCGAGGTCTGAGGCAACCACAAAAGAAGTTCTTCCAACCTATAAAAGGAGATAGAAAAATCATTAACACATATGCATGTTTAAAAATTTAACATTAACAGGGAAATATGACTGCATACGTACCAAGGATCCAAGTGCATTCAAGAAATCAGGAGATACAATTCTAGAGGCTCCATTGAAAGAATTATTGCCCTCTAATAAAGTAGCATTACACACGTTTGCGAGAGCCCCGCAAAGGGAAGCTAGGGGAGCATCTCCCATTCCTTGAAAAGAGTCTGAGAAGATGCTGGACAACTGATCCATAGAAGAACTGGTCGACGGAATCTTCTTGGCGAGAGAAGGATTCGAGTCATGGTTATCCTCGTCAGAAGATTCGGAGCTTGAGCTAAGACGAGAAGAAGATTGGACCTTTCGCTTCTTAGTTAAGGGAGCAGAAGATTTACCCTTGCGAACGACAGTTTTACCTTTGCTTTTAATCTTCGCGGCTACAGCTTCTTCAACTTCAACCTTCGCATACGGTTAAAAATAAGAAACAGAGGCAACAATATTGTTTCAAATAACAAAGGAAATGTTTCTTACTTCACTCGTAAGCGATCGAAGTATGGTCAGAGTACTCTCCAACGGATTATCCTTGTACTTTCTTCTCAATTTGGCGATCTGAGAAATTATACAAACTCAACATATGTAAAAAGAAAGTTGCAAAGGCAAGATTTAAAATGGGAAACATACCTCATTTGCTTTATCAGGCCATTTGAATTCCCAAGGATGATACCCGCGAGATTCGCAGGAAGAACGTGCGGCCCGCGATATAAGGACCATTTAAAATCAAGGGTACAACCCACCATTTCTCATCTTTGGAGTGGCGAGGAGTAGTATTATTACCCGGTGCCAATCAATATCCCGCATGAGCAATTTATCTTCAGAGACATTATCCTTCTTTTTCGGGCGAATGCCCCAACGAGATTTCGCATTAACCATCTTTATCACCAATAGTTTTCAAAAAAGTTCTCTACAAGTGTACTTCTCTGTAGCTATTTCTAAGTCTTTGAAATCGGGGTGTCTAACAAAGAGTGGGTATAAAGATCCTTTGCCAGCACCACGATTCGCGAATTCAAGCATTAGGCGAATGCAATCGCCACTCAATTGATAAACAACCCGAGAGAATTTTTCATGGGCCAAGATTTCATAAAATAAAGGCATCTCAGGATTGTACAAGGGAATGGGAAGTCCCATGAGAAGCCGACCTAGCGAGACTATAATCTTTTGATCATCACATTGATGATCGTAAAACAACTTTGCAGAAAGAATAGATGAAGGTTCTTGATCGGGAATGGTTGATGAGTAAAACCCTTCTCGAGTAACTTCGTTGAACTTCTTCAAAAGAAGCTTTGTAGGCACGACTGATGAAAGCCATTTATCAGTATGGGAATGGATGGAAGATTGGAGATTAAGATCAAAGCTAGAAAGGACGAAGAAAAGATTTGCAGTAGCAGGAGCGCAAATTGCGGAAGGAGAGAGTCAAAGAAAAATTGCAGAGAGAAACTAAAGAATGAGAAGAAGGGGAAAAGAAAACTATATATAGGGAAAAAGATCCTCGAGAAAAACGAGGTCATTTAATGCGAAGAGACATGAATGGTCAAAAATAAGTGGTTGAAAGAAACGTGTCAAGAAAAGACATTAATAATCAAAATCCGTGTAAAAGTACAAAATCAAACAGATAAAGATAAGCGATCGCGAAACAATATTGTAAAAGTCTCATGATACTCTTTCCCCTCGCAGGAGAAATATAAGGAGAGATAGGAGACGATACTTCGTATATATCTCAAAGAAGCTTTAACTTTGCAAAAGAATAGAGGCAAGTACGTACTTTTTAAGGAAAGTATTCTTTTGCTCGTTCCTTCACCAATTGAAACCACGGAATATGACAACAATGAATTTTTCCTTCAAATCGCTCTTCAAGCAATATTCAAGGAAAAAGAGGCAAGATGTAGGATCATAATATCGCAACGTACAAGGTTCGCGGGATTAATGAACGACGGCGTCGCGAGGGAGTCGCAGGAAGCTAAAATAAACGACGCAATGAATAACGACAAGCAAAACATAAAGAAGACGTGAGACCTGGCGAGGGTTAAGAAGTGTCGCGAGAGCGAATGTTTGTGCATCTGCGACACTTCGCGGGACATTCCCGAAAATAAAGGGTAGCTTAGCTGTCATCCACTATGTATCACCCTATATAAAGGGTTGAGTGAGTCTGAGGAAGGGAGATTTTTTTGGAATGGTTGGGCAAGTCATTAGGAGAGAGAAAGTTTAAACACGCTTTAATTTCTAAGTGTAATTCTATTTTCCTGTGTAAACATTTCATGAGCTCAATCAATAAATATTCTTGATCTTACATCTTTCAATGGATTAATTAAGCAAAATCGAGTAAGGGGTGTAGTGTGGGAAATCCTGCTACTACATGAATCACCTTCATCAGAAAGTTCATCCAACTATTATTCTAGGCGTGTTTCCCAATCAACAGTATCTACATTCAGAGAATGTTTAGACATTGACTTAGATGTGACAGTTCTCTCAGGTGAATTCAAGCTTTGAAAATCATTTGGTAATTTCTGACCTGATACGTTATTAGAGATAGACTCGTCCATAAATATCAGATTGCTACAAACACAGACTTATGAGGCCGTTAACGTGTTTGCCTGCTCTGATACCAATTAAAAAAATGGGGGTATAACAACCTCACCCAATATTTCGCTTAGCAATCTGTATGGACTAACTCCAATATACTTTCAAGAGAATCAACTAGACAGTTAGACTCAATCTTAAAAAAAGTATATCAAAGAGTTATATCTCAATTTCTCGATTCCGCAATCAAACAAATAGGAATTTGCAATCCTGATTGAATACAAGAGAAATAACTTGAACGGTACCAAAGACCAATGTTCAAGGATCAATCAATTTCAATCAACAACCAAAGGTTGGATTTACCAGTTGATCGATTCAACGCACAACCTGTGATATTTCAATTATATAACAAAATATAATGCGGAAAAGAAATAACACAGACACCAGAAGTTTTGTTAACGAGGAAACCGCAAATGCAGAAAAATCCCGAGACCTAGTCCAGATTTGAACACTGAAAAAACGGGGGTCTAACAACCTTACCCAATATTTCGATTAACAATATGTATGGAATAACTCTAATATACTTTTAAGAGAATCAACTAGATAGTCAGACTCTATCTTAAAAAAAAAGTATATCAAGGAGTTAATATCTCTATCTCTCGATTTGATCTATACTCAAGCAAATAGAAATATGCGAGTCTTTATCAAATACAAGAGATATAAACTTGGATGGTACCAAAGACCAATATCCAAGGATCAATCAATTGCCAATTAACAACCAAAGGTTGGATTTCACAATTGATCGATACAACGCATAACCTGTGATATTTCAATTATATAAAAAAATATAATGCGGAATAGAAATAACATAGACACCAAAAATTTTGTTAACGAGGAAACCGCAAATGAAGAAAAACCCCGGGACCTAGTCCAGATTGAACACCACACTGTATTAAGCCGCTACAGGCACTAGCCTACTACAAACTAACTTCGGTCTGGACTGTAGTTGAACCCTAATCAATATCACATTGATTCAAGGTACAGTTGCGCTCCTTACGTCTCTGATCTCAGCAGGATACTACGCACTTGATTCCCTTAGCTGATCTCACCCATAACCAAGAGTTGCTACGACCCAAAGTCGAAGACTTTAATAAACAAATCTGTATCATACAGAAAAGTCTACGATAATAGATAAATCTGTCTCCCACATATAAACCTACGAGTTTTGTTCTTTCTTTTGATAAAATCAAGGTGAACAAGAACTAATCAATAACTCGGACTTATATTCCCTAAGAACAACCTAGAATTATTGATCACCTCACAATAATCTAAATCGTATGGTAGCGAAACTAGATATTGCGGAATCACAAACGATGAGACGAAGATGTTTGTGATTTCTTTTTATCTTGCCCTATCGGAGATATAATCTCAAGCCAATTATTCAATTGAACTCGTACGATAGAAAATGGCAAGATCAGATCGCTCAACTACAAGATAAGTAGTTTCGTCTGGCTTCACAATCCCAATGAAGTCTTTAAGTCGTTAACCGACAGGGTCTCGAGAAGAAACCTACGGTTAAAGGAGAATCGACTCTACCAAAACCAACTAGTATCACACAGGAGGTGTGGGATTAGTTTTTCCAGTTGCTAGACGTCTCCTTTATATAGTTTTCAAATCAGGGTTTGCAATCTAAGTTACCTTGGTAACAAAGCATTCAATATTCACCGTTAGATGAAAAACCTGATTAATTCAAGCTAATATCTTTCAACCGTTAGATCAAAACTTAGCTTGTCACGCACAAATGAAATGTATTTCATCCAGGTTTGAGTAACCGTACCTAAACGTGTACATTTGGTTGGTTCACAAATAGTTAACCAATGGTTAGTGTTGATGGTGGATTTTCAACAAAGGTCAAAACCGTAAAATCATGATACTGAATGTTTCTGATACGGCTTCAGGCATGTGACGATTCATATTTTACGAAGCCATGATGAATATGTTTCCTGAAAGGCCTCCACTAGCTGAGCATTCGGTACCACGCATTTCATCATGACCTCTATGTAGAATAACATAATTGGGCGGTTCTCCATAAGATTGAGAGTAATACCGCCTTCAGGACGTCGGTGATACTCACTGTTCCCTGACTACATGAGAGAGACCCCCCTCTACATAGAAGAACAATTGAGCGGTTCTCCGTAAGATTGAGAGCAATAACGCCTTCAGGACGTTGGTGACACTCACTGTTCCCTGACTATGTAGAGAGACCGTGTATAGATCCAGGCGGTTCTCCGTAAGATTGAGAGCAAAACGCCTTCAGGATATCAGCCGTCTCCTGACTATGCACCTTTCGGAACGGTATGACGCTTTAAATGGCTAATATCCCTTCTGCAATAGATTAATTCTACCGTGACATTCACCACTGAATTCCTAGAAGATAATCTATTTTATCTAATTACTCCGATTTCATGATCGAATCCACGGCTGATCTCATGGAATGGTAATAGATAATTTCATTACTCCGATTTCATGATCGAATCCACGACTGATCTCATGGAATGGTAATGGCTACTTTCATTACTCTGATTTCATGATCGAATCCACGGCTGATCTCATGGAATGGTAATGGCTACTTTCATGACTCCGATTTCATGATCGAATCCACTGCTGATCTCATGGAATGGTAATGGGTACTTTCATTGCTCGATTTCATGATCGAATCCACTACTGATCTCATGGAATGATAATAGTTAATTGCTCGATTCTCGAAGTCGAATCCACGATCCCACAAAATGGTAATACTCGCTTTATTATTCCGAATCCATGGTCGAATCCACAAACATCCTATGGATTGATAATAAACAACTACTCACTTTTATTACTCGGTTTCATGAACCTTTCTCCACTGAATTTCATGAATTAGTAATAAATACTCAACAATTGAGCATCTAGACTATCAATGAGTAAGCCCCATAAAATGGTGCAAGTGTACTCGATAATGATGCACGAACAAGCACCCAAATGCACGAACGAGCATTCGAAATATGGACAAACGAGGAATCCTACACAAAATAGGAGAGAGAAAATAATATTAAAATAAGAAAAGTAGCGCCTAGGGGACCGGGCCTACTGGCCGGTCCCCCACGCCCTTTTTCCTTTATTTTAATTATTTTATTATTTTCATGAACTCATGAAAACTCCTTCATTCTAGCAACTTTCCTTGTATAAGCAAAACTCACGGTTTCTCCATATTTTCACGGTTTCATGAGAAATAATAATATAAAATAGGGAAAGGTGTCGTGGGACCTGGAAACCTAGCCGGTCGGCCATGCCCTAGACGTGGCCGGTCCCACACCTTATAATCCCTAGTCTATCATAATTATTATTTCCCTCATCTCATGGAAATTTCATAGTTTCAACAAAACTCCTTGGTTTCATGAAATTTCCTCTGTATCATGAAAAATAATATAAAATTAGGGAAAGTGTCACGGGACAGGGCTCCTAGCCGGCCGGTCATGCCTTGGCCATGGCCGGTCCCACATTTTCCTAGTTTTATTATTATTATTCCCACATCTCATGAAACTTCTCCGTTTGAGCAAAAATCATGGTTTCTTCATATTTTCTCAAATATTGCTCAAACCATGAAAAAGCCAAAAGTCAACAAGTTCACACGGCCGACTAGGCTTCTCGCTCCAAGTATTAAAATATCATTATTTTAATATTTCTCAAATTTTGATCAAACGAGCAAAGTTCTACTTGCTCATTCGAGCAAAATCAAGAATTTCAGTCAAAGATCGAACTCTTCTGAAAATTCAAAATATTGCTCGAACGCACATCAGAAAATACCAAAACTCTCAGGTCTGAGACATGGACATTGTGGCGACACGGGCATGCCTCCTTGACCGACCAAGGCCGGCCCTAAGGCTTGCAAGGAGCCGGTCCCACACATATTCACAATTTTGACCTAATTTGCTCAATTGCTCATATTGGGTCCAAAATATTTCCAACCAACTTGGAATTTGCTCAATCGACCATCAGCCGGTCCCACACTCCCAAGGGCCGGTTTCATGCCTTCTTTACCGGTCCCCCACTTCTCCATAAATTAGGTTTTATTACCTAATGCTCAATCGAGCACTATTTTTAATAAATGATGAAACCGGCATTTAATCATCATTCTTTCACCAACTGTTCAACTCGGAACCCTAGTGCAGGCTCACTCGAGCACTCGGGCATCACATGGTCGTCTATCATCCCATGTGGTTGTTCCCTCCCTCACTCATGACCTATTTTCAGCAATTCATCAATTGATCAACAATCGGTCAAAAATTAGGGTTTCGAATAAACGCTCCACGAAATCATCATTCTGAGCAAGTTCAAACACTAATAAATTTATGTTGATCCAGCAATCAACGTTTGGATTAATTATGCAATATTCGGTAATCTACCAATATTTTAATTAATATTTTATTGGGTCACGTCACCAATAAACAATTAAACCGATTGAGAAATACTTGCTCGATTGCTCGAATATTGATCCATTTATCAATATTCAGTAATTTATCAGTAATTTGTCGAATTGAGCAATACTTGCTCAAACGCTTGAATCCAACTCTTGATATTCAGTAATTTATCATTAATTCGTCTAATTGAGCAATACTTGCTCAGTTGCTCGAATATTGATCCAACTATTAATATTCAGTAACTTGTTAACTCGCCAAATTGGGCAACTTGAATATTGATCACAACTCAATATTCAACAACTCATTGAATTTACAATATTAGCTCATACGAGCAATATTAACATTCATGAATCCCTGAGCGATCGTCAATCATGCTCGATTCAACAAAACCTAGACACATTGTCTAATCAGTCAACAACTGACTAACTAAATACACGTCTGCCTTGCAGACTTCACGATTCGTGAGACATCAATCACGTCACATGGGGGGATATCACTTAGGGTTTTGTTCTGGCGGCCTACGGCACGTGTGTTCATCCACGACGAGAAATGTACGTAAGTCGTGCAAATGGTTGAAGGAGTTAGCAAAGTAGTGGGTGCACGATAAGTCAAGTCTCCATACGACATGGAATTGACTTTATCACGATCTCCCATTTTCTCACTCTTTCACTCAATAAACTGTCACACATATAGGGATCAATGTGTTCACTACTCTCTGACAATATAAATAAGTCCTCAAATCCATGATTGAGGGATACAGAAAAACACACAGAAAATCCACGAGATATTGAACAGACAATCCATCGTCTAACCAAGAATCACCGTGTGAGAAACACTCTCTCAATTAGTTGAAACTTATTTACACATATTTGCAGAAACATTCAACACATCCACAATCCTTGATCATCATTGATCCCACACAATTCTCAGCTTCCCTCCTACAGATCAACCCATTTCCCTCTTTGCAACCGAATTGACTCTGGAACGTCCATTGACTTGGTTTAGGCCGGAGTCCTATAGATTGATCTCTCGAATCTAAGCACTCCCTTTGCAGTGCATCTCAGGTGAGGTTGAGCATTTTGCTCGGTTGAGGAGTCTCGACAACACGTCCGTCTCTTCACTTCCCTAAAAACCAAAGAAATCGTTTTTTCCCCATCTACGATTATCCATATGAGCACTTTCATATCAACCATATTCATCTTCTTCACAACTAGTTCAAATGACTCAAAAGAACTAGTTGAAGAGTTGTTCAATTGCTTAGATCTTTATAGATAGACACAATTGAAACAAAATTGGTTTGATTCACTCGAATCGATTCATGAACAATATAGCCACGGTTTGCAAAGATTGCATTCCTTATTGATATATTGTTTAAGTTCATGAGCTAACCGATTTGAGAAATATAACCAGCTTGGGTACGCGTACGGATATGCGTACCTTAGCTACCAAATTTGAGTTTACAAACTTAGCAGAAATTTTCGGTTCGATAACTTCCGTGGGTACACGTACGGGTACCCGTACCTAAGGTGACTGGTTTACTAGTTTGAAAACTACAAACTCAGCAGAAATTATCGGTTCGAAAACTTCCGCCAGTACGCGTACGGGTACGCGTACCCAACCTGTCTCTTTCACCAATACCGCATGCACACATATGCACACACTTGGTTTTCGGTACATGGATTTATACACTAATGTGCGAACACACTATATATGCTTATATCCATAGGTGGTTACATAATCTCACCTCTACATTTCAATCATTGAAACATTCTTCTATAATGTTATAATAGTCGTTAGACATAAGAATCGACTATCGTCATCAAAGCTATTTTCAAGATTGAAACGTCATCATTACTTTCGTCACGGGTAAAGATGAAAAGTGGTTAAAGCGAAAGCTTACCAACACATATTTCGAGAAAAAGATATGCGAGTAAACTCGACTCGAAATAGCAAATGCGTATGTATGAAAACTATCATACTTATACGACTATTGTCTCAAGAGTAGGAGATAGATATACTTTTGAGTGCTAGATAAGTTCAAGCCTCCACATACCTTTTGGTCGGATGAAGTTCCACTGGTTCCTTGAGTAGTTCTTCGTCTTCGTAAGTGTTGATGGTGTATTTTCATTTAAGGCTAAAATTGTAAAAGCCAAAATTATGCGCTTACATCTTGCAAAAGATAAAGCCATTAATGAGTGATGAATACTTCTTCACTTTACTAATTCACCTAGAATGAAGCATGTGGCAACAATCCCAAGTATTCCGTGAATTAAATACACGAAATTCATCCAGGTTAGAGCATGTGGCAACAATCCCATATACCCTGTGAATTTACATTATTAATTAATGCATATCCAGCCTTGTATTTCCTGTACTCATTACCGGTGCGGCATGACGACTGAGTGTTGTTCTCAGCAGAGCAACGCGAACCTCCAAGCATTAATAATGAAGCATGTACGAAATACCCGTACAAGTTGCAACTCTCGGTGTGTTATACTAGCCCGATTGAGCATACAACTCTCGGTGTGTTATACTAGCCCGATTGAGCATACAACTCTCGGTGTGTTATACTAGCCCGATTGAGCATACATCTCTCGGTGTGTTATACTAGCCCGATTGAGCATGTTTGAACCTCGGTATCCATATCAGTCTCAGAAACGATCACAACCATCCAACTTCACCAGCATGATTGGATGGCTTAGATTGAATCCATGAACCCAAGCAAGTATTGGAATATTCACTACCGACCCAACGCGGGCCCCGCATGGTCGGCCTCCCCAAAAGGGTGGCATAGCTTTCCAAACCGTCCAAACCAGAGCAGTATGGACGAAAAACCCTAAATTAGGGTTTGCGGCACATTACATGTATCGCAAAACAGTCTCAACCATCCATCTTCGCAGGCATAGATGGACGGTGTAGATGTAGATTCAAAGGGCCCAGAACATGTCAACACAAACACCGTGGGCCCGCCTACATACCTGACTGATCGGTCAGACCAACTATGGTTGGTCGTCTTGATTCGTGCGCCCCAAACTGGGTATGACACACGGCCGGCAAAACCTAATTAGGGTTTGTGTCGCGATCACGAGCGTCCATTTTCTCCTGCTCGGATGAAGGGTCCAGGAATAGACTAAGAAGGTCCGGTAAGTATCAACATGATCACTGCGGGCCCACCTATCTTCACACCCGACCGACCAAGACCAAACTTGTATGTACACCTTGATTCGCGCGCCCAAGCTAGGCGTGGTCACACTTCTCAACCACAAACTGATCTCGATCGCTCAAGTTTACCGGGCAAATTGAGTGGCTTAGATCACATTTCTATGGGACGATGAAGTACATGTATATACATCATCCCACCGTATGCACGCCGGGCTGATCGGCCAAGACCGACCAAGCTTGGTCGTCTTGGAACGCGCGCCCAAAATTGACATGATGCGCAGCTTTTGCGGCACCAAATTTCATTGCAAATTGATCTCGACCACTCAACTTCGCCGGACAAATTGAGTGGCCCGGATCACACTTTCACGAGACAATGAGATATGAGCGCCTACACCGTCATGTCGTCTACACACATGCACGATCGGCCTGTCAAAATTGTATCCCAAGCTTGGATTCGACCAAGTCAAGAGTGATGCTTGCGCACCTCTTCGAAAACCCTAATTCCATCAACGGTCGCAGATGAGTGTCTCAAAGATCATCTCGTCCGTCCAACTTCACCGGCTTGGTTATACAACCCTGGTCAGGAGTTAATTGGTCAGTGAGGTGTCATGGTGATCACCACCCGTCACTTTACCACACCATAATGCGAGACTACACATAGAATACACACGGTACTTCACAGGTATCGACTTCCTAAATAACTTAGTTATTTAATCGAGCATTACATCCTACTTTCAGGGTCCCACGATCCACACACTCGAGACATCAATCATGTCACAAACCGGGGATACATATTTGGGTATTGGTCTGCGGTTTACAACGTGTAGCGTGCAACGCGCCATCACAAGAACGTGTCAGGAAGTCATGGACGGTTAGAGATGACAGGAGAAGTGGGCAAGACTGGTCGTGTAACACTAACACACAACTCCACTACTCCATCACTCCAATTCCCACGAGAGACGTGAGTAAGGCTCAAATGACTTGTATAAATAGGTTCTCCTCCCTATTCCAAAAATAACAGAACAAGTCCAGACAACAGAGGCAAGTGTTGATACCATCATATTCAAACACCGGAACTGATAGCTTACATCCTGCAAGGCAGTTCAAACTTTTCGATACAAGTCATACATAGCCAACACCTTCACAATCTCAACACCTTCTTCGCTTCCCTCCCTAAGATCAACCCCATCTCCTTCACTTTGTGACCAAAACAAGTCCAGGAACGGCCATTTCTTGGTTTAGGCCGGATTTGCACAGATTGATTTCTCGAATCTACAAGCACTCCCGTGCAGTGCATTTGTTTAAGGTTTAGACTCATTTCTCATCCACACACCCCAAATTACCAAAACCGGCAGAAATAGTTTTCACCCATAAACAGTAAGATAATCGCCATGGAGTCTGGAGCTCAACTATACTTAACTATCCTAGACCGTGACTTAGTCATAAGTAAACTAGAAATCAAGACGTATAGTTTTGATCACTAATATTGAAAAATATGCTTGAGATAGCAACGCATGCGAGTTCGACCGAGCAATGCTCTAACAAACACCACACTGTATTAAGTCGCTACAGACACTAGCCTGCTACAAAGCTTACTTCGGTCTGGACTGTAGTGATAAACAAATCTATCTCACACAGAAAAGTCTATTGAATAGATAAATCTGTCTCCCACAGATATACCTATGAGTTTTTCTTCAGTCTTTTGATAAATCAAGGTGAACAGGAACCAATGGATAACCCGGACTTATATTCCCAAAGAACAGCCTAGAATTATTACCTCACAATAATCTTAATCGATTAACGAAACAAGATATTGTGGAATCACAAACGATGAGACGAAGGTGTTTGTGACTACTTTTCTATCTTGCCTATCGGAGATATAAATCTCAAGCCAATCTTACGATTATACTCAATCACGATAGAAGCAGCAAGATCAGGTCACACAACTACAGAGAAAATAGTTGGGTCTGGCTTCACAATCGCAATGAAGTCTTTAAGTCGTTAACCTACTGGGTTTATATAGTCTCCAAATCAGGGTTTGCATTCTAAGTTACCTTGGTAACAAAGCATTCAATATTCACCGTTAGATGAAAACCTGATTTGATTCAAGCTGATATATTTCAACCGTCATATTGAACTTAGCTTGTTATACCGTAGGATCAGAATATCGCAACACCAAGACCCTTTCGAAATCCATAAACGACACACTGCGAAGATATTGCAGATTGGTAATAAAAATGACGCAACGGATGACGACAGCCTGAACACGAGAAAAATGTGAAGACCTAGCGAGATTTAGGAGTGTTGCGAGATTTAACATTTGAATACTTGCGAGAGTGTCGCAAGTCAGATCCGAAAATAAAGGACAACTTAGCTGTCATCCATTATGTAATGTCCTATATAAAGAGCCGAATAGGCTTAAGAAAGGGGGATATCTTTTTAGAGTGGAGAGAAAGTTTTGAGGAGAGAGAAAGTTTAGAGTAGCAATTATATTCTTGATTTCACTTCCTTCTTGTAAAATTTCCAACTCAATTAATAAAGAGATTGATTATTGATCTTTAAGATGTGTTAAATATTATGAATTCTTTTGAGGGATGTATTATAGGATTTCCTGCAACTACATAATGGCGCTAGAAACAGGGAGTGAAGATTGATATTGTGATTGGAAAGAATTTGGAATAGTAGATAAAGAATTTCATATAATTTTCAACAACTCATCAAGATTGAAAAATGGCTAGAAGATGACATGCATCAAAACAACCAACAACTGTTAGAAGGAGTAGGAGACTTGCTGGAGAAGGGAGAGATGAAATGGAGGAATCTTCAAGAATGAACACAAGGAACAATGGAGAAAATCAAGTTCAACCGCCAATTCAACGTGCACCAATACAAAATAGAACTGTGGATTATGACAGAGTGAGTGTACATACTTGGCGGTCAGATTCTGTAGATGAAATGGGAGAAGAGCAGCAATTAGGAGGCAATGGACAAGAGGAGAGAGACCAAGAAGTAATTGGAGGAATAATTCATGGAAATGAAGAGATTGCATCATTAGAGGCATTGAGGCAAACAATACATGAAGAAAGGCGCTTAGAAGCAGAAGAACGTGCCAATATAACAAGGCAAAATCATGAGTTGAGGATGGAAAACATGAGATTGCAAAATAGAAGGTCAAGAAGTACTACAAGATCAAGATCAGTTAGAGAAGAAATAAGACGAAATTTACCTGTAGAAAATGCTAATGGAGAAACTCGAGAGGAAGAACAAAATCCAGGTGAGGAACGTTGCGAGAGAAGAGAAGTAATGGAAGATCGTTATATCCAACATGGTGAAACTCTTAAAAACGTGCAAAATGATAGAAATCAGAGAAATAGACACCGTCAGGGGCGAAATAATCAAGATGGCGAAGAAAATCAGGAAGAAGGAAGGAGAAGATTACATGGGAGAAAAGTACAAAGAAATGAACGAGTAATTGAAGACGAAATTGAAAGACACTATACTGAACAAGCACATCTAGCTTGCGAGAGGGAAAGACTAAGAGCAGAAGTGGAGGAACAAGATCCACAAGAGGCAATTCGCCAGAACAATCATGATAATCGAGAAAGGAGGCGTGAGCGAAATCGCAATAATAGTAATATCAATGAAGAATATGATAGAGTACAAAGGAGAACTGAAAGTCGGCAAAGAGGAGAAAATTAGAGATATAACGGTGTGCGAATTCATGAAAGAAGTGAAAGAGAAGATCACTGAGAAAGACGAGAAGAAAATGATGAACAAGAAAGTCAAAACAGATATGAACGCAGAATAAGAGAGGCGGAGTTAAAAAGACCAATGGATCCAAATTCTGGTATAAATGAACAAATTTTGAGAGAGTTAGCGGAAATGAGAGGAATGATAAATAATAAAAGAAAAGGAGGTAAGAGACAACTGGATGAAGCCATAGAAGCAGCTGCGAAAACTCCATTCACACAAGAAGTACAATCAGGAGGAATACCCCCAAAGTGTAATTTACCCCAAAACCAAAGCATTTTCGATGGAACAACTTGTGCAGTACAACACATCAAAGCTTATGTGAGATGTATGCTACAATGGGAGAATCATGATGTTTGTATTATGCAAATATTTTGCATCAAGTTTAACAGAGAGGCCTTGAAATGGTTTGAAGGTTTTCCAAAGAATACTATAACATCTTTCACCATTTTACAAAGCTATATTTTTAGGGGCGTATATAAGTAAAAATTCATGAGGTGGAAGACAATGTGTAGTGATATGGTCTGGTCGTGTGTATGAGAGATATCTCATTCTATCATTCATTAACGCTATGTTCGCAACCAATCTGTTATACATTCAAATTTTCAGAATCAAGAATACGATCACAATGACTGAGTTGCGAGAACTTCAGGAGGAGTATATTGCTGTGGAGGAAAAGCAAAATGAGATGGTACCCAGTTGCGAACACAAGTTCAAAAGCAGCGAATGCAAGCTTGTTACCTAAGCTGATAAGTACAGTGGCGAGCACTTCGCAAGGACAACAAAAAAAGATAATGAGAGATAGTCAGCAGAAACTAGTAGCTATGGGAAGTCGTGATCAAGAAGAATTCGAGAGAGAAAGAAACTTCTATAGTCGTGGTGGAAATAACAAAATTCAAAGACTTGATCAGCCACAAGAAACTTATGGAGGTCAGAGGCAAAACTATCATAGAGGACAGCGAAATCACGGGATAATATGGGAAGAGGTCAAGATGCCACCACTGAATGCTAGTGTGGAGAAAGTATGGGAAGCTATAATCTTGATGGAAAACATACCCGCGCCATGGAACATGGGAAGCGAACCACCTCCAAGCGACAAAAGTCATGAATGTTTCTCTTATCAACATTTTCATGGACATTCAACAAATGATTGCAGAAATATAAAAAGAATCATCCTCAGAATGATAGATCAAGGGAAACTAAATCACTTTCTAAAGAACCAAACTCAGTCTCAACCATTACCACCACCGCCAGAAATTCACAGGGTAAATACAACAAAAGGAGGAGAAACATTTGTAATAGAAGTTGGAGCAAAGGCAAAGAATCTGTTTTGTAACTCTATCGTACATTCGTACAACACAATTGAAGATTTTCATGATAACACTCTCAGTAGGGTTTTCGTAAGAGATGCCGATAATAGAGAAATAATGAACATTACGAAGACATCGCCACTGAAGGAATGGCAAAAGCAGATTATCTCTTTTACCGCAGAAGAAGTACCTGAGGGTGGAGAAATGCACGACAACCCATTAGTGGTAAGATTGGATATTAACCCAAAACCTAGCGAGGATGAAGATGATGACGCCGAGAATTCATGGGCAATCAACAATTTTGATCGATCTTTGGAAGTTTCGTGAATATCCTTTTTTCTCACACTTATAAAACTATGGGAGGGAAAGATGAAGATCTAATACCTTCAACTTACAAAATCTATGGTTTTAACGGTACTGCAAATAAGCCTAAAGGAGAAGCTCATATGCGAATTCCACTGAAAGGATTGTCCTTTGAAATTCTGTTCCGTGTAGTCGATGTGGAATCACCATACAATGCATTGATTGGACGACCTTGGTTACATGAGATTCTAGGTGTGGCATCGATTTTCCATCAATGTATCAAATTTCCTCATCCCAGGTATTGGCATCATAAAAGGAGATTGGGTTGAAGGAAAGAAGTGTTATGAAATTGATATAGAATCTTGTGAAGAAAGAGTTTGGGAAGAAGAAGAATTGGAAACACAAAGATCAAAGATAAACAAAAGAGTGAAAGATTGATGGTAGATACAATAGAACAGGAGAAGAAGAAACTCTGCGAAGCCAATTCATATTGAAGATAAGAAGCGGCGAAAATCTCGAACAAACAAGAAAATGACAGAAAAATTCAAAATACGGAGGCAAAAAGTAGCAGAAGTAAGAGACTTAAAGAATGAATGTACGTGTTGACTGCCGAAGTAGAAATTGGGAGGAGAAAGAAAAATGTATGATTGATTTGATTTAAAAAACAAAAATTTATTATTATTATAACAGAGATGAGATTGCGAAAGAGAACTGATATGCAGAAGAAGAAAATATATTTTATGAACTGATATGCAATCGGATAAATGAGCAAAGAGTTGTGTCCAAACCATTGGACTACATGTCAGCTGAAAAATTTCTGAAGGTCTCCTGGAAGTTTACTGTTTCGCTGATTTCGGCCCCCAAACTTGCTCAAAACTCTAGAATATTCCCATTATAAAGCTTGTAAATCTCATGGGAATAAGAATACATGGGTAGATCGCAAAAATCCGACATCGGATAAAGTTTTTATGGAGTTTTGCTAAAAGATCAATTCTCAATTTTTCGATGACGTATTTCACTAAAAATTTTCATTCATTCGTATGGATTCTCATTCATTCATTAACAAAGCATAAATATTATACTTATATGAAGAGAATATGATATGGATACTTACTTAAGGGGTTTCCAAGTTGTTCGAAGGAATGATATGGTTGGAATCAACGTTGGGAGCTCCATTGCCCTCATTCGGTCCTGATTCTTGAATATTCCCTTTCTCACCACCATTTGAAGATGGATGGACAACACGGCCATGTTGGTTTTCCATGATGATGTTCTCCAGGAAATATCAACGCAATTATTATTATTTACTTCGGAAGGTATCATGATTGGTTATACGAAGGAGTACTTACATCAACTTCATCTTCATCGCTGGTGTTGATTGTGGATTTTCGTTTAAGGTTAAATTTGTAAAAAACCGAAAAAACCATGCGCTGACATCTTGTAAAAAGATAAATCCATTTATAAGTGTTGGATACTCCTCAATTAATTCACCAAGAATGGAGCATGTAGCAACAATCCCATTACGTGAATACATGAAATTCCTCCAGTGTTGGAGCATGTAACAACAATCCCTTCTGTGAATTTCATATCACTTTGTATTTCCGGTACTCATTATCGGTGTGGCATGACGACGAGTGTTACTCTTACAGAGTAACACGAACCTCCAAGCACTATAATGAAACCATGTACGAAATACCCGGCAGCCGACTCTCGGTGTGTTATACTAGCCCGATTGAGCCCCTCTCGGTGTGTTATACTAGCCCGATTGAGCATCCTGACCGACCAGTGTATCGGTCCGGATATGATTCGATCGCAGTCATCCAACTCCATAAGCATGATTGGATGACCCCAGCATCAATTCCATCACCCCCAAGCGTATGGAATACCCACGGCCGACCCCGCATGGTCTGGTCATTGGCCTAGCTTGCCAAGAAACCGTTCATACCAAGCATTATGGACTAAAACCCTAAATTAGGGTTTGCGGCATATTACATGTGTCGCAAAACAGTCTCAACCATCCATCTTCGCGGTATAGATGGAGGGTGTAGATGTAGACTCAAAGGGCCCGAGAGCATGTCAACACGATCACCATGGGCCGCCACACATTTGACCAATCGGTCAAAACCAACCATGGTTGGTCGTGACAAAATTGTCACCCAAACAAGAGATGGCGCACGGCTTTTGAAAGCCAAAATTAGGGTTTCAAGCCATCACGCACGTCCATCTTCTCCTAAGCACGAATGGAGGGTCACAGATTAGATTAAGCAAGGGCCTAAGTTATACCAAAGCATGACCACCGTGGGCCCATCTACCTCCTCATGTGTTCGACTAAGGCATATCATGCCTGGTTAATCCAAAACGTGCGTCCAAACTAGCATGGCCACGCCTCCCAAACCACAACCGATCTCGACCACTCAACTTCGCCTGACGATTTGATGGCTCGGATCACGTTTTCATGGGATAATCGTGTATAGGTGTGAACACCACCTACCACCTACACGCTGGTATGATCGACCAAGACCGACCAAGATGGGTCGTCTTGAAATGCGTGCCCAAACTAGGGATGTCACGCGGTTTCCAACTCCTTTGCGGCAATGGATTTCTTCATGGCACCGATCTCAACCACTCGGCTTTCCGGTCAAATTGAGTGGCCTAGATCGCGCCTTCATGGGACAAAGTGAGGTATGGACGTGCACACCGCATGCTTTCTCACACATGCCCTAGTCGGTCCTCTCCAAATCCCTTTCCATGCTCGGTTTCGACCAAGTCAAAAGTAATGCTTGCGCACCTCTTCAAAAAACCCTAATATTCATTAACTGTCGCCGATGAGTGTCTCAAAGATCATCTCATCCGTCCAACTTCACCCGACTTGGTTATACAACCCGGGTCGGAGTTATTTGGTTAGTGAGGCGTCATTACCCATCACTTTACCACACCATGATGCGGCACATAAAATACACACGGTACTTCACAAGTATCGACTTACTTGAATAACGCATTATTCAATTCGACGATTACATGCTATCTTTCGTGGATCCACGATCTACACATTCCGGACATCAATCATGTCACAAATCGGGGGATACATATCGGGGTATTGGTCTCGGCGGTTTACACGGCGTGCGGCGTGCAACGCGCCATCACAAGAACGTGTTAGGAAGTCATGGACGGTTAGAGATGAACAGGAGAAGTGGGCAAGGCTGGTCGTGTATCACCAACGCACAACTCCACTACTCCATCACTCCACTTCCTCCACTTCCCACGAGAGACGTGAATAAGTCTCAATGACTTGTATAAATAGGTTCTCCGCCCTATTTCAAACGGGAACACAAGTCCGACGAGACAAAAACCAAGTGTTAATACAAAACGTATTCAAACACCCGAGCTTGCTTGCATCAATCACAAGCCTGCTCACCTTTCACACAAGTCATAAGCAAGCCAACACCTTCACAATCTCAACACCTTCTTCGCTTCCCTCCCTAAGATCAACCCCATCTCCTTCACTTTGTGACCGAAACAAGTCCAGAACGGCCATTTCTTGGTTTAGGCCGGACTTGCAATGGTTGATCTCTCGAATCTACAAGCACTCACCGCGCAGATGCATTTGTTTAAGGTTTAAATTCATTCCTCATCCACACCCCAAATTACCAAATTCCTCAGGAGTAGTTTTCACCCATAAACAATTGGCGACCACAGTGGGAGGTTGATCTATCAGTTGCAAAAAATTGAATTCTCAATTCTTCGGTTTTCGGCTCACGATGCATCCTCATCAGGAAACCACATGCGGTTCAGATACCATGGGAAGCATAACTGGAATGTTGGAGGATGTCTTGGCAAATCAAGCCGGTATCACCAGAAGGCAGAGCGAAACATTCCGCCTTTTGAATGATATAACATCACAATTACAAGAAGGGTCGGCGTGCATCTACTCAGGCAATGCAAGAAACGCCGAATCCTTGGTCAGGAGTCACGCCTTTACCAGTGGAGAGGCAAAAAGAGCGCGTAACCGCAGGAAATTCAGGAAAGATGAACAACATGGTCCAGTCAACAATGAAGAACCGGGCAACTCCACGGAGGAAAGGACTTGCCCTGTACTAAAACGTCTACCGGATAAAGAAAGGGAGCATGCAGCCTATGGAGCCCCGTTAGAAGATTTATATCTCAAAACTCTCATTGAAGCCCTAAGACTCTGTCCAATCCGCATCGACCTTCCAACCAAGTGAAGAAATGCTTGAGGAAGGAGAGATCGACCAGGAAATACGTGAATACAGAGGATGGGAGCGTTTAATTCGATCACTCAGCAGTGATATTACGACACCTTCCACACCCCTTTACCCAGGCAAGCGATCCTCGGATATGATGGCACTCGCAAGTCTTCCAACTTCATCTCCAGAACGTGCTCCACATCAAAGCCACGTAGAGACATCACAACTCCCACTAACGCAGAAAAGCCGGGACTCGAAGTACCTACACTTTCCGTTCCCGATGGAAAAGATTTTGGAGTTCTTTGGAGATGTGGGTACGAAATAGAGAGGTGGAACTACCTCCCATGGCATCCGCCTACCGATCAAGAAGTAATGGACCCGAGGTACTTGTCATTTCCACCGGTTCCTCCATCACCCCACCAGCGAATGCAACGCTTTGAAGCGCATTGTTCGGGGAGAAGCTTGGTCCAAGAACTCAGAGAGATTGGTGCGGAGGATTTTCTTAGAAAGGCTACTCCGGTTCGATACAAGTGAGGCTTCGAAAGCAAGTAAGTTCTACTCAACAATTTTACAAGAAAGATAGTTTAGAATTCACTGGGGACTTGGCATCCCGCACGGGAGAAAGAGGCTCGGTGATCAAACGCCATGTTTGTTTCCATTCGTACCTCCCTTTTACATAAAATTTGCAATTTCATGTGCAATCATTCATGACCAAGATGCAAATTTCATTTAACATAATCCCTTTCAAAAAGGTTGTCCACAAAACTATCTCAAAATAAACCAATTCAATTACCTATTAATTCAAAACCGGAGATCAAAGAAAATCCTCACTTTCACTCAAAAAGAAAAAAGCATCTAAAAAGACAAGTATATAACACGAATACTTCAAGGAAAGTCCTT